>JALLLT010000033.1:0-509061 GCA_025266875.1 Fennellomyces sp. T-0311 | reverse complement strand
TAAAAGCATCGTACGCTGTCTCGACCGTTGGATAATCCCAATCACATCGTTCCGCAATAGCCTTGTAAAACTATATATTCCTTTTTCATTAGAACAATTACTTTTTCATATACCAAGGATCACTTACGGAAACGGCCACTTGACATGATGGGTTAATTCCAATGCCAGCTTGATAAAGTTGAGCAAGGTACCATTGGGCCAAAGGATGTTTGGCTTCGGCTGCCAGCGTAAATAATCGAATTGCATTCGCCAGTGTACTCTCATGATTAACGTATTCCACGGCGAGATTGACTTGGGCTTCGGGATTATCCTGGTTGACAGCACGTTTGAAGTATTCTATTGCTTTTTCTCGACTCTACAAACCATCAATGATCCACTTTCTTTGCAAGATTGTTTGTTCTTACCTTTGGAACAACGACACCTTCCAGATGCATCATACCAAGACCATTTTGAGAGATTGAATCATTCAATTCGACACCAAGATAAAAGTATTTGTATGCTTTCTCTGGATCCGCTTCAACACCTTCTCCTCTCCGATACATTTTGCCTAGAAAACCAGCCGCCTGCCCGATTGCTCGTCCTCGTTTGCTGTTCATGAATGTATCGGTGATTTTGCCTGGAGGAAGTTTGCCGATCACTTGTTCGAAAAAGTAATGTGCTTCTTGGAAATCTTGCGGTATGCTCCGAGTTCCTTGGTAGTATATTTGACCCAACATCAGCTAAGCAGCACATTAGTTTTATCGAGCGTGTAGAGTCATCTAATCATTAATTACCTGTGCTTCGAAATCAGCCTTGGTCTGAGCCAAATACCGCCAATATTGCAACACTTCTTCGATACTGACTGTCCGCTCGGAGGATGCGCTATTGGGTCGATACCGCTTGTCCGTCATCACACTCGCGCCGTAGCCATATACTCCACCCACTTCGTCCGATAACCGTATCTTTGGTAATGGCGGTGCGTAACCACCTGGCGGACCGGAAAGATAATAGTAGATGGCTATATACGAGACGTTAAAAACATACACATTTCATCTTGGACGATTCACTGCTTACCTTTTTCCGCGACACGCTGATAGTAGTAGATGGCATCTTCGCATTTCTGTTCCGTTCCAATGCCCAATAAATGTCGATATCCCAGAGTCATTTCAGCGGTCGTGTCACCTCCGTGGGCAGCAAATGTATGGTATAACAATGCCTGCGCCTGATCGCGCTCGACGACATTGCCTATTCCCGTAGCATACATGAATCCAATCATTTGTTGTGCGGTTGAATTGCCCACGGCAGCCAATTCGTAATAGTAATCGAAGGCGGCGGTGTAGTTTCGGGGATGTGTGTATTTTGCATACTATAACGCACACACATGTTAGCAATAAAGCCATCATGAGTAATATATAAGCACTTGCAAAATTGATCTCGGCTAGAAGAAACAGCGCATCATCATTTCCGTATGTCATGCCAGCTTTTTCCAACATGGTGGTAGCTAACCGTAACCGTTCATCGTTTTGTATTGAGTGGGTAGTGCTCTGAGATACGGTCGCTTGTGTTTCTTCAGTGCTAGTCCATATTCCACTTGCTACTGTTCGAAGTGCTGTCATCGCTGAATCGAAAATACCGGTGGATGAGGCTGCTGCATGATCTGCTTTCGATGGCGTGGATATACTGTTTTCTATTGCGTTCAAGTACTGCAACGCAACGCGATAGAGTAGTTGGCCTAATAAGTCGACTTTAGGTTTATGTTCCCCTTTAAGTTATATGTATGTTACCTTGTTCCTCAGGATTAACACTTGTGCTCGTATCATGTTGTTCAACTTGCGAATGCACTGTCTGTTTATAAATGTCAGTATCGAGATTAAGACTAACATTGAGCATTATTTTTCTGCAATCGTACGTGTTGATCGTCTGGAGCAGATTCAAGGTCGCTGGCTAAACTACTGGACAGGAGCAAGGCGGCTATGGCTTTAAACAATGACCTTGTTAATTGGGCGTTTTTTGAACCGAAATTTAATAATAAAAAGCATACACGACAGACACAACCATTTTCGACGAGCTGCTACCATTGTTGGACCTCCAGTAAACCACAATAGCATAAAGCTGCGTGGCGACATGAAATTGGGTCAGCACAGAGGAGCGGAGTTCTTTTTTCGAACAGCTGGTGGGTGCTTGGAATATACAGGACCAACAATATCTAAGCTTCTAGCAAAAATGGAATTAGTGACAGCGTCGTTGGTATCATAAAGGGCATTAGATGGCAGTGTACAGGAAAAATCCGTATGGAAAGTAATGGAATCAGTTAGATACTGTCTCCATAGCAACAATGCGCGTATTGGCTGCGTTTCAATTTACTAGGATACAACACTAAGCGATTGCTCGGTTCAAAAGAATTATTCTCTGCACAATACAAAATGCTGGCCCCTCCTATTTTTTCAGTCGATCATCGACATTTGAACTTTGATTTCGAGGATTACATAAAGAACGAGTTAGGATTAGATCTTAATAATCAAAATAAACGAGAAGGTTGGTTTGTCAAGCTGGGAAAAAACATTTCACATGCTGATTGATTAATAATATCAAAAAGATGAGCAAGTATGCAAATACTTTTTAAAAGGAGCATGTACCAAAGGGTCGCATTGTCAATTCAAACACATGCGAGGAGGAGATCGAGACAAGTCTGTAGTATGCAAACATTGGCTTCGAGGACTTTGCAAGAAAGGCGACAGTTGCGAGTTTTTGCACGTATTCAACATGAAAAAAATGCCGGAATGCTGGTTCTATTCAAAGTATGGAGAATGCTGCAACGGTGATGAATGCATGTATCTTCACATTGATCCAGAGAGCAAACAAAAGGAATGTCCATGGTATGCCAGAGGGTTCTGCAAGCATGGTAAGTTTTTTATATATGGATATAAAATGTAAAAAGATGAGAGTAATTAAGTTTTTGTGTTTAGGGCCCAACTGTCGGCATAAACATGTACGAAAAATGGTATGTCAAAACTATTTGACTGGATTCTGTCCCGACGGATTGAATTGTCCCAATGGTCATCCCAAATACGAACTGCCAATCATGTATCCGAACGACGGAGCCGCGGATGACCGTCAACAACAAGAAGCCGACGATACCCCCCAACGCTCCCACGTTAACCGTCCGCAAAGTGGTTTCTTCCGACGATTGGAGGATGTAACATGTTACAAATGTGGTCAACAGGGTCACTATGCCAATAGATGTCCGCAAGGTCGTGCGGGTGGTGGCGGTGGCAACAACATGAATCGAAACCAACAGTAGCTTTTTCTTTCATCTTTCTTCAATAAAGCTAAAATCTCTTGATCAGAAACATTACAAAGATACGTGTCAGTATTATAGCCTGGAACGGGAAAAACAAGGTCTGCGGACAATTTTGCTGAGATAGCGTAGCTTTCTGCAAGCAGGAGCGATAAGTAGGAAGCCGATTCGACCACTAGAGCCGTTCGGAGTCACTTGATGACAAATATCAGGCCAATGAGAGCCACTGAATCACAAAGGAACGATATCATTTGATCATTAAAACGCGATAAAGCTTATAAAGAACCGTATCTTTTTTTTCACTTCTCCTTTTCATCAGAAAAAAAATGCGCTCCACAATTCTTCAAAGCGTAGCCTTGGTAGGTATCTTGTCTCTGGCATCGGCTCATGACGCGGATCAAGCATATGGTCAAGTCCCCGTGGTATCAGGTCCCGCCGAAGTGCCTAATGCATTTGACCGTCCTATTTTGGAGAGAGATGGCTATGTTCCTGCCTTTTCTGGCATCTCTACCTTTGCTCATCTTCCTTACGTTAACTGTTGGGAAGAAGGCATTGTCGAAGATTTCGACTTTGCCGTTGTTGGTAAGAAAAGTTGTTTGCATCATGCTTTGTGTGTACTTATAACGCGTAAATAGGTATGCCCTATGACATTGGTGTCACATTTAGAACCGGTGCTCGCTTTGGTCCATCTGGTATTCGCGAAGGATCTAAGCGTACCAAGGTATGCAGTGCTTGCTTTCGTGGGAAAAAAGCAAACAAAACTAATGTTATGCATCATGATAAGGGTTACAACTCTGAAGTTGGCGTCAATCCATTCAAATCTTGGGCCAAAATGGTTGACTGCGGTGACATTCCATTTGAACCTTTCAGTGCCGAACATGCTATGAAACAAATTGAAGACTATACCAAATATCTCTTGCACCGTCCTCCTCAGGCTGATGGCACAGCATCCAAGCCTCCTCGTATGATCACCTTGGGTGGCGACCATACCATTCTCCTGCCAATTCTTCGTTCCATCCGTTCTGCCTATGACCGACCAGTGACTGTGATCCATTTCGATTCTCACTTGGACACCTGGTAAAGTTTTCTCTCTCTCTCTCTCTCTCTCTCTCTCTCTTATACACGCGACTTTATTCTAACATTTTCTTTTTACAAACGTAGGGCACCTGATATTTACGGTGTAAAGTCCTCGCAATCCATTTATAACCATGGCAATCCGTTGTACCACGCTTCCAAAGAAGGTTTGACCTCGAACGGCACTTCAATGCACGTGGGAATTCGATCAAGCTTGTACAACGATGAAGATTTTGAGCGGGACGATAAGCTCGGCTTCCGAAGAATTAAGGCCAATGATATTTTCAAACTCGGTATTGATGGTATCATTGAACGCATGCACGAAATCCTTGGCCCAAAGGAAGATTCTCTCGTTTATTTGTCCATTGATATTGATGTTATTGACCCAAGCATGGCTCCTGCCACCGGTACTCCTGAATCAGGCGGTTTCTTGACTCGCGAAATGCGTTATATCCTTCGTGGCTTGCAAGGTTATAATCTCGTTGGTTTGGATGTTGTCGAAGTTAGCCCTCCTTATGATACTCAGGCTCAATTAACTTCCTTCTTGGCTGCCGATCTTATCTACGAGGTCATGTCCATGATGGTCAAGGAAGGTCCTTATTAGAAAAAGTGTTTTTTCTCTTCATTCGTAGCTTTAATGTATATACAGTTTGTAGTATCCCCTTCCTGTCTATAAATTTACTTTAACCTATCAAATAAAGACTTGGTACACATTTCAGTGCTTTGTGGCTTTTTCTATACGTACTTGCATAAGTCGGTGGTATTTGTCATCAAGGGCGAGTAGATCCAAAGCATCATACGCGTTTCATCGGCAATACAGCTACATCGAGATAGCTAAAAGTGTTGCCAGGATCTAATCACCTTGGAGCTTTGAATAATACGTCATCAATAAGCCAACGGCCACGACCGAGCGTCTTTCCAAAAAAAAAGAAAGGTTGCTGCATCCCAGATCGCATTCTCAGCATGAATTGGGTTTAAACCAGGCACAAGGACTGACTTTTAGAAGTGGATACCCTGGCAGTATGTTGCAGCACTCCCCTGTTTGCATGAGAAGTCGTAAATTAAGTTTATCTTTCAAGATTGTATGCAAGTGGCAGATCAATTTACTCAGCTTTCCACGCTTTGATCTTTGTAAATAAGATGTTTGAACTTTGGACATACATAATCATGTTCAATTGAGAGCAGGTGGGGTACTCCGCCAGGCCAGTGTTCGGCACATCCAAATTATTTAGCCGCCTTTAATGCTAGAAAACGCACCTTCTGCCCTGCCAGGCACCACAATGTAGAGACAAAGAAAGGGTTTTTATGTACTTTTTTGATAACCAAATATACTTTTTTTTTTGTTCCAACTACTAGACAACACTTCCCCAAATTTATTTGCTCTTGGCATCCTTGGTATTGACAGAAGAGTTGACATTGAGCAACAAAGTGTCGGAATCCAACATGACTTTGTTACCGGATCTGGAGATAATGGTAGCAATCTCGCGAGCGGCCTCGATACGCTTCAATTCCAAGAAACCGGGCTTGTTCTTGATAGCCTCACCGATCAATTCAGCAGATTTGGCTTCACCCTGAGCGCGGACAATAATCGACTGCTTCTCCTGACGAGCCTTGTCAACGACGAAAGCGGCGCGTTGTGCTTCTTGCTGAGCAATCTGCTTGGCTTCAACGGCACTTTCGAAAACGGGAGAGAAACCAACGTGGGTGATGGAAACGTCATCCAAAATGATGTTGAAACGAAGTGCACGACGAACCAAGTTTTCGCGAACAAGACGGGATACGCGTTCACGCTGGGTAATAAGTTGGGATGCAGTGAATTGTGCAACAACCGATTTGAGAACTTCGTTCACAATCGATGGAAGAATACGTTCATCATAGTCTTGGCCGAGTGTACGGTACACAGTGGCCAATTGGTCGACGCGAGGCTTGGACAGCACACGGCACGTAATGTTGACCATTTGCAAATCTATATATTTTCCACCCCAACCAACTTGCTTAATAACCTTTCATTCTCTCCTTGTACGCGGGAAAAACTTACCCTTGGTACCAGTAAGCGAAGCGACATTGCGGGGCTTAGCACGGACATCGTAGACAATAGGTGTTTCGAACCAGGGAATAACAAAGTGAGTACCTTCGTTGTAGACGGTGTTCTGAACACCAAACAAACGAGTGTACTTGATAGCTCTGTGACCACCGTCAACTGTGAAATGGGTGAGTGGCGTGTGTTTTGACACTCTATTTTTTCTATTATTTACCGTTGAACAGCGATGCATTGACACCGTAACCCAAAGCGCCAAGAACGACAATGGCACCAGCTGCCGATCCTAAACCTTTGCCCGAACCCTTGGGGAACATTCCACCCAACTTCTGGGCTGCCTGCTTCGCTTGCTGAGCCATTGCTTTATTTTTGTGGTTTTGTAATAGAGCAGAGGAGTTGTTTTTTCGTACACGCCAAATTCAACCAAAATTCGTGGCTTGTTGCTGGGGTACAGATGGCTCGGTAAAACTAAAGTTCCGATTTGTATCAATGACAACAAAACAAATTTAATAAAAGGATATATCAATAATGCACAAAAAAGATAGGGTATAAACTAAAGGTTGGAAGGTATCACTTAAAAGTCATCGGCAATGCGAGATATGGGCGAGCTGTGATGATGATCTCGCTTCTGGAGCTTGGTCGACACGGATCCCATAGACATATCACCTGCTTCAACATCAACCAAACGATTGTTGTCCTTCTTGGGATGATCCTCATCATTGCCAAGCAAACTATCTTGACTTGATACAGAATCGGTATCGTCACGCAAGTTAATGGATGATGAAGTTCCGAGTCTGATTGCACTCGATAACCTGGGGCTATCAATGAACGTTAAACGATGCAATGAATAAAAGACCAAATATTTTACCTCGAAGCCACGGCGATTTCAACACAGAAAGTTGTAACAGGGCCCAAAAGCATCCAGACAGCGGACAGAGCCATGTTACCAACAGTACTTGTCAAGATCAAATGGCGCAGAATACCATAAGAAGCAAGCATGCAAGCAAACATTCCGAGACAAACGACAATGCACAACATGACAGCACGAATCTATTGGACATCAGATATGGGTTTTATTTCTGTTTCATTAATAAGTATACATACCTTAAAGATAGCAACTCTGATCGAATCATAACGACGACCGATTCTGATATTATCTAAATGGGCTGTCAAGATGCGCACAAGACGGAGACCGGCCAGTAATACTGTTACGGTCAAGGCAACACAGTGAATAGCCCATATCAAATAATGGAACCGAATCACCATCTCAGCCATGGGAATATTCTTGGTTGCCAAATAACCAGAGATGAATATGGTCGGTTGGTTGAAGATGAAGGGTGCCAAAAAGATACTGGTGCCGATAATATCAACGATGAGTGGAGACGGAAGCCAGCCCGTCGAAATTACTCTGTGCGTCTATGTTTTTTTTTAAAAAAAAAAGTTAAAACAAAACCAAGGATTTGAAGAGAGTTACGTACATCAGCAAGTGTCTGAGCAATGCCAATAAGATAGAGAGCAAATGCACCGTATCCGAATGGCCAAGGGATCTCGTACAAGACTGTAAGGATTTACTTAGCTTCCTCGTCTCAAAAATTTCCAATGGTAATTACATTGTCGAACCACAATGTTTCCAGGGAACCAATCCGCAACAAGCACAACAGAGCTCCATAATCGAACTAACAAATGGTTTTACTTTTAGCTGGTTGTAAAAGATAATAAAAAAAAAAACCTACGGAAATTGTAAATGTTGAGAGAAAACAACATCACCTCAACAGGCTTTGGTCGCAACCAGCCCTTCACATCGGAAGTATCAAAGTAAGGATGACCTTTGACAGCAACTCGGTAGTGAAGAAGTTTCAAACCTAAAATCCGCGGTTATATACTCGATCCAGTGGTCAAGGCGACTTGCATTTGCTTACCAATGACAAGAACAATGGCCGATGAAGCAATGTTGAGAAGATTAATGATATAGGCGGTATTTTCTTCTTCACAGTTGTAGATATTAATGCGCCAGTCGCAGTGGCATTCACCATTGCTATAGCAATAGCGATCGTAAGTATTACTGACAACCTCCATCATCAGCAATTCGTTCAAGAGGAAACAAAAGGAATAAGATACGTCTACGTTAGAAAAAAAGAATTCATTTAAGGGCTGTTGGCATTGCCAATAATCACATCATTTGAAAACATTTCTCGTGAACTAAGCTTTGTTTTAGTAACCAAGCAAATGGTGTGTGGGATGTTCAATACCCCATCCCACTATATATGATTCTGTGAAACGCATGCAGAAAAAAAAAGTGCATTGACCAATTTATGCCGGATGTTTTTATGTACAAAAGTTATTTACAAATCTACCGTCGGATATCACTCAACAAATCATCCATTGATTTTGTAGTTGCAGACTGACGATGCATGGTTGATTTTTGTCGCCGCGCTTGCTGTTCATTGAGGCGAATTTGACGCATCGCATCCTTGGCTGCTTGATGCTACATAAAGGTCATCAAAAAAAATGAGTACACAACTCACAAACGTTCTACAAACATATTATGTAAAGAAAAACTAACCTGAAGTATAACACGGTCTCGAGCGCCTATATCATCTTCAGATTGGGCTGGCTGCTATTTAAACAGGTGATTTAATTCATAAACTGATTTGCGAGAGGAATAAAAAGAAATATACATACCTGCGGAAGTGGTTTTCGTTTCTGGATATAAAGACTGGATGGTTTCGAAGTAGACAGGCCTCGGGTGGACCGATACTGTGCAAGGGTCATTTTCATAGGCCGGGAAGGGGTGGATGAGGAAGGCTTCCTAGGAGGAGGTAAAGGCTTTTTTGGCTGTTCTGGAGCCAATTTGTTTGTTGTAAATGGAATGACGGATGTCCAGCCATTGCGATTATCAGTTTCTGGCGTGGTGGCACGAATCTTTTTCGGTGGAGGAGATGATTCGGGTGGAACAGGCGAACCAGCTCTACTTCGCTTTCCATTATCACTGGGGATGGCAATTCTTTGTGCTTTGTTGCGAGGTAATAGTTTTCGTGTTGCCACCTTGGGCTTGTCCTCCTTTTCAAATAAATTGGACGGTTTGTGGCCTGGAACAAGACGATGGTTGAAGTATGGTTGTCGAACCTACATGTTTTCGTCGTTGAGCCTGCTGATTCGACACGTCAACAACAACAGCAACAAAAGTATACTTACATCTTCGATTCGACCTCGTTCAATCGCGTCTTGCACCAAGTCACCCCAAAGTTGGCTTTGCTTCAGCGATAATTTGTGTCCCAATACAAACAACGAGGATTTGGCACGAGTCAGGCCCACGTTCATGCGACGCATGTCCGCCAAGAAACCAATACCACGTTCTACATAACATTAAGTATATAAGAGAGTGCTTTTTTTTACATCGATCGAATGACATTTTTGCTTCTTACCAGACATGGCTCGAACGCAAGAAAATATGATGATGTCCTTTTCCTGCCCTTGGAATCCATCCTAAAAATATCACCTCAGCCTATGGTGACACGAAGCCAAGTTTTTCTTACCACCGTATTGAAATCAATCACATCGAGAATCTTGGAACCGTATCGTCCTTCAAACTTGTGTTTCAAATGCGAAAGCTGTTGTTTGTATGGAGTGATGATGCCAATCTTGTAGGCAAACTACATGGTCCTTTTTAGTAACATGCCTATGGATCTCATTATTTGGAGGAGGAGTGTTTTACCTTGACTTGAGGAAGATTGTTTGCCAACATGTCCACCAACGCCAACGCAGCTTCTGCTTCCGCAGGATTGTACAGTGATTTGCCATAGCCCATACGCTCCAACCCTTGTTCGACATTATAAAATCGATAGGGTGGGAAGTAATGTTGGGAGTGCCACGGCGCAGCTGTGATCGACTCCATATCTGGACCATTCAGTAACCGAGAAGCATAGAACAGCTTGCTTGGGAAACTGCTGATTTCTGGGTGCATACGGTATTGGATACTAAATCTCTTGCATGAATAACCAACCCATCTCTCTCTCTTAAGAATATTACCTCAGCAGATAGACATTAGAAGGAGCTCCTTTCTGAAGTCGCATAAACAGACTCTGTTCATAGCTATACTTCGCGGCCATTTGAGAGAGAACCGTCGGCGGAAGTTGGTTTGGATCTATGAACCATGAATATTCTCCCCAACTTTGGTCACGCACACAAGAAAAACTTACCACCAACCAAAACACAACGCTTGCAATCATATTTGAGAGGAATCAACGAGCTGATTTCAACGGACTGAGCAGCTTCATCGACAATCACGGTTTCAAACGACAATGCCAAAGAAGTAAGCATCTCATGACCACTGCCACTCAACGTTGCACAGACAATATCGGCATTGGCAAACACCTTTTGCCGTGCACGATTCTTCGACATATCCTGTTCCCGATTGAAATCCCTCTGAGCTTCCACGATTCCCTTGATCATATATTTGTACTTGTTTCGTTCAGCCACCAACTTTGTCCGTCGATCCTTGAGTTGAGGAATCCGAGACATTTCGCTTGCACTGGATTCGGCGATTTGTCGCTCCGTATCATCGATATCCAACTGAACCTTGCGAATATCCTCACTCAAGGCATTGCGTCGTTGGATAAAGTCTTTGGCATCGTCCGCATTGTTCATCAAAGGCGCCAGTTCTTTTTCCACCAATCGGTCCAGTAACAGTTCCCGTACGCTGGCATTGGCTGATTCAGGCGTACCGATGCGAACAACGTTGGGCTTGCATAGTCCATGCGCGGTGACGATGCCGTCTTGCAATCGTTTGGCAATTTCGTCAACGGCAGCATTGCTCGGTGCGCATATCAGAATCTTTCCCTCACCGCTGTAGACACTGCTGTCCTTGTCGATTCGGACGCCTCGTTCTTTGAGTCGGTTTCGATCCCGTTGTTCGTCAAGTAAGGATACGATCAGGCCAAGAATGGTTTTGGTTTTACCTGCAGAAAACAACGGTTTAGTAAACGAAAAGCAGCAATCATGGTCGGGCGAGTGTACCAGTGCCAGGAGGTCTATAAAAAAGGGGATTATGGTTATTTACAAGGTACTTTTTACTTGAGCGTTCGAGATGTTCTTTACCCCTGGATCAAAGTGAAGCCTTGCTTCTTGTACAATGCGCCGAGAATAGCTTGTGCCTGGGGTTCATTCACACCGTACTTGTCGATGCATTTGTGAATGGCCTGATCACTGATCATGGGCATTGGACAAGGGGCTGGGTGCAAAACATCCTTGGCCAAGTCATAATGCTCCAGACCTTGAAGAGCAGCATATTCACGCTGTGCCGTAGTAATACTGAAAAAAAATGACGTCAATATTGCAACAAACAAACAATCAAACGACAAACAATCAAACCTTGTCAATCGCAATATCCGCCAGGTGGTTTTGGGCGACAATGAATTCAACAAGATGATTCGATCCGGACTGAAAAAGCATCGCACGGTGACCTCGCTAGCAATTTTCCGTTGGATGATCGACATGATTTTACCCAGAAACATTCTTCCCTTGAACGAAGCAGGACGTTGGTGCGGTTCGGCCAGAATAAAACTGACTTCATCGCGTCTGAAGAAATCGTTTCCGAAATGGTTGGCCACGCAAACCAAATCATCCGTCATGAGACTATTGACCGAACTGAGCGTGACAGTGAACGTAACGTCGACGAAATCATTGACGTGGCAACGACTATCAATGATGCATCGTTCAATCACGTCGTTTTCCGTCAACGTTTCCCGGGCACGCAGCAAATTCATCCACACTTCCAACAACAACAATGGCTCAAAGATGCCAAAGTAGTCTTGATAACTCTCGTATGTGTCATCCACGTTTCTGTACATGTCGGAATACGCGCCGGGAGGCATTTCGGTATTGGCGGTAATGTCCCACGATAAAATGGATTTGAAGAATCGATCAATGTCCGGCGTCACCTTTTTCCGGCGCTGATCGGCTTGTTTGATCAATTCGCGCTTTTGCATAAACATTTTGGTTTCTTGCGTTTCGATCAGCTTGGTCGATCGCTTGGCCGGTTGCGCAAATAACTCCTTGACACTCGCGCGTTCTTCTTCGATCGCGCGCTTGTTGTTGTCGTCCACCAAATCCTGCAATCCATCTTCGTTGTCGTCGTCAGAGTCGTCGCTGCCCGATGAACTGTCCTGATCTTTTCTTGCCGATGCCGATGGCGATTTGGATGCTGCGACCAGTTTCCGTTCCGCTTTGAATTCTTCTCGCAACGCTCGCAGTTTGGAGAAACCTGATTGCGGTTGTCGAAGTTTGCGACCCGTCGATGTGACAGCGTACACAGATGGTTTTTCCGGCGCTTTGGGAACAAATGTGAGTTGTTGTTGGCGTCGATGCCGTTGTTGTTGTATCACTTGTTGCTGTCGTCGTTGATGCTCGGCTGCTTCTTTTGCCTTTTGTTCCTCGTGCTGTTTCCACAAGTCGGTCTGTTGCTTCTGAATGGCTGATGCGATGGATTTCCGAGATGCGGTTGCGGGTTTGCTGGTATTTGGCTCGGGAACAGTGGGATTGACATCGAATATCTCATCAGGTAGCGCTGAAATATCCAAGTCTCCAAATTCATCAAAGAACTCGTCGTCCTGATCCATATCGCCACCCACTAAACATCTCATTAGTTACCCTGACAACCCCGTGCCTATGCCAAAACACTCACGGTTCTCTGGAGCTTGATCATTTTCAATAAGCATTGGAACCACCGGTTCATCGGCCTTGGTAAAATACGAAGTGATCTTTTGCGGCGCGGGTGGCCTGGATGGGGAAACGGATTCGGAGGGTTCCACCAATTGCCATTCCAGCTCATCGTCGCTGTCATCGATGAATATGGTATTGGTTGGCTGATGAGCGCTGAGATCAATAAACAACTTCTCCTTGTCGGCTTCCGATAACCGAGTATCATCCACGCCCGTTGCCGCCGACATTAACCGTTCATACGTGTCGACCGAAATCTTGACATGCAAGTGTTTCAAATGCTTCAACATAAGCGACAACAAAGGGACCAATTTCTGAATGACTTGCGTGCGCGTGACATAGACCCAATGCGACAACGAATCGATGGTTTGGTTGACATGATCGTGCTGGAGCTGGGAAGCATCATCAAATGATGTATCCATGGGAGTTGAACTTTCCACCGCCTTTTGAAACAATTGTCGCGCATTCATCATCATGTGCGCCGTATCCAACAATGTGGAAATGGCATCCACTACTTGTTTGGGTTTGTGCGTCTCGGACCACTTCATTCCGTTGCCGAAAATCAATGCCATCGTTCGCCAACACGTGTCCCAGAACTCCTTGATGATTCGATGCTCTTCGTTCCCGTAATCGCCTACAACCACCAATTGGTTCATGTAACTGTCTTGGTCGCCCACCAAAGCCGAAATCAAATGCGATAGTGTTCGATTCAATGGTGCAACGAGGTGGAAACTGTCCAGCGCAGTGAGTGGCATGGAAAGGTTGTTGAAATAGTCCAAAATGGTGGTGAATCCTTCCAGGGCTTGACGGGATTGTTTGTCGAAAAAGTGTCGAAATGTCTGTTGTTCATCCTGTCCATTGGATAATAGTTTGATGATGGATGTGCGGATTTCTTCGTGGGGAGAGCACATGAGCTCCAGTATGGGCTGGGTCATTTCAGTCGATTCGCAAAGTCGTCCTTGGCTGTTGAGTAGGTGACAAAGTGTTTGGCGGATCTTTTGCATGTGTTGCATAAGTAACCGGCCGTCGGTGGATACGGTCGCGTTTGAGAATGGTATATCGACAATGACAAGTTGAGAGTATCCTTGGATTGCTGCCGCCACAATGCGTTCATCGATATGGCGGGTTTTTCCAATAGCGTTCCAAAGAGCTTCGCATCCGGTGCGCGGCACTGCATCGCTGCTTTGTGACAAGGCAATGATTCGTTGGCGTAAATCGATTGCATCTTGTCGTAAAAGTTGTGTGAGGATATCAGATACCGTGCTGGGCAAGCCTTGAAACGCGTCCGGCAATCGACCATGGGATGATGAAAATTGGATGACGATGGATGCGTATTCGTTGATCTTTTCGTGTGGACACTTGTCACGCGCCATGGACTCTTCCACCACTTGAAAACCAAGCTGAGCACAATATGCTCTGCAGCCAATGGCCCAGGTACTTTGTTGAAAATAATTCCACAGCCAGTCCAGCACGGTGCCAGCGATTTCATCTTGTGCACGACTTGGAAGCGCTTGCCAATACAGATAAATCCATTCCAGCATGCTCTTGATCCTGGCAATCAACTTGTCTTGGGGATATGCTGATCCATCCCTCTGTTTAATATTGCCTGCCGTCTCCTCCTTTGCGATAGTCATCGCCTTTAGAAACGCCGGATCATCGCATATCCTCTTGAACAACGATCGATGACCCTCTGCGGCAAACACATCCTGATTCCAAAACCCGTGACCCAACTTTTGCAGCAAGACCGACATGCATCGGATTGTTTCCTGCACATTGTTTCCCGGGACTGCCAACAGATCCAGAATCCACTGCTGAATCGATGGCGTGGCGCTATCCATGATCTTTCTCAGCTTGTCGGGGGACAACACAGTGGCTGCGACACGAAAGGCTTTGGTGCGTTCGCCGATTTCGGTGGTGAGACGAATGGCATCTGTGGAGACGAGGTCGGGTTTTGATAACCATTGAGGCGTCATTCGTACGGTAATATCGGGAAAATCCAATAAAAAACCATCGCTTGCGAAACGATCCAAGAGTTTTCGTGCCCAGGTGCGAACGACGCGGTGGTGATGGAATGCGAAAATGATAATGCCGTTGGCAACCTCGGTGCCAAATGTGGGAAATCGTCCTGTCTGGTGTATTTCGTTAAACAAATTGCAGAATAATGTGTCGCTGTCGTTTTCACGGAGGAAATGGGGTGCATTGAGAATATCGTATAGGGTGCATATGATATTGTTGCTTAGGAAAAAGTTAGATTGGGTATACACGTTCTGCTGCAGCGTGGTCAATGCACGATATCGGTCGAACCGGTCAAGTGTGTCAAAGAAACTCGTTACGTTTTCTGCAGAGAACGTTCGATTGTACCTAGCATTTTCATTTTAACATTGCGTGTGTCTTTTTTTTTGAATTCGAGATCTACTACCTCTTTTTGAGAATAGGTTTTGAGGCATAATAGTTTTGCAAACATCGTGTGCAGTTTTGCAATTGTGAAGCAAGTCGATCTTTGTACTTTTTGATATTCTCATGGTCCGGTAACGAGAAGAACCAAAGTGATTCCTGTACAATGGGCTGGATCTCGGTGCACCACCAATGATCAGTCGAGTCATTCAAAAGGAATTCCAACGCATCGTTAAAGAAACGCGTTTCCAAATCACTGTTGGACGGTTGTAAACGTTTCTGATCAAGTAATCCCAGTAACGAATGTAACCGTTTGGAAACATCGTTGCTGTTCATGGTCATGTCACCCGAAAGAGTTCCTTGAACTCTCAAAAAATTAACTTTTTTTTTTGTCGGCCAATGATTTTTTTTATTACGCTTTGTCCACCCGTCTTTCGAAACAAACATAACCAAAATGAAATAACATACCATGTTTATGTATGTTGAAAATCAAGGGGCATCTGTATGTCAGTCCCACGATCCACATAATGAATATATGTAATACGCTGCATAGTCTTTTGCTCAGTTGGAGATAACGTCTGGTTAGTATTGTCTGCTGATCCCAGCGAGGTACTTTTTTGTAACACATTGGACTACTCGATTGGGCATTACCATGTTCATGCAATTGGCACTTGCATCTTGTTGCCATCGCAACCCAAGTACTTTAGCAGTTGCTAACTGATTGTTGCCATGGTAATTGATTTATATATTTAACCCTGACAACCTCGCAAAAGTGGGCCAATGAAATCGCCTGCAATTGCACATATTCGTTGTTTTTCTTATTTGATTGATGATTACTCCAGCAAACAGACCATAAATGAAGGGTATACAAATAGTTTCTCATGGTATACTGCAATAATGAAGGAAAGTAACTGTGCACATATTGATTGCCTTTAGTTGTCTGCATGTGTATACTTGGCAGAATTTCCTTGCATTGTTGCACAGACTGCTGGCGCTTGTACATACTTTATGGAAACATGCGTCCGTATATTCAACACCATCGTTGGTACAGTGGTCGCTTTATATAACGATACGATGATGCAGCCCAAACTTTATCGTTATATCGAAATATCGTTATATAAAATGGGATTTGGCAGTGATTACCGTTTTGGTGCGTCGAGAATTATATCGTTATACCGAATTATCGTTATACAAAATATCGCTATATAAAGCGGCCACTGTACCCGTTTCGATTTAAAACTATGTATTCTGCTGCAGATTTGCATGGACCTTTTCGAATCGCTGTTATATTTGCGTGCATCCCATCTCCAGTAAAATCCCATGGGAATTCCGTGCTTTTCTTTCTTTAGCGGCCTTCTCACCTTCGATTCGGGTGACTATTGTCATGCCCTATATTTAAACGGCCTTGTCGATCTGCGTGTGCCTTCAGGACAAGAAACGACGGAAGCCCACGGTTAGCAAGTTGATCTTCGATGCAGATCGATGTTATGGAAAACCATCCAGCACAACCCATAGAAACATAATGCCTCGTCAAGTCATTGGTTAGCACTTTATCGTGCACTTTGCATCAGAAGAAGTGCCAACGATTTTCTGCTTTGTCGCGTTGTTGCATTGTCTGCTGATAATTATGCGTCGAAATCTCAAGATACACCTTGAAAGGTGTTGTCGTATGTTACTTTATACACTCCTGATATAACGCATCTAGCTCAAAGCTGGTTGGAAGCAATGACGTCGCTCTCTTTCTTTGATAAACGTAGTAAAATATAGTACTCCGATGAAAAAATCATACAAGTACAATAGGATACCAGCAGCAAACGCGGTCTCCAAATACAACTCCATCCAACCAGTTCAATACCATAAAAAGTTACTCAAAAAGCACACGCCACCATCTATACCCAAGGTGTGCTCTCTAGACAACCGTAAATCATGCCCAAAAAATCCGTGCCAATCGTAAAAACTCTCGCTTGCGGATGAAAACTTTTTAATATCTTTGCGACAGAGATATCCAGGTCTAACCATAAGTCTATGTACATGTAAGAGGTAAAAGTGCAGTAGGCGCCGACACACGTCGATTACTTCTTCTTGTTCGAGGCACGTTTGCCCTGACCTATGTATATCAAAACATAAACAAGCTGCACTCTTAACCATGACACAAATCACTTACCCTTCTTTGGTGCGCCCTTTCCTCTTCTCTTTCTTCGTGCAATTTCGTCCAAACGAGCCTTTTCGTCCAAGTCAACAAGACCAAGGTCGGGGTACAAGGCCTTAATGTCGCGGAAATGCACAAGTTTTTGAGGGTGATAGGCGGTCATGGTGGGACCCAACAATCGTTGTCGAAGAACCTTGTTTCCGGTACGTGCGGCACTTGGGTTGTATACATTTTGGAATATTTTGCACGAGAGTTGAGACAATTGTGCCAGTCGTGCTGGCGATGCTGAGCCTGCTGTTGCCATGGTCGAAACAAAGCAAAAACAACCTGGATTTGAATTCGAGTCACAGAGATTTCGGCCCGGGTACCATGTTTGGGGATAAAATAATATTTTTTGGCGAGCGCCTTAGGGGCTCGCAAAAAAAAAAGTTATCAGCAACAGCCATATTTGTAGTACTTTAGTACTGATAAAAGATAGCTTAATTTCAATATATATTAAAGAATAACATCAAAGATATAATATAATGTATATAGTGTACAAGAGATACGTAATTCAAAGTATATCTATGCTAGGTACTACGGCAATCTTTATTCGCACTCTCCTGGCCATAACCTGCCACGGCATTTCCTTTTGTTACAGCTTGGGGATCTTTTTGGACACTGGTAGCATCGATCCGGCTTATATAAACCTTTGCAGGTTCTTTCGTGGCAGTGAACGCATTCTGTGGGCTTGCGTTGCTCGTCTTCGCACCATTCCGGCCTAGATCTACCTTTGCAGGTATCGCTAGTACAAATTGAGTACTTTCTCTTGCCATCGTTTGCTTGTGATATATACGAGAGCCCTGTCTCTTGTATGAACGAGCCATGTACTTGCGGTGCAATAATGTGCTGTACTGAATATGGTGATTGCTCTGTTGGCGACTGCTGGTTGGCCAACGATGAAGGAACTACACAGTGGAAAATACGGCCGGTAAATCGTGGTTGAAATCGGTTTCCACCGGTTCGGTAAAAACCACGTAGATTTGGTCACTTTACCTGAACAAAACTGAACCGGGGAAAACTAAACAAAACGGAACCTGTGAAAACGGGGAAGAACCGTACCGAAATATGTACGGGTGCCACAGCTATAGAACTGATGTTTACTATAATACATAGAACTAGTATAAAGAGTATAAAGTAGCTTTCCGCTATAATATATGATATTTTTATTCAAATAACACTACCACATAGTACATATACTATCTACGGTTACATTCATTTAAAAAAATACTACAGATCAGGGACATTATTAACGCATCCGAGCTCTTGTGCTTTCGACAGTGTTACCTTCAAACGTGGATATTACTCGTCACTCTCGTCATCGACACACTCATTGTCACTGACTCTCTCCTCGTCATCTGTACTCTCCGCGACATTCAGATAGTCATCCTCGTTATCGCCTTCCGATTCAGGCTCCTCAAACCGTACATGCTTTTCTGGATGCTCTTGGCTCTTGGAGCCCCTCCCATCATGCTTGCGCTTGCTGGCCTTGGTTGGGGACTTCGTCTTGCATCTGTTGTTCCATGTTTCTTCTAACATGTGCGATGAAGCCCAGTGGCTTTCGCATACCGAAAGATCAACTCCTGTTGCCTCCAGTACCATATCCTCAAAGCTCCTGATCGCAATATCACGGAACCTCGCCAAACTTCGTGATCCCCATGTGTAACCTTTCATGTCGACAATGGACTCGTCTGACTGGTATTCGTATCGATCTTCTTCAGACATCGTGTCAGTAATTGCCTTCTTGACTCGAGACTCCAGTACGTTTAGAGCGATGTTAAGCTCATCGCGCATCGTTTGGTACTGTGCTTCTGCCTCAGGATCGGTCAGTTCCTTATTAGCTTCCTTGATGACATATTATACAATATGATCCTTGACAATCCTTAGAGTAAAGCCCTTGGTTTTGCCTTCAACTTCTTTGTAAACACGAGGCGCTGGTATAACCTTTTTTGTGCTTGGTGTGTGGTTAGTTTCGTTGGAACCGCCACTTTCACCAATGGCTGTAGTCGGTCTTGATTTTTCGATGAAATCGCTGATCATTGACATAGTTTTTTCATGCTGCTCTTCTTGCGCTTCCAATATCTTCTTTATCGCGGCTTCGATAACGTTGACCGTCCCATAAATAAGCTGGACATCTTCATTCAGAGCCTTCAACTGGCTTTGCAGTTCCACAATATCTTCTTTAATGTTGGGCTTCCTGGCATTCTTGGGTGGCATGGTTATACTTGGGATAAGCAAAGAATGAGAAAATAGAAAGAGATGAGGACAAATGCAGCGGCGATGGAGTGTTGTTCGTACTTATTGTGCAGAATGCTGCGGCGGTGGAGTTCTGTTCGTACTTACCGTGTAGAATGCTGCGGCGGTGGAGTACCAATAACCTGTTTATACTTACGTTATCAGAATGCTGCGGCGGTGGACTTACATACCATGTAAATAAATAAAAAAAACAATCCTGATCAGCCTCCACTTTTAAACTCGACTTACAAGATGAAGAGGTGTCGCTACTGTGGTGGATCATACACTAAAAGAAAGTTAAAGAGACACGAAACTAGTTGTTTCGAAAAAAACCACTGGAAAGTCGTGGAGAACCAGACGAGAACGCGTGAACGTGTGGATACAGCCGACGTGCCCTACTCGAATCAATCAAATCCAAGTATAAGAAAGCGTACCTTGGGCATAAACTATAATAGGACAACAAAGCGTCGCTCCGTTATAAATTCCACCGTAGACGCCGCTGCAACAATCAGTGAGGGCCACAACAATGAAGATACTTGCCATTACGACACGTATCATGATGACGGCTACGATTTCGATATAGATGATGAAGATCCAACCAGCTTCATTTGCCCGACTGACGAGAATCAAGATTCCACGCTATCCCAGCTCGAAAGCACGAGTCCGCAAAGCGCAGCAGGCAACACGTCATTGGCAGATGGCACTGAGCGAAAGGAGGTGTTCGTGGGTACCGAAAACCCGCACCTCTCCACATCGGAGTTACTCAGTTTGGATCTTCTTAAGGTCATTGAAGACTTTAATATACCACGTTCAGCGTACGAACGATTGGTAAAATTCGTTAATTGGGTTATAACGTTACGCGGAGGTTTCGGTAAGTTCATATATTTATATCTATGTTAAGTGAGTATTTTCTGATTATATTACCGCTTAGATATAACCAACCCATGCCAAGAATTCATCACTCTCCTTTCACCATACCTGACAGAGAACCTTCTCACATCACTGTATCCGGTAGCCAAGCAAGAATATGATATTTGCAGTAGTGGATGTCATCTATTCCTAGATGATGATGAAGCTAGTAACTGCCCCAATCCGAAATGTCAAAAAGCAAGATACCGCGATGCAGTTCAAAAGAAGGCGTACTCTACTATGCAATATCTACCTCTTTCGGACCAGCTTGCGTCATTGATTTCAAACGAAGCGACGAGAAAAAAATATGCGGCACACCGGTGTAATCAGTGGGTTCTCCGCAAAATTAAGAGTAAGCAAGTAAGCATGCTTACTTTGTATTGAATACCCTTTTTTGAGATGCTTACTGGGGCGTTAAAACCCATTAGCGGAGAGGAATTAGTTAAGAAATTGAGTGACCGGTGGGTGTGCCTGGGGTGAAAAAACTGATCAATTTTATTTTACTAGCCACCAAACATGCATAACAGGACAAATAGTATTAAAAACCAAATGATAAAATCATCTTACTGCGTGGCTATCAAATCTTTTTTGTTTCATGTAAAATGGCTGTGATTCTATGAAGATATAAGCAATCAAACTTTGTATACATTTTTTCCGGCCAGACGTTACCCGCTATCTCAAATCACTTTCGCACACTTTCCACCATGGCGCGAAACCAACCTTGTCGAGGTAGATCAATTGCAGTCAAGTCAATTACATATTCTCATTGTTCGCTTTGGATCGACAGCTTGCAAGAAACGACGAAAAGGTTGCATTTGGGAACAAAATTCGAATGCCTGTCTCTTATGCACCAAGTTCAAAGTGGAGTGCATTCCCGCCAATGATTCCAGTGACAATGGCGACATCTTACCCCGCGAGTACAATCTCAAGACATTGGAGTACTGGCACTACCAAATCACACAATTGGAGAACGAGCTACAGCAGACCGAACGCGATCTAGTTTTTTATCGTGATAAACAGCAGGAACTCGAAAGCCTTGAATGGAAGCTTAGTATCGAGAACGGTCAACTCAAACTGCATACAGCGATCAGGAGTTTCGAAGAGCTGATCATATTTAGTCAGGCGTCACTGCGATACCTTTCACCTTTCGGAAGCGTCATCAAAGTCACACCATTTCGATTCGAGAACAGGGCGCTGGCGACAATCATGCACACCGCCTGCCAAGGCATAACTCAGCAATCGTTGAAGGGTCGGTTGCTTTATGCTTCACCGGAAGCGATTCCATACACCATACCCCAGATTCAAACATTGGTGGATGAGCTTATCCGCTTACACCTGCGATACAACAACCGCAGAATGCCGCTTCTGCATGCGCCAACGTTTCTCCAGCACTATAATAGCCTCACCGATCCACTCTCATGTCCTCTCACACTTGCAGTCTGTGCCTATACCATCTGCACCCATCGCAGTTTGTTGGAAACCTACTCTGGGCTCGAACTTCGCCAGCTGGGCGAGTTCTTCTGTTGTCGATCCAAAGAGCTTTTGATGGATGTGTTTGATGATCCGAATCGGAAACTTAAGACCGTCTTCACAATAACGTTCTTGAACCACTTTGTAACATCTGTAATGCTTCAGCCACTGGAAGGTCGGCGTCTGATAACGATCGCCTATTTGCTTTGCCAGGATCTAGAGCCTGGTTTTTCTAAGCTCAAGGAACCCACGGTCATGTCCGTCTTGTTTCAGCGGCACTACTTTCACATACAGCGTTCGATAGGGCACGTTAATCATACGATTGATGGAACCAGCAATCCATGCCCCTTCCCCCCAAAACGTACTTTTGAAAAGTTGCCGGATGAGGACGAAGTGACGTGCACGTATATCGATGTGTTCAACCAAATACTACAGTTTCTTCAAAAGCCATGCATTAAGAGTGTGATAGTACGGCGTTTTTAATGATTATCTTTCTCTCTGGCTAACAAAAGGTCTTCTTCCTAGGCGCTAACCGAGAACCCGGTGACCGACATCAGTCTCGATACAATTTTTCAGAGCGATAGAGCCATTCGCGAGTGGTACAACGAGCTTCCTCTGCATCTTCGAATATGTGACGATCCTTATGCAGAGGATGCCGACATAGCAGTAACGAAAAGTGCATCACCAGTTGCTGCCATGGTGTTTGCCTTTGTGCACTAAAACATGCTACGAATTCATGTATGTCTGGTAGATCCAAAGCCACTTTCAACGGACGAGAGTGTGGAAAAAAACATGGGTATTATACGAATGCTGAGCGAGAAGGCAATATCCCAAGTCTTGCGTTCGTGTGATCTACTTCTCAGTACGGTCTTGCACATAATTAAGGGCTTCAAAGAAGATATGCCACCATGTAGGTCCAACTAGTTTATCACTTATCTTTGCCGATACTCATCCACATATTAGTGACATTTGAACTCATGTCGCGTGCCATCCATGGATTAGTTACTGTTGCAACCTGCTCTAGTATAAAAATTCCAGCAAGTCTACAACGCAAGTTTTTGAATGTGCTCGCGCCGTTCAAGATCCAATACCATCTGATAACAAAGTTCCACTTGCGCTATCGCCTCTCAAGGCGTACTTGAAGTCAAGAGAACAGGAAGATCTCCAGGTTTATCTACAATATCCATTTCCTACCCTCGCTCTTTACTTGGACGTGTTTAATACATTTTGTGCTGATTTACAATCGTATCTTGATCGAAATCAGACGGGCCCAGTTCCAACCTTTAACAGAAGTTTCATCAACACAGTTTTAAGCGCAGAATACACTGTGAAAACCTAAATAAATAAGGTACAACCGTGAACCATATTTGTGCGTCGAAACCATCATCCAGTAAGGAACATTGTTATATACAGATTATATTAGAAGCAAACAGAATACAGAGTAATAGTAATAATACGTAAAAGATAGATTTAAACTTCCTTATTGACTGTTCGGTTGTTGCGAGCTTCAGAATTGAAGCCTTCCCTGATTGTATCGATGCGTTGCTTGACGAGATCTGTTCCCCATTCCACTTTGCGCAACACCCGATACTTGCTCACCTTTGAGTTCTTGTTCAAGCCGTACATTTCCCTTGTGTATTCATCTGCACTATCTTCACGATCGGAAACGACTGTGGATGTGGAGGCTTGCGATTCATCTGTTTCCTCGGCATTGGCATCACCTTGGCCATGATCACGCACCCATTCCTGAGCTTTGACCTTCATCTTTTCATTGTGGAATGGATCAGCGCCGACCATATCCATATTGAACGAGCTCAGGTGCGTATGCACAGGTGAGAATCCGGGCATGATCTTGACTCTGAGAATCGCTTGTCCATTTTCGCCTTCAACATCCCATGCATCCTCGTTACGATTTGCCTCCTTAGTATGCTCCGACAGGGGCTTGTGTAGGCCAACATGAACATCTTGCCACTCGTTGTCAGCTATTTCTTTGAGCCAAATGCGACCCGTCGCCTTGTGACCGCCCATGGAACCTTGCGAAACATGGAGATAGATGGCCGAACGATAGCGCATGATAAGTGGGAAAAATAGATGCTTGTCTGTCCATGAAATTTCATCAGGTTCTTGGTCTTTTGCTTTCAGATGTTTTTCGATGGCTGGATCCACGTTGAGTGAAAGTGTTGCTCGTGTCACACTCTTGCGGCTGGGACTGAGAGTCCCGCAAAGCTTTTCTAGAATAATGCTGTCCACAATCAACGTGCCAACCTTTGAACCTTGAAGCTGGCGAGGCAATGTAAGGCGTACCGGCTTGTACTTGAGAGTGACAAGAACTTTTCCAAAGCCAATGCCGTTCTCCAACACAAACCAAGCTTGTCCTTCTTTGTACTATGGAGTACATCAGTTTCATACAAGTTTTTTTTTTTTTAAAAAAAGTATACTCACTGGAGAGTTCTCCTTGTCCTCAAATAGATCAGCAAGGTTAAATACCTTGAACCCAATAACGGGATCGCGCTCCAACTCAACTGAGTTCTTGACGGAAATTCTGATTGTAGTGGAGTCAAAGTCTCGAATGAAATGCTCAGATACTGCATTCCAATGCTATTATAAGAATTGATGAGGATCGATATATTGCGTTCTAGAAATCGACATACTGGACTTGGATTTCGTAATTTGCTTCTTGTTTGGAAGACCTTGCTGTCATTGAGATAGAGACATGCATACGGACTGACGACTTGATTTGGATTGTACGGATGTGAAAGGTCATCATCGGCAAGCAATTCGAGATCGCCGATTTGAAGATCCATGCCTTGTCTGATAAAGCACGAAAGAATGCCACCCTTGTGCTGAGAGTCGACTTCTCTTTTTTCCTCCTCCTCTTCCTTGTGCTTTTTCTTGACACTTTCGGTTTCGGTTTCTTGCTGAACAACATCTCCTTTTGGTGTAGGGTACTTGGGGTGGAAAGTAACCTTGCAATTGATTTTTATCTTGCACTCTTCCAATGATTTTCCATCCAGAGGTGCCCATCTAAAATAGGTAATTAGGAAGGAATACTTCGCATATAAAATAATAGCATACTAACCCATCGAATGCTACATGCTCTTGCTGACACCATCCTGTGACATTTCCGAGTTGATCCATCTTGCTCTGAACAATTTCTCTAGCCGGGATAGAAAAGGCGCCCCACATATCGTCATATTTGACTTTATCTGCATCCCATACTCTGATATCAACATTTCCATCTGCTGAAATATCATCTCTATTGATCAGCACGAATAAGCGCTCATTCCAACGGGGGTCTTTGTCATTGGTCAATACGCGAGTAGTCGACATGGTCCGCTTTGGCTGGTTGCTCAACCAAAGTGTTGCATATGAGTCCTCAATTTCTATATTGAATCTATTAGTCTAACTTTTTCCATAGCACATTCTATATGCTAACCTTTCACTCGGACGATCGAGGGATCACACTCGGCACCACGAATTTCAACACAAACAACACCAAGAGCCAAGGTGTCATTAGCAGACCCACCCATCAATTCGAGCACATCGATCGTCATGCTCTTGGGATCTACCAGATCTGCCATGCCCATACGGATGCCTTGATTGACAAGCATTTTAAGCGTGGGAATCTAGGTTTTTTTTCTTTTGTTAAGCATTAGAGTGTCATGTAAGCATGTCCTGATGCTTACATGCATAATGTTAAACTGATTTGAAAGTGGCATGACAGCGGTTTCAACAGTTGGAGGTGTTGTAAATGCAACGATCAATTTGGATACAAATGGAAGATCTGGTCCTGTCAACAGCTTGAATCTCATCTTGCCAAACAGTGCCGTAAGCTCTCCTCGAACACTGATGGGCGGACCAGATGCTGCTTGTATTCCGATTGATACACCCGGTGGAGTTGGCTCGATACGTCCACGTTCCTGACTAAATGACGCAGCAGGATGTTGGTGAAAGCTAAACGACACTTCACCAAACTGATGGCAATGGATCATCAACATTTAACGATATAAGTGTTACACAAAAAACTATACTTACGATGCTTTCTTCGGAGCGACCAGGCAATGGAGGAAATACGCGTATCCTGAAAAGCATTTATCAGAAACAAAGGAAGGTACTTGACTAGTTAATCATACGATTGAATACGTGGTGCTTGAGATCCTATATCGAGATCATAAATCGAAATCGCTTTCTATATAAACGAGAAACCATCAGTGATATTAATTTTAAGCACATACACTTACGATAAAACTTGGTGCCAAACTCTGTATGTTATCTTCAATCATGGATTGAATAGCAGTAAAGAAGTCTTGGTCGATGCTTCGCCAGATTTTTTCCATCATAAAGTTCAACCATTCCACTGACTCGCCTTCGGACGTGTATAGCTTTTAAACAATAAGCAAGTAGTCAACAGCGATAAAGGTCAAAAAACTTACTGATTCCGTATTGTCTTCATTACTTTCCTTCCATATCAGGGTCTTTTTTGACAGGGTACCAAAGATCCAATAAGCTGCACCGGTGATGATGACAACAGCAATGGTAACTATCAAGCCGAAACTGAACTTTCCCAAAAGAAAGCAGATTCCACACGATGTGGCGATAAACGCAAATGCAGAGAATTCAAGTCTTTGGGCGAGCTTTGCAGGCTCAATCTTCTCTCGCCTGTCGATCATTGTTACAGGATTCCGTTTATTCATCTGGTCGAGCGAAGCACGAGCATGATGATGTCGGTGACCTCCATCACTGACTGTACTACCACTGGCAATGCTCTCATCGTCATCACTGGCGATTCCACCATAAGAACTAAGCCGCCGCGAACGATCGTTGCCAAGTGGATCTTGGTGTATATCTGGTATAGGAGTGTTCATCTGACCAAAATCTTGCTCTTGCACAGGATTTTCTCCTTTCACTAGTCAATAAACGAAGTTAATACTTTAGGAGAAAACTTATTGCGTCAGCTTACCATTACGCACTGGTCTTTTCTCCGGCCGATTACTATCTATGGTGACAGGTTGTACGGATTGCTGTTGATCGACGTTGGCATCATGATCGTCTTTGCTATCGCCAGCTTTTTCCTGGAGTCGATGGATTTCTTCGAGATTTTCCTGTTGCTGTTGTGGACTGGTGCTGATGCCCTTTGTGTTGTCGCGTCCAAGACTATGGTCGATGTTGCGATCTGCCTGTTGACCTGGCATAGGTGCTGCGATTCCTGCCGCTGCTGACATGGTCAAAGTGGGAAAAAATCGGAAAAAATGGGTATGGATGTTATTGAGCGAGGACATGGATTTTCTGGGACCCATGCGTTCACAGTGACATCGGTGTAAGTGTACCTGATCACTTCAAGAATACCATCATCATTATGTCATTTCCCGATTTGCCTATATGCCGACATCTATAAAAGTTCTCCCAATCCAGCCAACACCTTTGTTCCTTGGCTGCTACGTAGACAACACTTAGTGCATTTAAACTTCTTTGACAAAGATTTCCTTATGAATCCGTGCAAGTATCACGTAATGTGAAACCCCTTCCCATTTCAAATACCAGACAGATTTATGGAAAAAAGACTTTTATCAAATCAATGCAGAATTGAACCATAACTACTTTTGGGCCGTTACAAATTGTCGAGGCTAATACAAAGAAGACTAGTAGCAGGTAGACTTTGAAAGGAAATGTACAATAATAAGGTGTTGAAGATGTAAATCATGCAAAAAGGATAAAAAGAAAAAAAGGAGATAAACTAGAATTTACTGGTTGCGGTTGTACTGGCCAACGACAACAGCGTGATCTCTTTCGTAGGGCTCCAAAGTCAGCTGTTCTTGGGGCTTTACACGTTCTTCCTGAAGCTTCTTGACTTCGCGCGCAAACACAGTTGCAGCATCGACGGTCGAATCGATACATGATGCCTTAATAGAGATGACAATATGACCACCGTTTCGCAAAAAGTGATGAGCGTTCAAAGTGATAATACGGGCTTGATCAGGTTGAGCAACGTCGGCGAAGATAACATCGACCATGGGTACGAGCATACGGTACTTCTGAGGTTGACGAGCGTCCTCAATGATAGGGACAACGTTGGTTCGCTTCTTGGACATGTTGATCAAATCACGACCGGAACGATGAGAGAACTCGACTGCGTAGACGGCACCTTCTGGACCAACAATGTCTGCAACGTGTGAAACGGAGGTACCTGAGGCAGCACCCAAGTACAACACCTTCTTGCCTGGAGCAATATGGATATGGTCGACACCACCCAAGACAGCAGCAGCCAACTTGGATCGGAAGGGGTTCCAGACACGGTATTCGATCTTGGTACCTTCGCCACCATCTACAGAGATGCGCTTTTCACCATATACAGATTCGCCGGGAACCAAGTTTTTGGTGACCAAAAGATCTTCCTTGCCGCGAGCAATGAAGATACCTTCATGACGATGTGGTTCAATGATGACTCTGTTGCCGCCCTTGGCACCGGCACCGCCACGACCACCGCGTGCTCCACCACGGCCGCCACGACCACCGCCTCGCTTGCTGATGCCACCACGGCCTCCACCACGGCCTCCGCGATCGCCACCGAAACCGCCACGACCGCCACGGCCGCCTCCACGACCACCACGATCGCCGCCGAAACCGCCACGGCCACCACGGCCGCCTCCACGACCACCACGATCGCCACCAAAACCGCCACGACCACCACGGCCAGCGCCTCGTCCACCGCGTTCGAATGCCATTGTATGTATAAAGTAAGTGTTATGTAGTAAGTTCGAAGCGAGAATTTCCAAACCAGAAAAAAATATTGCGGGTTGTCAAAGCCACCGGTTCCTCGGACATTGCCATGGTAACTCAGCTTTGGTTGTTCATGCAACAGTCCTGTTGGGCCCAACTAACATGGCTGGGGGGCGCCACTTCTCAACCACACGCTGGTCCCAAAAACTAAAGCTGTGGCACATTTTTATTGATGGCCTATCAATTGTGGACGGCGCAAAGGTACAGGGCGATGATCCTGGTCACCGTCCATTATCATGTAGTTCAACCCGATTCGGCGCATGTTTCTTGCCGCATTTCGATCCCGATCAATGACCTGCAAAAGTAGACGTCAAAAAAAATCAAAGCTATAAGAGGCAAGCACTCACGACATCGTGCTCATGGCTGAGACAACGTTTCAAAGACCACAGCTCAGTTCCTATGGTTACCCCTGTGAACAAGTTGTCGTGCAATATTTATGATGGCCTACCTTGCTGTTGGCCTTGAGTACGCAAAGATTGTCTGTGTAGACGTTGGCCGTCCATATTGACACATGTCTTGACCTTCCGACCACGCGTGCGTCTTATACGGGTCTGGACACGCTTTCGTTTCATCCTTAAAAAAAACTTATCAGCATATATGAAACTAGCACCTTACGCTGCTTTACCGATGGGGCGTCCTAATGTACGTTCCCCGTAGGGGTACAAGCTGAGCGTCACAACCCGAATGGATTTGACTAGTTCGAAACTCCCCAGTGAGGATGACCAATGCGAATTTAGCCACGAACAATATGATTCCCTAATACTTGGTGAGTAAACAGATATAATAACACTGTTGAGTTGAAATAAGCATCTTACCACATGTGGAATTGGCGCAAAGTAGGGTAAAGTGGGCATCTCACCGTCACCCCAGAAAATGATCGTGTCATTTTCGTTCCGAACCCAACCTGACAATTCACGCGCTGCTTGGCGTCGGTGGCCATGCCATCGCTTCCGCATCCTTTTCGAAGAAAGATGGATGTGATGCATCTTTGTTCCCTATAAGAGTATGTGAGCAAAGATGAAGCGTTGCACGACAATATTCAACATACTGGACGGAATGGAGGTGTCAACCCGAGCAGTTGGTTCATGATATGGTGGTTGGCGCTCTGTCGTGCACTGGCTAAAGTAGCACGAATTTCACGATGTTTGAAATTCGCATTGAAAAAGCGCATACTGCCGCTGCGATGTGAGAACAATCTAATAAACTTCACAATCTATCTTACCGATTTCTAACACGCGACATGACTCGGATGTGCTGCTCAAAATCGGCAGCAGCAGAAACGTTGGATGAATTTCCTGCAAGTTGATTGTATTCATCTTGTATATTGTACTTTGTGCGGTTATTTGCTTCTTTCTGATATTCCCAAAAAAAACTTGGGTTCTTGCATTATGATACGTATAGTTAATTAAAACCAGAATACGTAAGTTGAAGAAGCTACCTACTGGTAACTTATTGTGCGTACTTCCACTTCTTGTTGCCATAGACCCGGCTGGGGCATTTCATCTTGTGTCGATGTTGCGGTGATCATGCTCGAAACCCCTGCGAGGTGATGAATTGCAAGTCGATATCATATCGCCATAGACTGAACTTACCTGGATCCAGCCCGACAATTCGAGAATTTTCAATTCGTGCCTCGTTCAACCCACGAGGTCCTTTCTCCAAATGATACACACCTTTGGTCCAGGCTGTAACGTCGAGGTTTTCCGGTAAGCGGCGGATTTCCGCGCGAGTCGTTACTACCGGTTCTAAATAAACGAGCAAAACCATGTTAGCGAAAGTTCAATATCCATGTAACACACTTACCAATCTGCAGTAGTATTGGCTTCTCAAACAACAAATGGGCCTTCACGCCATCTGACTGCATGCTAAACGCGAATGATATCGCATTGAGATTAACCACGTCATTGACTAGGGAAAATTTAGATTAACTTTTTTGGGGCACAAGGATATAAGGGTCTTTCAACTTACGATTATCTCCCAATCGCCAGCGGTGACGCTGTACGTGGTTTATATTGAATATTGTTTCCCGAACCAGCTGCTGGGTTGCTGGGTTACCGGTAAGACGGGCGAGGGCATGCTAATTCATAAACTGTCCGTTCTTCATCAATAGTTAGCAAGAATGGTAATAGCTCTTAATGTAACACTTTACCGCTTGTCGTAGTACATTGGGCACTGGCGTATTTTCGATGTTATGAGCGCGACGACGCAGTATTAGGCATAGAGTTCTCGTACAAATGAGGAAATTCGATACTTGATGTTTTGCTACCGGAAGAAGCGACCAACGTTTTGCCGCTTGCAAGTCTTCAGCCGCCTGTAAGCACCATCGACTGACATTCAAAATGCGATTGCACATTGCGTAATCGATGTGTCTTGCATATACAAGCCATAGATCAACATCGGCCAAGTTTGCTTCAAACACATCGCGCAACATTCTAATTTTGTTTATTAACTATAACTTTTGTTCGCGATAGACGGCGTGCTACTTACTGATAATCCTCGGCAATATCAAGATTCAGCAAATCGGCTGGCGGCTGAGGATCATGATGTACGATCGCTCTTGCCAATTGGGCGCTTGCTCGTTTAGCTTCCATGCGATTGAGGCGGGGCTCCAATGCCGCTTGCCATAGAATGGCAATGTGTTGTTGTAATCCTATCAGGTGCTCCTTGAAATCTATCATTGAGTTAGTAAGGTGTTCATTAATGATATAATAGAACCTACTTTGAATGGCTTGCCTGGCAAAATTGCCCGCCATTGTTGCTTCCAATGTCCCATCGTTAACTGTGTCAGGCACATAGTAAGCTGTAAAAGTTCGAATTTAGCTAATATATCCTCCCACTCACACTCACATCTCACCTTCATTAGCTTCCTGATCAATTCTGCAAGTTTGGAAAACATCGAATGTTCCCATCAAATCATTATCCTATATCACTAAAAGGATCAGTACCCCTATAATTTCAGGTGATCAACAGGACTTACCGTAGCAAGGAATGCCGGGATGTTTTCTGCTTGGGGGGTGCAATCCAACAAGCTTGTACACCCATGTCCACCACGTTTGGTTGAAGATAGGCGGTATTACCGCGAAATTACCCTCGAGGTACCGCCGCATATGGAGATTGACCAAGTTAAAGGCATCTTGGCGCCTGGTCGCGTTGACTTCCGCTATTAACCTGATCCCTGTCTATTTCGCTTTATCAGAGTAAGCTTTCTATTGTCTTTACGAACCCACCTGCATGAATCCGTATTCCGGTTGTGTCAGTGCCTTCAACGAGCAATTCCGAGTAACATTGCGAGTTCGGTCAGGAAAGCCATTAAAGATGGGCTGTGGGATGTTGGCCATTGGGTCTTTTGAGAAAAGAGGATCAACCAACGGAACCTTCACTTATGCATGGGTTTTTTACTTCTGAGTTTTCCGAGCTGATCCTGCATCCTTTACTGGCACTGATGAATCGGAACATCAATCTCTGGCGACGTATCGTACGTCATCCAACCTGCTGAAGAATCCAGCTTCCAGTCAAAGAAGCGGCTCCTCTCGTTGACTGTTTCGGGTGCTTTTGTTTTTAAATTGACGTACCCGCCATGAACTACGAAATTGTCGAGGCACAACTCTTCATCTCTTTCATGCACCGGATACCAGAGACGCATGTATGGCCGTGCTTGTTCGAGCTCTACTTCCTGGCGTGCTGACCCTTTATTTGGACACATCAATCTACACTTATTTTATGCCCACTTTCGCATCAATGGGTTGGACCGCTACAGACCTCGTGCTTATCGTTGCATCACATCTTACCTGACCGGTTCGACGCACCACTTTGTGCTCTTGACGACCTTGGACAAGATACAGCTGCCCACTTCATCTTCACCTGCCATCCTGGAACCTAAGACGTTTATTATTGTCACCACAGATACAACTTATTGCTGGCAGTATGGCGTGCGCATTTTATTTGTATTTCTTCTACTTATTCCGTTTTGTACGACTAGAGGTAACGAAAAAACCTCTTTCAACATCAGCCACATTGATCCGCCTCCTTCCATCATAACAAAAAAAAGAACAATCAGAAGCAAAAAAGATCGTACTGAAAAAGTAGTATTTTTTCCTCTCTCTTCTTGTATGTAGCAGCTTTGCTTCGCCTGTTTATCTTGTGTTCAGTCGTCCCAAATCACCGCTAATTAATTTTTCAGAGACCATCAATAAATCCAGCTGGTTTGTCACCGAGGTACAATTGACTGCGTTCACCAACGAGTACTGCATGATGATATCACGTGTAAGCTTATCAACGCGAACTATCCTCCAGTACCCTTGGCTAAAGTATCAATATTATTACAAGCAGGCCGGGAAGAGTTCCGCATACGACTGAAAGTAGGTGTGTTTCGTATCGCATTATTTTCAATGGGATTTTGAACAACTAACCATGGTCAAATAGAATTGATATGCTTATGTATAAGACAAGGGTGGCAACAACGCTGGGGCATATCGATCTGAATATGACGACCATGAAGATACAAATGTTAATTCAGACAACACAAGTGATGTGACAGCTATGGAGGTAGTGTATGATACGTACATTGAGGGTAATGGAACAGGAATGGGTATGGTTTGAGAGCAAACGGCACAACGTTACTGGAGAGAACATAGACAAATTACGCAAGTAGTGTCAGTGAAAGCGAAACAATGGCCGTGGTCACAGAAGAGATGATCGGTATGGACAAGTTGGTTTTGCAAGCGCATTGAGTGAGACTATTACGGTAAGGATGACTTGTATATAGCCTCGAGTCTGCAAGTTCTGTCTTTATACGCTGATCAGCAGGCAAGTCTCACTTCACTTGACATGGGCACTCTTAAGCTATTAGTCCTTTAATATAATGTTGCAATATATTCTAATAAAAGTCAGCATTATGCTACTTGATATGCAAAACGATATCATAATAATATTAGAAAAGCACACATTAAATATACATGAAAACTTGTTTAAACTTCATTGAAACTAGTCTAAACTTGTTCAATGTAGCCCTTGTTATTCACTTAATAAAAAACCAGATTCAACGAGATCGGTTTTCCCACAGTGTAGATTAGAGAAATAAATTCAGACATACCTATCAATGTCTAAATTCTTCGTGCATTGGGATTTTTGTTGTATCTCTTTAATCCCATTTCTGAATTGCAGATAGGACAACGCAGCTTTTTCCCCTCGTCTAACAATAACCTTGGATTCTATAGGAAAACTCGAGGATAGTAGAGTAGAGTAGGGTCTATGTCTTCCTGGTTTCGAAGGGCAAAGAAAGGTGCAGGCGGTTCAACCCAGAAGGATCCACGGCAATATTCGCCCGGCATTCCGTATTTGCTGGTGTCATCTTTGAACCGTTCTTGTAAGTCAGAAAAGTACTTTTTTTAGAACCGCACTTTCTGCCTCGACCAAATCTTCATCAGACCCAGTTGGCTCGTCAACACGAAACATAAGATCATCATCAACTGTTGTTGTTTCATCTGCGTTCGATCGTATATACCCTTCTACCTCACGCATAAGAACTTCCAAAGTGATACGGTCATTCTCAGGTGAAGCGTCCGCAGAAGTACAATGTCTCTGTAATGCTATGCGTCAAATAAAACTTTTAATTGCGATTTCGGCTGTATACCTCGCCACTAATCTTATCGGATATGCTCCTACTGGTGGAGTTTTCCCTGTTGGAAGGATGAGTGGCTTCAGTGCTGTTAATGATTGACTCTCTCCTTTCTTCAACTGGCACTGCTGATGGTAATTGTCCAGTAGGATAACGATGAATGGTTGCTTGACCTTTGTGTAATTTTTTGGGCTTATTAATGCTTCCTTCAGTTCTTCTCATGATGAGGATAAAGTTTAGATAAAGGTAAAGAAAAATGTCAAAACTTTTTTCAACATGGAAGTTGAGGGTCTTAATTTTTGTATCACGATCCTGAAAAGATTTTCGGTTACACTAATATGCGTTAACTATGAAATTCATTGAGCAGATCTCACCGTTTCCTTTGATCTTATAGGATCTTCTCCGCGTTAAGTCTTAAGATCATTGGTGCGGCATCTCTACCCCCCCCCCAGGAGCTTCAACCCAGCCCCCTGATGTGCCACCATCTTTCGCAAATTGAACAAATTACCCAGCAAGTCAATGAGACAACGCCAACCATCAACACTATAGCATTCTAGACATTCTACCGGTGGAAATGCTTCTATTAGGGTAGAATGTCGACATGTCGAAGCTTTTAAGTGCGTGGGGATAGTAATTAAATATTTATGTGGCCAAGCGCCCAGGATACATGTATTCTTACGGTGTTGATATAAAAGTACATTAAAGTGGATACACAAGATCACTTGGATCCATACAATCGGGCGCAACAAGTCCACTGAATGTATCGAACACCCACAGTGCGATACCGTTGGTCCATCCAAAGCCTGCCTGAACAGTATCTAAAGAAAGGTAAAAAAAATGAATGAGCTTTTGCACTTTCATATCAGGGAAATATCAACTTACATTCACCACCACCACCAGCATCACCAATATCTTCAATATCAAACTTTTCAAACATATGGCCTTGATCCGTTTGGCCGGGCAACTGTTGTAAGAGGTCTGGGACTGAGCCACCGGTTTTGTACCAAGAACAGAACGCTGATGCAACAAATCGTTCAGCCAACACGTACGCCATACCACTGAGGTCGTTATTTGGCTGCTTCAACCAGCCATCAACATTAAGCATGGCTTTCATGGCAATATACTGGAGCGGGGGCCAGCCATTGGGCATATCCCACTGTAATGTAGTGTTATGGAGGGATGTGGAAAGGATACCAGGGTACGTCTCCAACAATTCACGTGTCTGATCGAACACGCGACTCAAGGTCTCGGGTGAATTCTTGATCTTTGCCGGGACAGCGCCAAGCCAGAACGGATACAGACTGGCGGGAGTAAAGTCCTTTTCGCGGGCTTGGCTCGTTGCATTGAAGTCAAAGAAGGAGGCACGTTCATCATCCCAGAATACTTCCTCGAATGCGCGGAGACGTTTGGCAGCTTGACGCTGATAGTACTTGGTCTTGCGTCGATTGGAACCATCACAACTGGCATGCCATTCAGCCAATGTGGATTCCATACCCCACAGTAAGGCGTTCAGATCTACCGGAATAATATTGCGCGTGTTGAGTGAGCGGAGAATTTGTAATGGATCGTCGAGGTCAGGTTCTTTTTCGCGTGTCCAACGGCTCGTGTAATCCCATCCACTTTCGGCACCAGTAGCAAGGTCGGCAAAGAGAGCGGTGATTTCTTCTGTAGAAGAAAAGTTGCCCTTGTAAGCAGTGTTGTAATCTTCCCGATAGGATTCGGGACGGGGCCATTCATTTTCAACATTATAGTGGTTGAGTACGTGGCCATCCACCTTGATGCTGGCGTTTGCCATCCAGAAATCATATTCTTTGTCCAGTGTTGGCAGGGCATCCTTGAGGAACTCTTCATCGCCTGTTGCATTATAGTATGCCTTGACCATCTCAATAAGGAAAGGTGGCTGTGATCTGTTTAGATAATAAATCCGCGCGCCATTTGCTATTCGAAGCACATATTAGTTACTCTCCTTATAATCCGAGCGTATATCTAAACATACGAACAAAGCCATATTCTTCCACAAAATCCAAAAAGTTCAACAGCATATCCTTGACCGTGTCATGGAGTTCGCTGAGCAAAAGTCCACGGATCACAAAGTACGAGTCCCTGTTGCATAATAGTCTCAGCCGTGTTTATCTATCAATATTGGACCTGTAACATACCAGTAGTAGAATTCTCTGAATCGGCCACCAGGTACAACGAAAGGACGCTTTACCGGAAGTGTGCTTGTGGCACAACCTTCGCACAGGAATGACGTATCGAATTCGAACGTCAGGTTAGCCCAGTATTGGTGGATCTTGGTGGCCCAACCGCGGTATGTCAGATCATCGATCTTTTCGAATAACGCAATGTTGTCTTGAATGGTCAGTTCAACTGGCTTGAGTTCGGTTCCTTCCTCGCCAAAGTTGTCTTCAACAAAGCTGCGGATGGAATCCTCAGATGGTTCCTCTCCTAGAGCTTCAAATGCAGCTAACACTTCTTCTACAGGTTTAGTCGTCGGCTATCCAATATCACAGACGCGTTAAACAATCCATTGATATTGCAGGACCCAGTGTTAGCTTAAGAAACAAACCTTGTCGACAAATGTCTTGGAATCGGGAAACAGCGCAGCAAGCTGAACGGTTTTTAACAAATTGCTCTCGCAGTAAATAGGAGAATCACATCGTTCCGGATAATACACGTCGTTCTGAGCCAAAGTAAGCACTACTACCGCGGATAGCAGTAGTAGAACACTATTGATATTCAACATTGAGGAGGAATGACCAGCAAAAAAAGAGGAGAGCTGGAAAATAATCGCTTCAAATCCTCGTACTTTTATAGTGTTGACGACCGGTGCGGGAGCCAAAGTTTCACAAGCGCTTGGGAAAACAAATAGAACTTGACGAAAGTGTCCAATGCCGCGTTTGACGAAATGCAATCGATCCCCCTTACTTTGTTCAATGCGGGCAAGTCATGCATTTGGGAATCCTGTTATGTAATGGGCTGCGCCCTTTTTGCTATTTTTTTTTACTTCTTTTGTTGGAGGGCTTACCGGCCTTGCACTGCATCTTAACAACGTGCGCATGCATATATGCAACGTCATGTTTGCCTGTTGTTTCGCATTTTAACATCTTTAGCAATGATTAATAATAGATTAGGGTCCAAAATGACGCGCATTTTTCACTTTACGTATGATCCCTATACTGGACAATTGACCCGCGCTCTTTTTTATCGGTTCCACTCTCAGTTTTTCGCAGGTCCGCATGACCAGTATACCATCCAAGATCATGCATGCGTAGGACGGGAGACTAACACAGTTTTGGCAAGTTGCTCCCGGCGGGAAAAACGTGGGATAAATTATGTTTATTCTTTATTTTCCTTCAGCATAGTCGGCCACGTGAGAAGTATCGAGCGCCAGAATAGCCAACAAAGCCAAGGTACTGAAGATCGATATTATCGGCCTCAAACTCAGACCGAAGAAGTTTGACAAGTATATATTTTGCCGATCTGGTACACAAGTATTTTCTGCGTCAGTTTTTGAATTCTTTGTACCACCGACATTCCTATACCTGTCATGAATGGGGATCACCATTTGTTTTTCTTTGGAGAGTGTGAACCAAGCTAATGGGTCAGTGTCGTCGTCTTCTGGACTGCTAAATCTGGATTTGTGACTCATATATTGTTCGAAATCTTCCCTGGTAAATTGGTCGAATATCCGCGAGCCTAATTGTGACAATGTTTGTTTAGTTACTGAGCAGAAATTGAGCCCTGTTTTTGTTTGTTGATACATACGTTCCACATCAATCGGGTGGCGTGACATGAATACGAGCCCGTCTTTGCCTGGTAAGCTGTCAAGTTAGTTCACTAGAACAAATCAAGCAACTTGGCGGATGCTCACATGGTGCAGTAAATCTGGTAGATGTAGAAGCGGCGATCAGTAAAGAGGATCTAGATGGATGATGCTAATAAATACCCGTATTGAGGCGATTTTATGACGATATGTGAAACCACGCAGCTCCTATCCGACACTATCCCACTATGGGCGTAGCCGTTGTAGCGAAGCAGTATATTGACGGCACCGCTTCTCCCGGAGCTATATCGATTGAGTCAATATTTTTCATATCAGCTTGGTAGCACACCCACCAATATACCGTGCTGTCGTTGCGTAATACGTTTTCCACTCCATATGAAGAACTGCATCGGCGTTTCAATATTGCATCCGTGCATGAATTGATTTTTTTTTGTTTTACCTGTATTGGCCACCGTCATCTACCAGCACTTCAAAGTCAAGTTCCATGTAACCACTACCATTCGTGCGACGTGTGCTAATTGGTATGCCACATACGTCCTCGAGGTCGACAGCCTTTTCGCCTGGGACGCAGTTATGGCTTCGCTGTATATATCGATTGTAGCGATTCAGATCCACAAAGTAATCCGGACGATCACCCGCTGTATTGGCTGATTGTGGATTTAAGCGTCGTAACCGTGGGATGCGAGGTGGATGACGTAGTGCCCGTTCTCGCAGGAGGTTTGAACGCGGGTAGGTATTCAGTGGAGGAGGGAGTTGTGTTGGAGGCGGAGGTAGTGGAGGGAGCGGTGCTGTAGTTACGGATCCCTCATTGAAAGCTGGATCCAGCATAACTGGAGAGAGCGGTATCGGGAGAGACTCATCGATTACCCCACCTTCATTGAGATAGGGCGGTGATACTGCGGGACACATCTGGAGCAGATAAAAGGGAAAAAAAAACGTAAAGTTAAAAAAAAAAGAGTAGCAAAGAAAGGGGTGACTGGTCTCGAAGCTTTTTTTTTTCCTCAAAAATGTACCGAAACCCCTCTCCAAAGCGATTTATTCTGATTTGCCGTACGCAAGACCGCGAACGATTAAGTAATCCACTTCAACCTCTTTTGTCAATGGAATCACCCATCGTTCGTACAGATCCACTACCAGCTGTACGGGAATTCTCAAATTTTTGTTGGTGCCCTCCTGCTCTTGATCCAGCGTCTGTCCGTACACCAATGCCTTGTGGCGCAATCGTGCGAGCAGCTTCTTCTCCACAACTCTATTTGTCAGAAGCTCATTGATGGCCTCACGGTCGTTGAGACGTGCCAAGCGTGCGTACTCTTCGGGATCGGATCGGAACTTGCTCTCCGCAATGAATTTACCTGGATAACAAACACGTTGATATTTTCCCTCAATTTTCCCCTCGCATAACAAACATACCATAGTGAATACGTCTACTCAGTGACTGCAAGCACTCAATATCTCGAGTGGCTGCGCTACCGTAGTTTGCATCGTCTCTATCCTCACAAATCTCGGGCACAATGGATTGGGTGTAGATTTCCATGATCTTGCTAGTGATATTGATGTCGTTCGGAAACAGGAACTTGGGGTACTCTAGCGGCGGTAGGATAGGGTCAGGCAGGGGCGATGTGAAGGCGTACTCGTCCGGACTGTTGTTTTTCACAGGTAAGTAAAAAAATTCGTTCCTGCAGTGAAAATGCCGGCTCGCTTACCTGGTATATCTTCGCACCTTGGCTGTTTATTGGTCGCAGTCAGAAAAAATACCTTACACTTGGTCTGATCAAGATTCTGTCTCCTTACCATGAACTTTCTCGGTCTCCCATAAAAAATACTCAAGGAAGCTTCGATCGCCCGTAGCGCCATTGAACTCTAATGCTCCCGGAAGGTAGATGCATTTGTTGAAAGCAAATTGTGCACGCTCGATCAAGGCTATATTGTTTTCCATACGTTAGCATATGTTGTTGTCATTCTGTCACTACGTTACCGAAGATAATGGTATCCTCGAGCCGAATCAGCGTGCTTCGAAGCTTGTCGAGCGAGAATGGATCGTCTGTGAAATTGCTCATTAGGGAAGCGTAGAAAGTCTAAAACCTATCCAAGGCTGTGATATCAAATCAAAATTCAATCTCGTTGAGTCATACTTTTATACCTGATGCCCGCCAGACTCAGCAGCAGCTCTTTCATTATACTCGACGCGCCTTGTGCCGGTTCTGGAGGACTCCAAGCAAGTCCCGGGGAAGCCCAATATCGCGTCAAATGCCGTTTACACAGTCGCTTGCCCCGTAAATGATGCCTTTTCTCACGTATACACTGTGAAATGAATATGTTACACAACCCTTGTCCCGCTATCCCGATTTCAGCACAGCAGATTACACGATCGTCAAGGGCAGAATATATACAACATGGGGTTGCGCGTCAATTCTCTTTCTTCATCGCATATTATCACTCCCTTGCTTAAGGCGGCAGTATTATATGCGCACTCGATTTCTAACCGACAAGACGAACGCTTTCATTGTCAATTGCGCGGCATGACATCAAATGTGGATTTTACAAAATTTTATGAAAAGCAATTAAAAGCGTTCCCGATAATTATTTTGTGTTGATGCGAAGAATTTCATTGATTGCAGCATGCAGACACATTCTGTTTTCGCAAGTGCTATGGTCACCACGCATAAATATTTAGTGTTTACATGCGCGCCGCTGGTGACGGTGCCCTACAGCTTCCTTTAAAAATCTTAAATGCGGTAACGTGCCTCTCCCTTTTCCTGCTTATCTGGCTCCTTCGTACATCGCTACCGTAGATTTTCAACTCACACTTTGACCCCGCAAACGGCGCACTAGCGATTAATTTGCTGCCAAAACAATAGGTTATCATAGTGATAAGGTACAAGACCGCATTACGAACTAAGCCCTACAAGGAAGCATAAAAGTAAAGCTTTAGTACCCATTCTTGCGATTAGTCTATTATTGGCAGCACTACATAAGTGGGCTGATCATACGTAAAAAAAGCGCAGACAACTTCCCTATTACACAATGATATACGATACCAAGCAAAAATCGATATTCAAGTACCTGTTTTGCTGGCCAAAACAAAATCGGTGCCCTAGTTATCCAACGTGGCTTGTTCAAGCAGCAAATATGACGAGAGTTGCTGGATCAGAAGCAGGAAGCATTGGTTACTGCGCACTATCTTATCCTCAGAGATCTTCAGGTAGCGCCAGCGAGTCATTCCGTCAAGAGCACCACGAAGTCATTACATATCCAAACGGAAAGCGAACGGTTCAACAAGTGACCTTTGAGGCTGTGCTACAACAAATATGCGCGGACTTTGACATCGAGTACCTCTGGTACGACACAATGTGCATTGACCAGTCCCTTGCACAGAAGCTTTGCGAGATCAACAAAGTGAATCGCTACTACAGTGTTGCACGATTCACTATTGCGTTGATACCGGAAATGGAGTTGCCTCCCAACCATGCCAGGGCACCACCAGCTGAAATACTGCGACATTGTCTGCAACTCTTACACCGGTCTGAATGGGCGAAAAACTTGTGGACATTCCACGATACCTCCCAATCCAAGAATATTTTATTCGTTGGAAGGAACGTCTACTTTAGCTCTGATCAGCTTCGGATGATCAACAACGAATGTACCAGGCTCGAGTACCCAATCATTGACACAACCGAGGAACTGGTTTCCTTTCCACAATGCGCTGCCACTTTGCTTTTACACGCCCATTCCCGCCACTGCGATGAACCATACGACCGAGTTTTTGCATTGGCGAGCATTCTTCGCGACTTTGGATATCACTCTGTAACACATTTTTATACTTACGACCTTCCTTTGGAAACTCTTATGATCAAATTCTACCAAACGTTGGTTATGGAAGATCTCACGGTAATGTGCTTTGGAAAGCCGCAAGCAGTGTACCGTAATACGTTTTGTCAATACCACTATTTGCCGTCCTGGACTGGTGTTTCTGGAGTTCATTGTTCGCGAGTTTTGAAGAAGACGTCAGAGTCACTTGGACGATCTTGTTCAATCGAAAACGGAAACATGCGAATCAGCTGTGACTATATCTCCGTTGTGCCGAAACAATACACTATGGACAAAAGCACAAATGTACCTTGCAGCATCGAAAAAATGTTTGGCGTAAAAGTGACGCATTACGCAACAGGGACTCGGAAATCCGAAGCCCAGGATAGTTCGAGCATCAAATACGTAACCTATATGTCCTTGATCGACGATGACTGCGCCAAATGCATCATTTTGGACTTGCCGTTCGATTCTGATCGAGGCTTCTGCTGCCCATTGATTGCGAAACAACAGAATGGTCGGTACCGTATCATTGGTGTCAGCTTTTATACCTTGATGGAATGGACGTTTGATGAACTAACAGAAGGTACCCTTAAACATTTTGGTAGTCAAAGCAATGCCACATTTGTCATTGAATAGAATTTTGTCACGTTTATCACTGTAAATAATTTCGATCGTTAAAAGTGGTTACAGCAATAAACATTAGCTTTTTAACCACTTACTACCATTTTAGCAATTCAAGCGGTTAAAAGCTTATGTTTAACCACTTTAAAAAACTATTTATCAAAATTCACCCAAAATTATTCGCAGTGTATGTATAAGTATTCGATACGGAATTTCCAACTAACCGCAACGATTGGCATATATTTGTCGAGCTACATGCCCGGCTGCCATAGAGGACAACATTAGCAAACCACAGATCGAAATGAAAGTTTGAAAAACAATCAGTTTGAGCTGCTGCATATGGTTTTGTCATTCACATGAACAAGAAGTTCAGGAACTAACGATGGGATTGTTCGCATAGCATTGCTTCGTTCAATATCAGCATGAAGCTGCGCATATGAAAACCACAGTGCATTAAATACATACCTCTTCAAAGTGTCATTGCGGATATGACAGTGGGAGGACAAACCAGTCATCATAGTAAGCATCGACATAAAAAGTCTGCACAGCTGACGGATGTCATCCGTAACATCGGTTACACAAAAGCAAAAGCATTGTTGACATACGCTTCCCGCGCGACAATCCAACGCTGGCTATCTTTACTCGAAACAAGTTGTATGCGTTGTAGCCCTTGTGTCTAAAGCGACTGTCAATTGGGCGAGAACGAATAAATCAGTGTGTGGTGTAAAGAGCTTTGGAATGTAGCAAATGAATGAGTAATGGCAAGCACTTTGAAATGGCAAGCACTTTTGAGTGTAAATAACTTGCTTGCTTTAAATGCTATCTACCTTGTCGTGCTCGCTTTATTGACTGTGATCTGCCGTGAATGCTCGCGTCGACAGGACGGAAAGTATCATATGTCAACAGAAAAGATGGTGTGGACCAATCACAGCCCTCCCAAAGCTTTGGTATTGCTCCTGGCACGGTGCGCGGTCAACAAAACAAAAAGCTTTATGGCTTACTTGTGTAGATCAGTGCTAGTTTAAAGAATAAAAATAATAAAACTATAACCATAGAAACATTGATTTCTATGTTTTGTTGTCTTTGGGATACCTATGGTGACAGACAGAGACTTCCGAGGCTGTGTTTTGAGCGCGTGTAACCTTCGCAATCGTGCCAGACCGAAGGATATAAAATGCGCGTAGGGTCAGAACTATTGGATCTTCCGCCTCTTTCACTAATGCCTAACGTTAAGGTTTGTAACAAAGCGCTACAGGTTTCGGCCTTGTGTCCCTGCTGCCGCCACCATCCGTACCAGAATGTAGGCTGTCGCCATGACCGCGTCCGTAGCCGCAGCAGCAGTCACCGCAGCAACAGCAACAGCAACAGCAACAGCAACAGCAACAGCAACAGCAACAGCAACAGCAACAGCAACAGCAACAGCAACAGCAACAGCAACAGAAACAGCAGCTTCAGCAGCCACCGTGTTCACCATGTACACCATGTACACCACATGCACGTGCACCATTATCATCATTTTTATTACGAGGAGCCGCGCGGTCAAGAGGGCATTGATCAAACCGAGGTCTCTAGCTCGTTGGGTCGTTGCGATGAACATAGCGGCGGCACCAAAAGCACTACCACCAGAGGACAAAGCAAAGACAAAAAATCCCGTGCTTCTCCCCGTACCTCCAATAAAAGGCATAACAGAAACAAGAAGCCAAAGAGCGAACCTCACAAAAGAGCTCCAGGCTTAAGCATGAGCCCGAGCGAGAGGGCAAAGATCGAGGAGTGGATGCGTACCACAACCATCTGATGACTTCTCTCTCTCTTGCTTTCTCTTTTTCTCTCTCTTGCTTCCTCTTTCTCTTTCTCTTGCTTTCTCTCTCTCTTTCTCTTGCTTTCTCTCTCTTTCTCTTTGCCAATAAAGCTACTCATATCTTTGCGTATATTACCGTGTGTCAATGGTTCAGTGCTATGGTCGTTTGGTTGACAATAGTCTTCAAGTCAAAGTATAACAGTTTTGTGTATCTGTCAGAATTTAAATTGGAATCATTCGTTCTGCGTGTGCTGTTAGGAATTAAAGATGTGCATGCAGTCTCAAACATGCTGCCCTGCTGCAATGTCGTAATGAATGGATCACAACATGAGCAATGTTGATCGCACAAAAATGTCACAATAGGAAGGCCTTCTTTTGGTAGTACGTTTAAACTCTTTTATTTATACGTTAAAAAAAGCATCCTTCTAGCAGGTGAGAAAATACGATACCTCTCGATCCGGTCAAATTTAGGAAAGTATTATTTCGCCGCAAAAGAGCATGTGGAAGCAAGCTGTCGTACGTTGTAACAAAATTCCTTTGCCGTTTGGCTTTTCTTCTAATATCGCCATATTACATATACAGTAAGCACCTGCCCATTTGGTCTGCTGTCTACTCTATTGTTTGGTGCATCTTGCACATCTCAATCTACTTCTCTACATGGAACCCACGGTCAATATCCATTATTTTATTATAGTTGCGCAATTTGCACATCGCAATCTACCTTTGTACTCGGATGCCCACGGCCAACATCCGATATACTATTATACATGTGCATTTTGCACATCTTTCATCTTACACTCGGATCATTTCGAGAAACCCTTTTACATCAACAACGTGCCTCCGGAACAACTAGCTATGATCACAGTCGTATATTCAGAACCTAGAGGAAAGAAGCCTATAAATACCCCCGAATTATCAAATGAAATAAAGCAGTTAACTTGACCTCAGTTATCTTGATCATATCTTTCAAAGCCCAAGACAGGAGCTTATATCTGTATTTGGTTAACTCACCCCTTCTATTTCTCTTATTTCAACCTATTTGTGGACCCTGTTTCACACAGAATTACCTTACACAAACAATTTCCTTTCACAACAACGTAATCTGATTGACTGTTTCAAAGAAACATAGACGGCACTCAAATCTTTGCATCTCACAGATGCCATGTGTCATAATTGATCACAAACTGCAGATACTGTATTTCAGTATTACCATTCGCTACACAAGTTATGTACATGGAAGATTCTATTGATGTATAGTTAGTCGGTGAGCTATATGATAAAAGCCGCATACAAACATTATTGTCCACTGGACACCCTGATATGCCAAATTCTAACCAAAACCATGTACTAACAAAGTATGCTTGGATTTATTTATCAGTTTTTTTCGAGATTTTGTAGGATATTAGAATCCTTGATAGCATGAGCAATGGCAGTAGAGCTCAGAATGTAAAATCGAACCTGATAAGCTGTGCTGCAAGAAAGAGACACATAAAAACGGGTTGGTGATGTTATTATAGGCTGAACTTGTTGGCAGTGTAAATAACATTTGCACAATATGAATCCACATCATCTCAGAAACAGTCGTTCACAATATCAGCGACGGGTTGCGTATATGGGGTTGAATTCATACAGAATCCACACTAGAAGTATCGAGATATGATGCGGCCGATGCGATACCGTCGGTTTCAGGTGGCACGCTTGACGAGCAAATAAAAGTGTGAAAATCCCGCTATTCTTACAGCTTTTAAACGTGGTTTGATAGTCGATGACAACTTTCGGTACTGTAGCAAGGATAAAGAGAAAGATATGTACGTATCTCTTGCACTGTTTTATATGAAAATCATATAGTTCTAAGGACACGTGGTTAACCAATGACGAAACTGTCAATGGAATTATGTATCAGCGCTCTACCGATTCGTGACAAAGAACACTTAACCAGTGCACTGGGTATCTTCATCTTCTTGCAGCTTGTTATGAATTATGTTTCGTGTAAACGCTCATGCTCACATGCTGTCGATACATTCAGCGTTTGCTTTTCCCAGAAGTATTGAAAGCGAGCATTAAATCATACTGAGAGACGCTCGGAAGCATTCACACGATTCGTTCTTCATTTTACGCTATAAAGTTTTACAATTTATGAGAATGCGTGCCCATGTTTTGACCATACAACACGAGTGACACCAATTTAAGATTAGACTTCAATTCTGATTGACTTGCAAGACTGTCAAGTACCCATTCGCGACCGCTATTCATATCACTGGCTTATGACGCACGCAAAGATATGTAATTTATTTATAGCCATGTACTGTGAGAGAGGGATAGAGCAAAGAAAGAGAGATAGGGGAGAGAGCAGAGGAGAAAGGAGGGCAAAAGAGGAAGCAGTCAGCGCAAAACGTCATACTTTGCCCGCTCCGCCCTACTTTTCATTGCGAAAAATCGTTCCGTTTCGCGACTGGAATGAGTAGAGATGGTAGGAGTTGTGGTAGCGACGAAGTTGCTGCTGGGGTTGGTGGTAGTAGTGTGCGTACCAGTTTTGCCGCTGTTGTTGTCGCTGTTGTCGTTGTTGTCGTTGTTGTTGTTACTGTTGCGAGAGGAGGAGCGACCACGCTTTCTGCAGCTGTTGCTGCGGTGTCTATTCAAGCAAGAAACCTCTCTGCGATCATGATGACTGCGATGATGGTGGTAGTGGTGCTCGTGGTGCTCATGGTAGTTGTAGTGATAGTGGTGGTGCACGTGCACGTGATATTGGCGGGCATGATGACAGCCTTGCTGGTAGGGATGATAGCGGCAGGAAGCTGATTCCTTGACGGATATGGAGGTTTTGACCGTCTTACCTTTTTTTTGCGAAGTTACTTTAATTCTTGGCATTGTAAAGAGCTGGGAAATCAAAAGGTTCTGAGCCAACTCGCTTTTTTATCTTCGGTCTTGCACGATTGCGAAGGTTACACACACTCAAAACACAGCCTCGGAAGTCTCTGTCTGTCACCATAGGTATCCCAAAGACAACAAAACATAGAAATCAATGTTTCTATGGTTATAGTTTCGTTATTTTTATTCTTTAAACTAGCACTGATCTACACAAGTAAGCCATAAAGCCTTTTGTCTTGTTGACCGCGCACCGTGCCAGGAGCAATACCAAAGTTTTGGGAGGGCTGTGATTGGTCCACACCATCTTTTCTGTTGACATATGATACTTTCCGTCCTGTCGACGCGAGCGTTCACGGCAGATCACTGTCAATAAAGCGAGCACGACAAGGTTGCTTTTAAATCAAGAACACTCAGTTCGTTCAATCCTGCATGTCATTTCAAACGTTCGCCATTGCTCCTTCTTCAGTTGCATTCCAAACCTCTTGCCATGACGCAACACTTTGACAAACTCTCATTTAACTGGGCAGTCCCAGCCAATCGCATTGAGCGCAAGGGCCCTTGAAAACACGCATAACACTATGGATCCAGAGATGCGCTGCTGGATCGTCATCCGGTAATATACGTCAACTGTTCTTGGTTTCCCGGACTTCTGGATCGGTGTACCGATGACCCGCGGCACCGGTTTTTTTTTTGGCTGTATCCCTTGTTCAGTGTATCATACAATCAACTTTTTGGTACCATGTACAGCAGTGCGTGCTTTCTACTAAACGTTATGCGGATTTACGGTAGCCCTAGTGAGTACTGCCCTAAAGCTTTATGTTGGTCTAGAAATGACACCATCGCCTATTTCAATAGTACTTTTCGACCTTCCTTTTCATGCTGAAGACTATTTTTTGTTCCGCACCTAGCAGTTCAGTTGATTATTCACCTCACGAAGGCCACCTTCTCTTTCCATCTATAGTTAAAATGTAACAGGTTAATTTATTGCTATTACTTTATGAATGCAGGCTTTACATAACTTCCATGTTATCAAGAGCTTGGATTAACGTGCTTTTATTTGCACGATATACATTGAGTTTCAGAATCACAAATGGGTATTTTTTAATGAAGGGTTATATCAACGCTTAGGCTGCTGCCTGGAGTCACGGCAACTACTTTTTTTGCTACGATGTTTCAAAGTAACTACCAGTGTAAGCATTCCCCCTTTACCTTATAAACGCGTTCATACTGCGCCACATTAAGCGATCAAATTATTCTTGCCTTTTCCCCATTGGACCTCGTTGCAGCAAGGCGGGATTTTGGGACATTAGGCATTGTTAAGGTCGATCAAATGAATCTGATAACTAGCTAAAACATATGAGGCCATAAGCAAGGAAAATGTATTTATGTTAACTACACTGAAAGAAAGGAAGAGAGCTACGGAAGGGGGTAGAACACGAATAGACAGAAGAAAGTAACCAGTCAAATAGTGTTCGAGCTGCATTTGGACTTGAACGCCTTGGACGCCTTAGACGCCTTAGACGCCTTGGACAACTTGGAGAGCCACGACTCTGCTTCTTCCTCATCAGCAGCCTTTCGCTTCTTTGCATTCTTGGACGACTGGTTGCTACCATTGCTGCTGCTACTGTGGTCCTTGGTTTGGGTGCAACTCTTGGTGTCGGTATTGCTACGTTTGTCGATGCCGCAATTGCCAGCACAACCTGACCAAGAAGCTTCCTCATAATCGTGGAGATAATGAACCTCCTCGTAGAAGTAATGGTGGTGATAACGGTGTACATGGTACACGTGGTGGGAGCAGCAGTGGTAACGGTGGGGGCCTTGGCTACCATGCTTACATTTGTAAGGGTGGTAGTGGCACGATGATGACGCCAGGCAATCGCAAAGATTTTCCTTGTTCATGGGTGAGAGAGATGAGAAGGAGGGCTGGGAAATAAAAACGTTCTGAGCCAATGTGCTTTTATACCTGTCGATCGGGTACGATCGCCAAGGTTACACATGTTAAAAAGACAGAATATCTCAAGCCTTTATCTATTGTCAGGAGCCCCAAGCCGACAAGCGCAAAAATTAATTGTCATAGAACGTCTCCATGGTTATTGTTGTATTTTTTTTTTTAAATATAACTAGCATTGATATACACAGGCAAATGATACAGCGTGTTCTTTCCGGTCAGAACATCCGGCCAGTAGCAATGACAATACTTTAGAGGGATGTGATTGGCTCACCCGGCCTTTTCCGTTGCCATATGATTTTTCCCGTCAAGTCGACGCGGGGACACGCAGCAGATCCGTCGAATATCACAGTTGAAAAAGCGAACCCGACCCCCTTTATAATTTAACGGGTATTTATTTCATTCAATGACGCAACGAGCCTTTCGCATCATGTCAACTAAAAGCTGATTGAGACGGGATTATTTCTGATCACATTGAGCGCAAGGATGTGCAATATACCTGGACAAGAACATGGTGCTTTGAACCGAATGGCACTTTATGTTTACTATCATCCCAAAAATATGCTTTTGCCTGCTGTAATTCGCTTCGTGGCGCAGTCCTTTGGCTTTGCAAAAACACAGTGCCCTTTCTTTGACCTTGGCAGCTTTTCTACGGTATGCAAATCGTGACTTACGATGCACCTTTGGTATCACATACAACAGTCCTTGAAATTGAGATTTTGCGTTTTTCTGCAACTCCGTGTCATGAATGTATTGGATAAGAACCTCTTTTTGTTCTCCAGTAACACGCATAATGATCAGCAAGCAGTACTGAAATATTCATATCGATAATACGTGGAATTTAAGGGTTCGCATAAATGTGTACTTGTTCATTAGATCATTCGAATTAGTCTGTAGATCAGACTTGCTTAAGGATGACCAATGTTTACGATACAAATACCGTCTTTTCTAAACTTTTCTTTAATCCAAATGGCAACATGCGCTGCCATAGTAGATGTGAATGTTCTTGAACTAATACTACGTGATATTCTCTTGGCTTTTCATCGCTGTTTTAGCCATATATTACAAAATATGTATCAATTTTTATTTTTAAATATACAGACATTTTCATCATTAAACTAGAAAAAAGAAGATGAAATAATGTCGGGGAATCTTCTTGGTAGCGGGTAGTTGGTTTGCTCTAGCATTTCGGAACCGAAATAGGCGGTCGACATGTCTTCCATTTGTTCACTGTAGGCTGAGCCACACTTGCATTCTCCATTGAGACATGAGCCCAAGTGCAAACTGCCGCAGCAGTTGTTTCTATTGTCTGTACATGGGGTATCACATGCATAGCATTCTTCATAATCGTTATGACTACGACAAAAGTTTGGATCGTACGGTGTCACGCCATCCATTGGAAGCGGTAAATAAACAGCATTTGCAGCGGCAACCGGTTGTAACTGGAGTAAAAAAACAAGGAGAGCCCAGATAGAAATGAAGACAGTAAAGGAGACTTGAAGCATTGCTGAAGTAAAATGGGTGTTGCGGTGTGTTGATGAAGTAGTAGTAGGAATAGATGTATGACTTTTATACTTTTGTGGATCATGTATGTTGCCGCGCGCGGTAACATAATTATAAATGGAAGTATCTGATAAAGTGAAGGAGTGCTGACAGCCGACGCCGCACACGGGATGATATTACACATTTCTATAGTCTATATTACTGGGCTATCGGAATTGTCCGGCTGCATTTTTTTGTCAGATCCCGTTTCATAGTGTCTCTGGTAGCTGCACAGACATGTGCGCCGCACACATCTTTGAAAGCCAAGCAGCTTATATACAAACTTCAATTTGGCAAAGTCACTGCTCACCCTGCATATTTAATCAAAGTTTTTCCGCTGCACTCAAATATTTTGTAGCTGAACAAATCGAGCTCTTAAAAAGTACTTTACTAAAGGCAGTTGCTTTCATACCTAATATACGATCAGATAGCTTAGGAATGGTATCGCTTAGTTTCCGTCATATATAGATTAATTGGCGTGGTGCTTTACAAGTTGCTTATGCAGCTGACCTCGTTCCCGTATTGTTTGTATTTACTGTTGTACAACATAACATGCCAACAAATAATATTGTTCTATTAAGATTCCGTCTTAAGACGCTGTGCGAAATACTCTACGTCTATATGCACATAAAAAGCACAGACTAATGCAATAAAAATTAACTCTCAGACTTCTTGAAAGGAATCTATATCCACTTCAAGCATTTTGAGAGTTTTAAAATAATAATAACCAGTTTATCTAGAAGAATAAGGTGAGAACAGATGAGAGCTGATGGTTCTATGGTCTACGCCCCGTAATCCAATAACGTTTGCTACTTTAATCAGTGATAGTACCGAGCATACAGAGCTGTAAATAACGTTCGTCTTTTGCTCCATGCGGCTTGAAAAATATATGCATTATGAGCTCCAAATGACCCCAGAACACATTAGTGTTTCTCACGTTGTGTCATGCGGCGCTGTTTGCGATACACATTAGTATGCACGTTAGGCCAATGATGTCTTTGTAACACCACAAACTATGCATAAAGAAGTTATCTTAAAAAATAGCTCGACGCTTTATTATTTCGTATGTATTCGATCTGCAATCTCACAAGATAACAAGCGCTCTCGTAAAAGTAGCGCTAAATACATAGTAAGATGCATATACCGATGTAAATCTTGCGTTACTGGTAATTGAATACTAAAACCCTCTTTAAGCAAGATGTACCTTATTTATGACAATGATCAAACAACCTTTGGGAGACGAAAATTAATCTCCTGGAGAGATATTGGATCCTTTCGACCAACATGGCTTGTACGCGTATCTGATATGAAAAGGGTACATGGATCGGTGGCAACCCTGGGGTATTGTGCCCTTTCATACTCATGGAATTACTCGGGAGACATTGTGGAGCACGAAAATGGCAAGTCAACCTGTGACGACAAAGGACTCCACAAGATCATCAAGCATAGCTGGGATTCCGATCACCAGGGTCGGCGAGTGGAAACAGTTACTATGGTCAAATTTGACACTGTCATTCAAGAAATATGCCGCAATTTTGGGATCGACTACATTTGGTACGACAAAGTATGCATTGATCAAGATGACGAAAAAAGCAAGCAAGAAGAGATAAATCAAATGCACAACATTTACAAGAATGCTCTCTTCACTGTGGTTCTAATCCCCGAACTGGATCCACCACAATCAAGTCCATCGTCGCGAAACATCAGATTCCAGCACGACCCATATGACGGATTTTGCTTTCAGCAAATCCTCAGATCGGAATGGTGCAAACGGATGTGGACTTTGGAAGAAGCAGTGCTCTCGCGAAACATGGTTTTTGTTGGTCAAGCGGCGCATTTCTGGTCACACCAGATGACGGAACTTTTCTTTTACGGACGACGATACGATCATCAGCGACTTCATCCACTTGTGGAAGAGCTATGTACGGCAAGAAAGGAAGCATGCAAGGTGCTATACTTTGCTCACAGACGCATGAGCACAAAAGAGCATGACAAGGTTTTCGCGCTTACCAATATCTTCGCGGATACAATTCAAATTAAGAGCAACTACAGTCTCAACATACGGACCGTCCTTCAAGAATTCTACAGTAATCTTGCCAAAGAAGATCTTACTATACTTTACTTCGGACAGCCACTGGTCAACTATCCCAGTACGATGCGGAAGTACACTTTTCTGCCTTCATGGACTGGTATTGATGGAATACACGTGCTCGAAATTTGCTTTATTCACCTTCAAGTACCGAAACCACAGTATTCTATCGTTAACCAGCAACTTTTACATATCACTTGTGATCATATATCTGTTACACCAGAAGCGTTGCCGAATGGTGCCCAAAAGGAAATTCATGACCTCCAAACCAGTTTCAATATCCAAATTACGCATTCCATGATGGCAATGACCAAAGGAACACTTGTCGATATACCCGAGGAATATCACCCAACCGCATTCATGTCTCTAACCAAAAGCAATGCCCAACAAGAATGCCAAGTCTTGAACATTCCATTTAATGCTTACCGACGCCATGGCATATTTCATCCAGTCATTCAGCAGGATAAAGTCACTGGTAGATATAAATCAATCGGTGTGTTCATTGTTCATTTACGCATACCGTCAGTCGATATACACGTTCCTCTACATAAATTCGGAACTGTAAAAAGCAATGGTGTATTCGATATAGAATAGGGAAAGCTACCTTTGTTAATGTAACTGTAATTCAATCTTATGGATCTTAAAAGGATTATTCCAATGTCGTGTTTCCACTTTCAGATATCTTGTAAAACAACAATCTGCTGTCTACTTTTTTGCTGTTATATATTTACAAGCGTAAAACTAGCAAATAATGAAAATTGATGCATATTTTGTAATATATGGTTAAAACAGCGATGAAAAGCCAAGAGAATGTCACGTAGTATTAGTTCAAGAACATTCACATCTACTATGGCAGCGCATGTTGCCATTTGGATTAAAGAAAAGTTTAGAAAAGACGGTATTTGTATCGTAAACATTGGTCATCCTTAAGCAAGTCTGATCTACAGACTAATTCGAATGATCTAATGAACAAGTACACATTTATGCGAACCCTTAAATTCCACGTATTATCGATATGAATATTTCAGTACTGCTTGCTGATCATTATGCGTGTTACTGGAGAACAAAAAGAGGTTCTTATCCAATACATTCATGACACGGAGTTGCAGAAAAACGCAAAATCTCAATTTCAAGGACTGTTGTATGTGATACCAAAGGTGCATCGTAAGTCACGATTTGCATACCGTAGAAAAGCTGCCAAGGTCAAAGAAAGGGCACTGTGTTTTTGCAAAGCCAAAGGACTGCGCCACGAAGCGAATTACAGCAGGCAAAAGCATATTTTTGGGATGATAGTAAACATAAAGTGCCATTCGGTTCAAAGCACCATGTTCTTGTCCAGGTATATTGCACATCCTTGCGCTCAATGTGATCAGAAATAATCCCGTCTCAATCAGCTTTTAGTTGACATGATGCGAAAGGCTCGTTGCGTCATTGAATGAAATAAATACCCGTTAAATTATAAAGGGGGTCGGGTTCGCTTTTTCAACTGTGATATTCGACGGATCTGCTGCGTGTCCCCGCGTCGACTTGACGGGAAAAATCATATGGCAACGGAAAAGGCCGGGTGAGCCAATCACATCCCTCTAAAGTATTGTCATTGCTACTGGCCGGATGTTCTGACCGGAAAGAACACGCTGTATCATTTGCCTGTGTATATCAATGCTAGTTATATTTAAAAAAAAAAATACAACAATAACCATGGAGACGTTCTATGACAATTAATTTTTGCGCTTGTCGGCTTGGGGCTCCTGACAATAGATAAAGGCTTGAGATATTCTGTCTTTTTAACATGTGTAACCTTGGCGATCGTACCCGATCGACAGGTATAAAAGCACATTGGCTCAGAACGTTTTTATTTCCCAGCCCTCCTTCTCATCTCTCTCACCCATGAACAAGGAAAATCTTTGCGATTGCCTGGCGTCATCATCGTGCCACTACCACCCTTACAAATGTAAGCATGGTAGCCAAGGCCCCCACCGTTACCACTGCTGCTCCCACCACGTGTACCATGTACACCGTTATCACCACCATTACTTCTACGAGGAGGTTCATTATCTCCACGATTATGAGGAAGCTTCTTGGTCAGGTTGTGCTGGCAATTGCGGCATCGACAAACGTAGCAATACCGACACCAAGAGTTGCACCCAAACCAAGGACCACAGTAGCAGCAGCAATGGTAGCAACCAGTCGTCCAAGAATGCAAAGAAGCGAAAGGCTGCTGATGAGGAAGAAGCAGAGTCGTGGCTCTCCAAGTTGTCCAAGGCGTCTAAGGCGTCTAAGGCGTCCAAGGCGTTCAAGTCCAAATGCAGCTCGAACACTATTTGACTGGTTACTTTCTTCTGTCTATTCGTGTTCTACCCCCTTCCGTAGCTCTCTTCCTTTCTTTCAGTGTAGTTAACATAAATACATTTTCCTTGCTTATGGCCTCATATGTTTTAGCTAGTTATCAGATTCATTTGATCGACCTTAACAATGCCTAATGTCCCAAAATCCCGCCTTGCTGCAACGAGGTCCAATGGGGAAAAGGCAAGAATAATTTGATCGCTTAATGTGGCGCAGTATGAACGCGTTTATAAGGTAAAGGGGGAATGCTTACACTGGTAGTTACTTTGAAACATCGTAGCAAAAAAAGTAGTTGCCGTGACTCCAGGCAGCAGCCTAAGCGTTGATATAACCCTTCATTAAAAAATACCCATTTGTGATTCTGAAACTCAATGTATATCGTGCAAATAAAAGCACGTTAATCCAAGCTCTTGATAACATGGAAGTTATGTAAAGCCTGCATTCATAAAGTAATAGCAATAAATTAACCTGTTACATTTTAACTATAGATGGAAAGAGAAGGTGGCCTTCGTGAGGTGAATAATCAACTGAACTGCTAGGTGCGGAACAAAAAATAGTCTTCAGCATGAAAAGGAAGGTCGAAAAGTACTATTGAAATAGGCGATGGTGTCATTTCTAGACCAACATAAAGCTTTAGGGCAGTACTCACTAGGGCTACCGTAAATCCGCATAACGTTTAGTAGAAAGCACGCACTGCTGTACATGGTACCAAAAAGTTGATTGTATGATACACTGAACAAGGGATACAGCCAAAAAAAAAACCGGTGCCGCGGGTCATCGGTACACCGATCCAGAAGTCCGGGAAACCAAGAACAGTTGACGTATATTACCGGATGACGATCCAGCAGCGCATCTCTGGATCCATAGTGTTATGCGTGTTTTCAAGGGCCCTTGCGCTCAATGCGATTGGCTGGGACTGCCCAGTTAAATGAGAGTTTGTCAAAGTGTTGCGTCATGGCAAGAGGTTTGGAATGCAACTGAAGAAGGAGCAATGGCGAACGTTTGAAATGACATGCAGGATTGAACGAACTGAGTGTTCTTGATTTAAAAGCAACCTTGTCGTGCTCGCTTTATTGACAGTGATCTGCCGTGAACGCTCGCGTCGACAGGACGGAAAGTATCATATGTCAACAGAAAAGATGGTGTGGACCAATCACAGCCCTCCCAAAACTTTGGTATTGCTCCTGGCACGGTGCGCGGTCAACAAGACAAAAGGCTTTATGGCTTACTTGTGTAGATCAGTGCTAGTTTAAAGAATAAAAATAACGAAACTATAACCATAGAAACATTGATTTCTATGTTTTGTTGTCTTTGGGATACCTATGGTGACAGACAGAGACTTCCGAGGCTGTGTTTTGAGTGTGTGTAACCTTCGCAATCGTGCAAGACCGAAGATAAAAAAGCGAGTTGGCTCAGAACCTTTTGATTTCCCAGCTCTTTACAATGCCAAGAATTAAAGTAACTTCGCAAAAAAAAGGTAAGACGGTCAAAACCTCCATATCCGTCAAGGAATCAGCTTCCTGCCGCTATCATCCCTACCAGCAAGGCTGTCATCATGCCCGCCAATATCACGTGCACGTGCACCACCACTATCACTACAACTACCATGAGCACCACGAGCACCACTACCACCATCATCGCAGTCATCATGATCGCAGAGAGGTTTCTTGCTTGAATAGACACCGCAGCAACAGCTGCAGAAAGCGTGGTCGCTCCTCCTCTCGCAACAGTAACAACAACAACGACAACAACGACAACAGCGACAACAACAGCGGCAAAACTGGTACGCACACTACTACCACCAACCCCAGCAGCAACTTCGTCGCTACCACAACTCCTACCATCTCTACTCATTCCAGTCGCGAAACGGAACGATTTTTCGCAATGAAAAGTAGGGCGGAGCGGGCAAAGTATGACGTTTTGCGCTGACTGCTTCCTCTTTTGCCCTCCTTTCTCCTCTGCTCTCTCCCCTATCTCTCTTTCTTTGCTCTATCCCTCTCTCACAGTACATGGCTATAAATAAATTACATATCTTTGCGTGCGTCATAAGCCAGTGATATGAATAGCGGTCGCGAATGGGTACTTGACAGTCTTGCAAGTCAATCAGAATTGAAGTCTAATCTTAAATTGGTGTCACTCGTGTTGTATGGTCAAAACATGGGCACGCATTCTCATAAATTGTAAAACTTTATAGCGTAAAATGAAGAACGAATCGTGTGAATGCTTCCGAGCGTCTCTCAGTATGATTTAATGCTCGCTTTCAATACTTCTGGGAAAAGCAAACGCTGAATGTATCGACAGCATGTGAGCATGAGCGTTTACACGAAACATAATTCATAACAAGCTGCAAGAAGATGAAGATACCCAGTGCACTGGTTAAGTGTTCTTTGTCACGAATCGGTAGAGCGCTGATACATAATTCCATTGACAGTTTCGTCATTGGTTAACCACGTGTCCTTAGAACTATATGATTTTCATATAAAACAGTGCAAGAGATACGTACATATCTTTCTCTTTATCCTTGCTACAGTACCGAAAGTTGTCATCGACTATCAAACCACGTTTAAAAGCTGTAAGAATAGCGGGATTTTCACACTTTTATTTGCTCGTCAAGCGTGCCACCTGAAACCGACGGTATCGCATCGGCCGCATCATATCTCGATACTTCTAGTGTGGATTCTGTATGAATTCAACCCCATATACGCAACCCGTCGCTGATATTGTGAACGACTGTTTCTGAGATGATGTGGATTCATATTGTGCAAATGTTATTTACACTGCCAACAAGTTCAGCCTATAATAACATCACCAACCCGTTTTTATGTGTCTCTTTCTTGCAGCACAGCTTATCAGGTTCGATTTTACATTCTGAGCTCTACTGCCATTGCTCATGCTATCAAGGATTCTAATATCCTACAAAATCTCGAAAAAAACTGATAAATAAATCCAAGCATACTTTGTTAGTACATGGTTTTGGTTAGAATTTGGCATATCAGGGTGTCCAGTGGACAATAATGTTTGTATGCGGCTTTTATCATATAGCTCACCGACTAACTATACATCAATAGAATCTTCCATGTACATAACTTGTGTAGCGAATGGTAATACTGAAATACAGTATCTGCAGTTTGTGATCAATTATGACACATGGCATCTGTGAGATGCAAAGATTTGAGTGCCGTCTATGTTTCTTTGAAACAGTCAATCAGATTACGTTGTTGTGAAAGGAAATTGTTTGTGTAAGGTAATTCTGTGTGAAACAGGGTCCACAAATAGGTTGAAATAAGAGAAATAGAAGGGGTGAGTTAACCAAATACAGATATAAGCTCCTGTCTTGGGCTTTGAAAGATATGATCAAGATAACTGAGGTCAAGTTAACTGCTTTATTTCATTTGATAATTCGGGGGTATTTATAGGCTTCTTTCCTCTAGGTTCTGAATATACGACTGTGATCATAGCTAGTTGTTCCGGAGGCACGTTGTTGATGTAAAAGGGTTTCTCGAAATGATCCGAGTGTAAGATGAAAGATGTGCAAAATGCACATGTATAATAGTATATCGGATGTTGGCCGTGGGCATCCGAGTACAAAGGTAGATTGCGATGTGCAAATTGCGCAACTATAATAAAATAATGGATATTGACCGTGGGTTCCATGTAGAGAAGTAGATTGAGATGTGCAAGATGCACCAAACAATAGAGTAGACAGCAGACCAAATGGGCAGGTGCTTACTGTATATGTAATATGGCGATATTAGAAGAAAAGCCAAACGGCAAAGGAATTTTGTTACAACGTACGACAGCTTGCTTCCACATGCTCTTTTGCGGCGAAATAATACTTTCCTAAATTTGACCGGATCGAGAGGTATCGTATTTTCTCACCTGCTAGAAGGATGCTTTTTTTAACGTATAAATAAAAGAGTTTAAACGTACTACCAAAAGAAGGCCTTCCTATTGTGACATTTTTGTGCGATCAACATTGCTCATGTTGTGATCCATTCATTACGACATTGCAGCAGGGCAGCATGTTTGAGACTGCATGCACATCTTTAATTCCTAACAGCACACGCAGAACGAATGATTCCAATTTAAATTCTGACAGATACACAAAACTGTTATACTTTGACTTGAAGACTATTGTCAACCAAACGACCATAGCACTGAACCATTGACACACGGTAATATACGCAAAGATATGAGTAGCTTTATTGGCAAAGAGAAAGAGAGAGAAAGCAAGAGAAAGAGAGAGAGAAAGCAAGAGAAAGAGAAAGAGGAAGCAAGAGAGAGAAAAAGAGAAAGCAAGAGAGAGAGAAGTCATCAGATGGTTGTGGTACGCATCCACTCCTCGATCTTTGCCCTCTCGCTCGGGCTCATGCTTAAGCCTGGAGCTCTTTTGTGAGGTTCGCTCTTTGGCTTCTTGTTTCTGTTATGCCTTTTATTGGAGGTACGGGGAGAAGCACGGGATTTTTTGTCTTTGCTTTGTCCTCTGGTGGTAGTGCTTTTGGTGCCGCCGCTATGTTCATCGCAACGACCCAACGAGCTAGAGACCTCGGTTTGATCAATGCCCTCTTGACCGCGCGGCTCCTCGTAATAAAAATGATGATAATGGTGCACGTGCATGTGGTGTACATGGTGTACATGGTGAACACGGTGGCTGCTGAAGCTGCTGTTTCTGTTGCTGTTGCTGTTGCTGTTGCTGTTGCTGTTGCTGTTGCTGTTGCTGTTGCTGTTGCTGTTGCTGTTGCTGTTGCTGTTGCTGTTGCTGCGGTGACTGCTGCTGCGGCTACGGACGCGGTCATGGCGACAGCCTACATTCTGGTACGGATGGTGGCGGCAGCAGGGACACAAGGCCGAAACCTGTAGCGCTTTGTTACAAACCTTAACGTTAGGCATTAGTGAAAGAGGCGGAAGATCCAATAGTTCTGACCCTACGCGCATTTTATATCCTTCGGTCTGGCACGATTGCGAAGGTTACACGCGCTCAAAACACAGCCTCGGAAGTCTCTGTCTGTCACCATAGGTATCCCAAAGACAACAAAACATAGAAATCAATGTTTCTATGGTTATAGTTTTATTATTTTTATTCTTTAAACTAGCACTGATCTACACAAGTAAGCCATAAAGCTTTTTGTTTTGTTGACCGCGCACCGTGCCAGGAGCAATACCAAAGCTTTGGGAGGGCTGTGATTGGTCCACACCATCTTTTCTGTTGACATATGATACTTTCCGTCCTGTCGACGCGAGCATTCACGGCAGATCACAGTCAATAAAGCGAGCACGACAAGGTAGATAGCATTTAAAGCAAGCAAGTTATTTACACTCAAAAGTGCTTGCCATTTCAAAGTGCTTGCCATTACTCATTCATTTGCTACATTCCAAAGCTCTTTACACCACACACTGATTTATTCGTTCTCGCCCAATTGACAGTCGCTTTAGACACAAGGGCTACAACGCATACAACTTGTTTCGAGTAAAGATAGCCAGCGTTGGATTGTCGCGCGGGAAGCGTATGTCAACAATGCTTTTGCTTTTGTGTAACCGATGTTACGGATGACATCCGTCAGCTGTGCAGACTTTTTATGTCGATGCTTACTATGATGACTGGTTTGTCCTCCCACTGTCATATCCGCAATGACACTTTGAAGAGGTATGTATTTAATGCACTGTGGTTTTCATATGCGCAGCTTCATGCTGATATTGAACGAAGCAATGCTATGCGAACAATCCCATCGTTAGTTCCTGAACTTCTTGTTCATGTGAATGACAAAACCATATGCAGCAGCTCAAACTGATTGTTTTTCAAACTTTCATTTCGATCTGTGGTTTGCTAATGTTGTCCTCTATGGCAGCCGGGCATGTAGCTCAACAAATATATGCCAATCGTTGCGGTTAGTTGGAAATTCCGTATCGAATACTTATACATACACTGCGAATAATTTTGGGTGAATTTTGATAAATAGTTTTTTAAAGTGGTTAAACATCTTTTAACCGCTTGAATTGCTAAAATGGTAGTAAGTGGTTAAAAAGCTAATGTTTATTGCTGTAACCACTTTTAACGATCGAAATTATTTACAGTGATAAACGTGACAAAATTCTATTCAATGACAAATGTGGCATTGCTTTGACTACCAAAATGTTTAAGGGTACCTTCTGTTAGTTCATCAAACGTCCATTCCATCAAGGTATAAAAGCTGACACCAATGATACGGTACCGACCATTCTGTTGTTTCGCAATCAATGGGCAGCAGAAGCCTCGATCAGAATCGAACGGCAAGTCCAAAATGATGCATTTGGCGCAGTCATCGTCGATCAAGGACATATAGGTTACGTATTTGATGCTCGAATTATCCTGGGCTTCGGATTTCCGAGTCCCTGTTGCGTAATGCGTCACTTTTACGCCAAACATTTTTTCGATGCTGCAAGGTACATTTGTGCTTTTGTCCATAGTGTATTGTTTCGGCACAACGGAGATATAGTCACAGCTGATTCGCATGTTTCCGTTTTCGATTGAACAAGATCGTCCAAGTGACTCTGACGTCTTCTTCAAAACTCGCGAACAATGAACTCCAGAAACACCAGTCCAGGACGGCAAATAGTGGTATTGACAAAACGTGTTACGGTACACTGCTTGTGGCTTTCCAAAGCACATTACCGTGAGATCTTCCATAACCAACGTTTGGTAGAATTTGATCATAAGAGTTTCCAAAGGAAGGTCGTAAGTATAAAAATGTGTTACGGAGTGATATCCAAAGTCGCGAAGAATGCTCGCCAATGCAAAAACTCGGTCGTATGGTTCATCGCAGTGGCGGGAATGGGCGTGTAAAAGCAAAGTGGCAGCGCATTGTGGAAAGGAAACCAGTTCCTCGGTTGTGTCAATGATTGGGTACTCGAGCCTGGTACATTCGTTGTTGATCATCCGAAGCTGATCAGAGCTAAAGTAGACGTTCCTTCCAACGAATAAAATATTCTTGGATTGGGAGGTATCGTGGAATGTCCACAAGTTTTTCGCCCATTCAGACCGGTGTAAGAGTTGCAGACAATGTCGCAGTATTTCAGCTGGTGGTGCCCTGGCATGGTCGGGAGGCAACTCCATTTCCGGTATCAACGCAATAGTGAATCGTGCAACACTGTAGTAGCGATTCACTTTGTTGATCTCGCAAAGCTTCTGTGCAAGGGACTGGTCAATGCACATTGTGTCGTACCAGAGGTACTCGATGTCAAAGTCCGCGCATATTTGTTGTAGCACAGCCTCAAAGGTCACTTGTTGAACCGTTCGCTTTCCGTTTGGATATGTAATGACTTCGTGGTGCTCTTGACGGAATGACTCGCTGGCGCTACCTGAAGATCTCTGAGGATAAGATAGTGCGCAGTAACCAATGCTTCCTGCTTCTGATCCAGCAACTCTCGTCATATTTGCTGCTTGAACAAGCCACGTTGGATAACTAGGGCACCGATTTTGTTTTGGCCAGCAAAACAGGTACTTGAATATCGATTTTTGCTTGGTATCGTATATCATTGTGTAATAGGGAAGTTGTCTGCGCTTTTTTTACGTATGATCAGCCCACTTATGTAGTGTTGCCAATAATAGACTAATCGCAAGAATGGGTACTAAAGCTTTACTTTTATGCTTCCTTGTAGGGCTTAGTTCGTAATGCGGTCTTGTACCTTATCACTATGATAACCTATTGTTTCGGCAACAAATTAATCGCTCGTGCGCCGTTTGCGGGGTCAAAGTGTGAGTTGAAAAATTATGTCCTCACTATGTAGAGTTGAATCGTGCTTTACTCCAAGCACTTTCAATGTTTATATCATAACGAGGGCCTCCAGAAGTCACAAATCAAGTTCTGGAACGATTTTCGTGGCAGATATTTCTTCTATATTTATTTGAATTGCCAGTGAAACGACGGAGAAAAAAGGTGTTGACGCTGCATTCTGATCTGGGCCGTTGTTGCCATTGTGAGGAAATTCAATTTTGTATAAATCGATCTTCGGGATGATATACGTAAACCATGTAGGCTTAATGATTTCAGTATGGGAGATCGTCCAAGAAACACCGGAATGTAGAGGTCATCGATCGTTATGTTTTGTAGACCTGACCTTACGAGATTATGAAAGACAACAAAGGGCTGAAATGCGGACAGCATATTCACAGATCTGTGTTGCAGTTCAAACCAGAGTTTCCATAGTAGCGCAGTGATTGATTATAGCGGTGCAATGCCAAAGTTAATGGAGTTCAACGACAATAGACCTAAGTGTGATAGCCAAAGTGATTGAAATACGAGTGACTAGTCAAAGCCCACGATATCTCTGGAAATTGACAAATGCTCTAATGTGCCCTGACATTTCTCCATGTATTGGACAAGTTGATCGAGCTTCTGAATATTCACTGCATCTAGATGACGCAGTTCAGTCGCACAATCAGAACCGCGTGTAAGCCTATTGAAAGGGAAGTGATTTTTGAACACCAAGAGAAAAAGTGAGTTGATGCCATTGGTGAGAGACCGACTTGCTTATGAGTAACATGTGATGCGTCGAGCAACAAAATATTATAGATTAAGAAACCTTCGAGGTTCATTTTAGCTGCTTCTTGGCTATCCTACTTGCGCTCTGACACAGGTACGTAATATTTGTGCATTGAGAATCTGTGGAAGACCGTTCGATAAACTGCTGAGCCATTTCGTCGTCGATATGCTGACTATTACTTATCAGCAGTGGTGCATAAAATGCGTAAGTTACAGCCATGCATTGAGTACAGACAGTACAGCTACGCTGGATTCATGGCCCAGCAACTACAAGTGGGTTCAGTCGGTCTAAAGTGTCGATAAATAGATCCTGGTCGTCAACAGTCCACTACTTAAGGACTATCCAATACATCGAGAAACTACCATCGTGTTTACTCGCTCATCTTATCAAGAGCCTCGATTTTACTATATCACCAATCGACAAGTCTTATTATCAATAACGTTACCCGCTTCACCTGGCTACCCACGCATCGTAGGCACCTTGATTATTCATGATCATATCGTCTTCCGTCAACCGTAAGCCTCTCCATATCCCTTCCGTGCGCTGCGGAATCGTGTTGTACCGATCTCGACAGATCGCCATGCACGTAAGACAATCTTGTGTTAATTACGAAGAAGAGATCCCGATTACGACATCGTAAGGTAAACTGTTTATAAATCTGAGCTGTTGGGCTGGTAAAAAAATTGAAAAGGGTCCAGTAACACGGCTACCGATGGCTGTCATCGTTGCTGCAGAAAAAAGAGAGAAGATGCATGTTTTTACTTATTAAACCATATCAGTTACACAAAGCACTCTTCCGCCTACTGGTAAATCATGTAGCGGTCTCTTGTTCCCTTTGCTTTGACTAGCTGTATCAGTGCCATTGCTAAATGCCACTGCTAGTTGAAAATGGTAAATGGATCCAAAATATAAATTGTTCAAGGCTATGCACGATTGCAAAGGTACCTTATGCACGAGCCAGGCTAAGATGTGAGCCCCGAACAGATTTAATCCCGCGGTCCTGGAGCAGTCTTGTCATCAGTGCTGGTACATGTCTTACGATGATCTATTTTTCCTTCTTTCCTATTTTATAACTTCATTGAAATGGATACTCAGCATTATACTTTCATTTTAATCAGGCATGGTAGGTCCAATCGATGTGCTGTGATGCAAAACAAGGGTCTCCGTGCAAAAGGCATCCGAATGAAGTCGCCAACCTGCACCAGAAAAAGCACAGGCTATCATCTACTATGATCATTTTTCGCCTATCATACCGCATTTGTGTCTAATCTTCGACGATCTTAGCTCCAATATTGCTTTGCGATTTTCGGCTTATCCAGGCAACGGTTGTCAACTAGACCGAGACGTCAATTCTTGTGTCACAAAGCAAACATGGAAATTTCTGTATTCTTTGTAGAAAAGGAGAATATCAATGTGGATATTGCAAGTAAAGACCGTCGTTGTCATCATTGGGGCAGGACTCCAGCTCCCCCTGCACATGTAAATATGTGGGGAGATCATCTTTTCCTAATGAGTCAATGGCTGGGTTTATTTTGGTTTTAATGCGTGTTTCAAGCCACCATCCACTTTTTTTTCTTCACTCTTTTTCTTTCTCAACACGAATATGGCCACTGCCTGCAAAACTGTGCTTGCGTCCAAAGTCTCTGCTTCGTTCAGGTAACAGAGTTGGCGAAAAGACGCGTAGCAAAAAGTGTCTTTTTTTTTTTGCTTAAGCTGGCGCTTTCAAAAAACAGAGAGCAACTTCATAAGGATATTGAAGAGCGCAAGATCCGACCCAAGCTGGTTGGTTTCCTTGCCAATGACGATCCTGCCGCCCGAAAGTACGCCGAGTGGACTGCAAAGACCTGTGCCGAAACTGGTGTCGATTTTGAGTTGCGCAAGGTTGACAAGCAAGACCTCGAAGAAAAGATCACTGAAGCAAACGAGGAAAAGGAGGTGAACGGTATCATGGTCTACTACCCCGTTTTCGGCAACAAACAGGTAAAGAAAAGTACGAAGAAAACAGGATCGCATCTAACGGTTGGAAATAGGATTTGTACTTGCAAAACTGTGTCAGCCCACTCAAGGATGTCGAAGGTCTTTGCCATACTTTTGTGCATAATGTCTACCACAACGTGCGTTACATGGACGAAAAGGAAACCATGAAGTGCATTATCCCCTGCACTTCGTTGGCCGTTGTCAAGGTATAATGCTGGTATACGCGAGCTATGCGCACGATTGCTGATCGAGTTGTTGTAGATTTTGGAGTACATTGGTGTCTACAACTCAGTCCTTCCCTATGGCAATCGTTTGTACGGTCGCACGATTACCATTGTGAACCGCAGTGAAATCGTCGGTCGTCCTTTGGCTGCCATGCTTGCCAACGATGGCGCCAAGGTGTTTTCAGTGGATGTCAACGGCATTCAAATCTTCACGCGGGGTACCGGCATCAAGCTCAAGGCTCACAAGGTCGAGGATACCGATATGAAGTTGGAAGATGTCGTGCCACAATCTGACGTGGTGATTACTGGTGTTCCTACTCCAAAATATAAGATGCCAACTTCGTTGCTCAAGGAAGGTGTCATTGCTATCAACTTTTCGTCCTCCGCCAATTTCGAAGACGATGTCAAATCGAAGGCATCGATCTTCGTTCCATCTGTCGGCAAGGTTACTGTTGCTATGCTGGAACGTAACTTGCTCAGATTACATGATCATCAGGAGAGCATCGAAAAATCCAAGTCTCAATAAGTACCCGCATTATCAACATATTCATTTTCATAGATTAGAAGAAAAGAACTTTTGCATTTATCATATTTACATAACAATGTCCCTCAACTTTGTTAACGCTCCAAAGCAGAATAACAAATACCCTTGAATTTAGTCATAGTTTTCTTTTTGGAGTAAACCTTGGCGGTTTGGACAGTTCTTGCAACTGCGCCTGTTGCTCTTAAGGTAAAAGCTGAGATTTGTTGTCAGTGCAATATCAGTATCCATTGTTTTATTTCCGTGCGTAGCAACTATATCACTTATCTCTAAATAGAAGGAACCTTCGAAGGTAATTCTATAAGTATTGGCCTGCAGGAGAACAATGTCATGAGTTAGTGAGAGACTCTAAGGCACACTAAACCAGTGTTGAACTAAAATCTGCAATGTACGTACATATCAGGTATAGTTACTAGCCATGAGTATAATGCATTGCTTCGCTTGATATACTTATTTAATATCTGAGGTACGTACCATTCGTCAAGAGAAGTGCTATCTATGGTGGGGTGGAACAAAGATAAAGTCGCCATTGGCATCACACATTCGCTGCATATTATGATGTCCATGGCTACTGTACGTATGACAGCATAAGTGAAGGGCGGCAAACCTTAACGCCAACTCCGCGGAACAATTTGTGCATAAAAGCGCCCTCCTTTTGCGCGATGATCTCTTATTCGCATATTGTGTTTTTTTTTTTTTTTGGCTCGCAATCATTGATGACTAATACACCCGACGGATCCCGAAAAGCAAAAGTTGGTACCGATGATGAAACCCCGGTAATTGTTGTAGACACAGGTACATAAAAATTTTGATCTAGATCTATAATACATTATGAGAGTATTCATATTCGAGAGGATGTTTACAGTGAAAGAAAATGATGCTATGAAGGGGCTTTCCCAAGAAAAAAAGTACAGAATTTTTATGCTTATCACTGCCGTTCAAGTATTGTAAGCTTTTTACAGATGATATTGATTGATAGTACTTTCTGATATAATCTTTCTTGTCTAGGAATCAATTGGCCATCAGTGGACTTGTAAATCTCCTCCAAATCGTCCTTATAAAAGGCGTTCTCACAAATCGATTTGACAGTATCCAGCACTCCCAGAGATACGAACAAATTTGCATACCACTGAGACAGTAACTAATGCTACAGGCAAGTGTCCACTAGAAGAACTTTATGTACGTAAGATATTTGTTTATTAATGTAATTCTCACTTTAGCTGCAGCCTATTCGTTCCTAACCGGAGTACTCGTAAGGTGTCACAAAAGAAACCTTAAAAAGGCTAAAGAAAATTCGGTGGTTTTTATAGCCTACTCTATGGGCATGCTATAGCGCGATGTACGGTAAGCTATTGATTTTGTCCTTAGTAGGCCATAGAATGCTAAATTTATCACATGTATTCGTGCAGGACGGCGTCCCATTTATGCGATCTCAAACCTGATTACCATTTTGGGCAACGTCGGCTCGGCGCTGTCCGTAAATATTGCAATGTTGATCGTTTTTCGAGCTGTAACAAGTGTTGGTGCTAGCGCAGTATGTCATCGTAACAATAGCGTGAGGCGAAATATTCTAATGTAAATTCATAGTGTGTAGCTCTAGGCGCAGGCGTTATCACCGAAGTTTTTAACGACAATGAACGGGGCAGAGCGCTTTCCTGGAACAATGCTATCCCGATTAGCTTTACCGCAATTTCGTATGTTTTTCCAATCAAGTTTTCCGTTTCTTTGCTCAAACGGGCAGTATTATAGACCAATTATCTGCGGTGCCTTAGTCGAACGATTCGGCTGGAGAAGCATATTCTGGTTCTTTGCTATATGCTACACAGTTCTGCAGATCGGCATCCTATTCTTCTTGCCAGAAACAAATTTGAGAAGACGCAGCAAAGAAGCAGAGTCCAAAGGCACATTTACGCCGCGGTTCATCAATCCCCTCAAAACGCTAAAACTGCTGAAGCGTCCCAATTTTTTACTGACTACTATTTATATGGGTCTCATGTAAGATCACTTCCAAACAACTGACCAGTATGGTAACACATTAATTTTTTTTGTTTAAAGGTTTTTCGTGAATTATGCCGTGAATATTTCATTTACATGGGCATACAGCACACAATATAACTTTAATTCCACTGGGGTTGGCTTATGCTTCATGTTAGGCACGTTTGGATATTGCGTAGGTGCATTTACAGCAGGTTCATTGTCAGATCGGGTATACCGACGACGAGTGCAAGAAGCGACAGAAAGACGGGAGGGAGTATATCCAGAGATGCGCCTTAGTCAAATCGCATTAGGCCCAGCTGCTTTTGTCATGGCTGGAGGGTACATTGCCTACGGATGGTGTATCGAGAAGAACGTTCATTTTGCATTTGGAATGGTTGCCGTAATGTTTGGTAAATTTGCTTACATTATTAAATTTTCCCATTCCTTTATCTAGTCATAACATTACTGTTCTTGTAGGACAACTGGGAATGATGATCTGGGTCTGCTTCCTTACCATATATTCTATGCAATGCTTTCCAGGTGTCGGTGCCTCTACGCAAGGTACCTTAGTTTGATTATTCTAAAAATTATATAGCTAACACAAATTTTTATAGCTTGCATTCAGATAGTAAAAAATATGTTTATCACAGTTGCGACATTGGTGGTAATCGAATTACAAGGAGCACTTGGCCATGGGATTCTATACTCAATATGTGGCGGTGTGTTGATTGCCACTTCATATTTTACTGTTTACATTCAAGCAAACAAGAAAAAGTGGGAATGGGTGCGAACGGAAAAGCATCCATAAGTGATTGCACAAAAAATAGTACACTTATTGCTATAAATACGATGGCATACCTCGAGGTCCTGAACCGGTAGTGCTCTGTAGATAAACATTCATATTCCACATGTATACTTTTATTACATATAATCATCATAGGTAGATATTATTGACGACTTATCAGCAAAATGTATAGCTTTTCTTGGAGACCACCGATGATTCATCAAGGAAATGATGTTGTGATCTATATGTATATGTTTCTCTTGAATATCGACTACAGTAATCGATCGCAAAAAACTACATTAGTCAAATGATCATAGCGAGTTGGTCTTGCACTAAGAAGAACTTGCTTAAAATGAGGAAATACCGTTTTGTGTGACCTTATATAAATGTATACACCCAATGTATATTTCCATTTATCACAGCTATTTTGGATCTCAAGGATTAGATAGAATAGGTAACTGACTAGCTTATCCAATTCCAGCACACATATGCACTTTCACTCAAGTGTATGCAGGGACTGCACACTTTGTTGCATAATGATAGCCATTATCAGCCAACCTATCCACCTCAATATGATACATAGTGTAGATACTCATCACAAGCATTTTAATGAGCATGTGTACTGTTCTTGCCACCTTTAGATTGATGCTGTTATCCTCATTGTACTGCTAGATGGTGACAGAAATTGGGAATGTACGCATCACATTGATACGCATGCATGTGCGCCGCCTGTTGTGCAGCTATACGTATCTCCCATTAAAACAATCTAAGAAGCTCCCAGGTTTTCAGTAAGCTCTGAAAGTATGTCGTTCACACTCGATGGACACGGGATTAATAAAAATCTTATAAATAGAGTACATCACATTCGTTATTATTGAGCAGCATTCTTTTCCGTTTCAATTCGTACAAGTACTATACACAAAGGCCTTCCTTCTGTTCGCTGGATAATGCACCGAGCAATCGCTACTCTATTGCCTTGGAAAGGATCACACGTTCCCAAGAGAAAACCGATATGTGTTAAGTTAAGGTCATCCAACAACTACACTCTCTTGACAGTGAGTTTTGGAATCTTCACAGACGTATGTTTGGATTATAAGAAATGGTATACAACGAATAAGACTTAGTGACATGATAAATAGATGCTGGTTTACACAATTGTTATTCCAATAAGTACGCAGCTATCGCAAATTAATACACAGATATGGTAAACTTTGTTTTACCAATTTGTTAATAGTTCCTTTTGTGATCGACACGATGCGTCAAGGGATATCTCCGAGCAGCTCTGAAACGGGGCAATTAGATGCTCACATAGGCAACGCAGGAGACACCTCCAAAGAGACAGGAATTATTTTGGTAGCCTACTCTGCTGCTCTAGTGCTTGGTTCCATAATTCTAGGCTATATAGGTAAACGAGCCTTGCTTTCTTATTAAGAAATGATACGTTTACAGTCTTGTAGTACCAGTGTTAACTATATCTTTAACTATATACGTAGGAGACAAAATGTCTCGAAGAAAGTGGCCAATGATGTCAGGTGTTATAGTTTTGTTTGGCTCTATATTTTTGTTTCTGTTCGGAACAGAATTCTGGATGCTTGCACTTGCACGCGCACTTCAAGGATTTGCAAATACCTGTATTTGGACTCTCGGTATATCGATGGTTGCTTGTAGTTTTCCGGCAAATGTTCTTGGCTCAGCGGTAAGCAAATGGTTACCACAAAGTCAAAACTGTATTCAAGTGGTTTGTTAAAATCCATAGTTAAGCAAATGTGTATGGGCATTTTCAGTTGGTCTTGCTGCAGGCGCTCCAGTGGGAGGTATAATACAGTAGTCAGTTTGTTAAATATGACTTTAATCAACTGTATATGTGTAGGAGGTATGAATATGTTTTCGTAGAGGTAACACCTGATTCATTGGTTTGACAATTGCAGCGCTATTCCACCGGTTTGGTTACCAAGCACCGTTCATACTTTGTCTTGTTCTGACAGGTACCGATTTCGCATTCCGGCTCTTCCTCATCGAACGCCAGAATAATCCAAAAGAATTGCTTGGATCAACGAATATACCGGACCCTTGTCGGCAGAATGAATGTGTTAGCAGAAACATGGCTGACTCGTCATTTTCATTTGACAACAATCCAAGCATTGAGAGATCTCCTATCATTCGTTCTGAGAAATCAGAAAAAGCCAAAGATCTTACAATGGTGCAGATTCTCCGTTTCCCACGGTTCCTCACTTCATTACTCGCCGCGTTCTCGTACGGTTTCGTATTTAACGTATTTGAGGTAGAGTGAAATAATTATGTTTTCAAGCCGGGGGATGTCGCTTGTCAATATGATTATGATAATTTACAATTGTCCTTTAGGCGACCATGTCTGTTAGACTTGCGGAAGAATGGGGTAATTCCTTTAAGTAGAAAACGATAAATTGTACATATTTTATATTAATGAAAACTTTAAAATCTAGGTTACAACTCTAGTCAAATTGGACTTGTTTTTCTTGTTCAACTGGTGCCTACACTTGCATCAACACCAATTAGTGGTATCATATACGATCGCTATGGACCAAAGCTGCTATCATTTGCATCGTTAGTCATGAATGGTATATGTATAGTATTGATGGGTGTTCCAAATCGCAGCAGTCCAGGAGGAGTAGTGCCGCTTATCGTCCTGTTCGGATTGGAAGGATTCTTCTCTGTAGGATATTTTGTACCAGTAATGCCAGAAATAGCAAACTCAGTTAGGACTTTGATCAATGGAGAAGAAGAGATAACTGCACGCTGCTATGGTATTTTTAACATTGCATTTGGATTGGGTACGTGAAATGTACTTTACTCGGTGAAGAATATTCGGTAACTCACTATTTTACTTAAAAAGGAGCCATTGCTGGGCCTTTACTAGGCAGTTATCTGTATGCCCAGATCGGGTTCTTCTGGATGTGTATTACGATTGCATGTGTCTTGTTTCTAACGGCACCATTCGCTCTGCTATTCCTAGGAGAAAAGCAACTGTATTGTATTAAACGTAGAACTGAGAATCTTAATTCAAGGATGTAACATGAATTAACCGAAGTGTACGGTACAATAATGTTACTTTACTGCCACTTTTTTTGTGCATAGCAAGATTTTCAAGAGTGCCTCTTGGTAATTCGTGTTTCTGTTGATTAGTATATATAAGCATGTATTTACATCTTGTCGCCGCAAAATCACTGGATAATATGCAGTATGCATAGGTTTGCGTCTTTCCTGCAATTAACCGAGCCAGAGCGCCCTCTGTTAAAGAAAAGATACCTTTTACTTGTGCTGCTAGCTGCAATTTTAATAAGCTTTCGTTGACATCTCCTGCGAAAATTGTAAAAGCCGGAGGACACAGTCGATTTTGGGGAGCCCAAAAAGCGGAGATCTACTCTAGCGAGGAATCGAAAAACTGTGAGCTATTTTAAAGAGAGGGCACGTCATCGTTAGTTTAGCTGAAGACAGCACTGTTGAATTTGACTTACCTGCAGGCATTTTTATAAGCTGGTATATTATTGAAATAGCCGAAGCATTTTCCGAACTTTTTTTTGCTTTGGCTACATATATTTAACATACATCTTCGTTTGTCATTTTCAGCAGTAATTTGTATTATGACAACGTTTCAACCAGCCTCATTCATTCCAACCGGTAGTAGTATATCGAAACGTGCATCCATTGCTGCTACGATATGCTTTATAGTATACTTTATTACTTTCAATTCGAAACGTAAACAAGTTAGCGGCATAAAGGACATACCTACGCTGGACTACTCTATTCCGTACTTTGGTTAGTTAATCAGCTTGAAAAAGATATATGTGATGCTTAGATATTGGATATGAATAGGGCATATATTCCGAATTAATAGGAAGTTGCCGGCGTTGCAATTTCATCAATGGCATAAAAAATACGGTTCGTATGCAATAAGATTTTTAAATATACAGCAAGCTTAACGTATTGGATCCTCCTGTTCTAGGACCGATATTCCAAATTAAACTGGGTGTTCAGAATTGGGTCGTCATCAGTGATCGCTATATGGCGCACGATATTCTAGGAGTCAAAGGATCCATCACCGGTGGTCGCCCACACAATACTTTTTCGAAATACCATGCACCTAATCATGGGTAAAGCAATGAAATTCACTTTTTGCTCCCCAATCAAAGGCTCACTAGTTTTTTTAAGCGGATTTGGCCTTATAAGTCCTGATCAAACTTGGAAGCAAAACCGTACATTATGTCAGTAAGCAAATCATATCAAATAGCCAAAGCCAACATTTCTGTAAATTAGCGCAAGAAATGCTTTCATCGAAAAGTATCACAATGTCAGCTTTTATTATCCAATCGGAAGCTGAAAGAATCGCTGACCAACTTTTAAAGAATACAAAAGAAGATAGTGGCGTCAACACAATCAAGTATATGCAACTTGTTGTGTTGAACATCATGATGCAAATTATCTTTGGACTAAGCGCGGGAACGATTGATAATCCAATAGCCGAAGCTATGCTTGATAACATAGACAAAATAGTGAAATTTGCAGATCTGCGTAATGACCTTGGTGGGTTCTTACCACTCTTCGCACCACTCATCAACATTATTACCCGAAAGGAAAAGGCTATGAGTGACTACGTCAATAATAGCCTTCATCCTTTACTTCGTCAGTTTATTGACGAGTCATACAAAACCGACACTGAGTGTTTTGTAAAACAGCTGTACAAAGCCATGGACGATGGCAAGATTGATGAGTCTGGCATTTTAGCACTCTGTAGTAAGGTATCCCAATGGCATTTTTACGACCATAACTAATCAAAATCCTTCTAGGCGAATTGGCTGGTGCTGCAGTGGATACCACGGCGATGACCTTGTCGTGGGGATTTGTCATATTATGTCATCACAAGGACGTGCAACAAAAAATTCAAAAAGAAATCGACACGTTTGTAACCAATCATAACCGCCTCCCCACTTTTGAGGAAAGGGAGAGTTTGCCATTCCTACTTTCTGTACAAAAAGAGTGCATGCGTTATAGAACTCCTGTTCACATCAATCTTCCTCATACTGCGCAAAAAGATGGTAAAACGAAATAGGTGGTAATCGGTCGATAGAGCTTTGACTAAAGTTCTATGTTTATAGTGTACTATGGTGCATACTGTTTTGAATAGTGAAGAATTTTCAAATCCCGATGAAAAACTTCCAGATGTATAAACGTAACGAGAAGTTGGTATTTTCTAAAACGGCGCACAATATCTATTTGTTATGTTATAAAGAACATTTATTGTGTGGAAAATTGCATGAAAACAAAAACTGGAGAAGTTTAAAGGGTTCAAAGTTTTGTCGGAAAATGAAATTTAAGCAGAGGGGTCCTGGATTTCAAACAGGACATCTTATCCTGTAGGCGTACTTTAAGCTGTGTGTAACCATAATGGCATTGTGTAACTATACTTCTCGATGCTGTGGTTGTGGCTGTCATTCTTCTCTTCTCTTTTCTTCTTTCAATATGCCACAAAGCAAGCGTTCTACGGCAGCTCTTAAGAAGCTTCATCATAAAGACAGAAACTACATAAAAGCTTCAACATCAGTGGAAGTAACCAGTTCAATTGACATTGCTGACGATTTCGCAATCTTGGGCGAACTTTTGGAAAGTGAGAGTGAAGAGCTATTGAAGGAGGCGTCATATCAGCCAAGCGCCCTTACCTGCCTTTCCAATACAACAGAGAAGACTTCCCACGGAAAATACTGGGGCACTGGACATACAACAAAATGAGACAAAAAGCGAAAGGCAGCAGAAATGGCTATAGGAAATATGTCAATTTCCAGTTTTTTCCCTCCTCAACCCCACAGCAGCCAAAAATACAGTTACTGTGAAATCAGAGTCTCAGATGAACCCAGCTGATTTTGTTGATTCTGAAATCATTGATATGGTATTTCCATACAACAATGACATCGACGTAATGAAAGCCGCATACAAAGCCTTGGAGCCTATTGCTGATACCCACATGAATCAGACGCACCCAGCAAACAGTATGCCCGATTATGAACGATCTAAGTACAGAAGCGTCTACTGGTACTTCGGGTATCGCATCGCAGGCATGTGGACAATGAAGGCATCGCAAGAGGCAGCAGCCAAGGCATGGATGAACCCTTCGAAATATTACCGCCCATTATCAATCCGACTTTGGGCAAAGGAATACCTACAGTTTCAAAAAATATCGGAACACCAAAAAGGGAAGCATGCGAAAAGAGCTTCTCTTTTGAACGATGAAGACATCCAACTTGCTACCAAGGATTTGATCCTAAACACAAGGCAAACAAAGCATACCTTGGGGGATATTGCCAAAGACCTAAACACAAAGGTTATACCTAACCTGATTGGAATGCCAGGCAATATCTCTCCTTCAGTTCTTCGAAACCATATGATATCTTGGGGATATCGATATGCAAAGTATAAGAAAGACGTTTACTTCGACGGCCATGAACGCGCTGATGTTGTGGAATACCGCAAAGAATGGACAAAGTGCATGGTGAAGCGCAAGAAGTTGATGGAGGACTACGAAGGAGACAAAGAAGAGATAGTCAAGGCGCCAGTGATATCAAATGGTAAAAAGAAAATTGTGATAGTTACTCACGACGAGAGTACTTTCTACTCAAACGATGCGAAGGAAGACGTGTGGACGCATGAGGACGAATCCACTATTTGTAAAAAGTTAATTGGCAGATCCATTATGGCTAGTGAATTCCAGTGTCCTTGCCATGGAACAATGAGATCGAGAGCTTGGACATCACATACCTTCAAGGAAGCCAACAGCCATAATGGTTATTGGAAAGCCACTGATCTGTATACCTAACTGGTGGATGATGCAATTCCATTATTTGAACGGCTTCATGACAATTGCCAGGCGCTCTTTATCTTTGACCAGTCAAGCAACCATCGAGCGTATCCAAACGATGCTCTTTTGGTATCCCGAATGAACTTAGAAGATAAGGAAATTGCCAAGGATGCCCCAAGGCCCATGTGAAATGGCTGGGTGATGTACAAAGGCAACGTCCTTTCACAGCCAATGTACTACAGCAAATTGGTAAGCGTTAGAACAAACAGAGGAGGAACAAGAGAGGTCGAGCATTTCTATGCTAAAGGCGTCTGTACTGTCCTAAAAGAATGCAATCTTGGGCGCTTTAAAGAGTTTGAGGACCAAGGCAAGACATGGAAGGCAAAATGCAGCGAAAAAGAGCCATAAGATGAAGAAGGAAACTGCTGACCATATCATATGCTGTCACAGCAACCCGATTTCAATGGTCAAAAGACCATGCTTGAAGAAGTTGTGGTAGAGAAAGGTCACATTTTTGACCTGTACCCAAAATTTCACTGCGAAACCAACTGGATTGAACGCTACTGGGGAGCCGCAAAACTAATCGCACGTAGAGAATGTGACTATTCATTGCCTGCATTGCGGAAGAACCTCAATGGCTTCCTTGATTCAATTTCGCCAGTGTATGACGATCCTGACAACGAGGCTACCCTTATGAAGATCAGGTGCTTTTACAAGTGTTGCTGGAGATAAATCCAGGCATACCATGACATTGTTGATGGAAAAGAAGCATATGACTCAGTCAAAAAGTTTACTACACGTACATATACCTCACATCGCAGACCAGGTGTTTGCAACTAACATAATACAGTTGTCGGCACATTATTGAGCCGCGGGGATTAAAAAATTTGAGGATTTCGAATAAAATAAAGTTTTTACGATTCAAAACAGTATGCACCATATAATGGATATCTCATACCGGAAGGAACAATTATCTTGGGAAACATATATTCGTTGTGCCGCAACGGAGAATATTACGATGATCCCGATGAATTCAAACCGGATCGTTACTTGAATGACACCAGACCACTTTCCGCTGTAATTAAAGGAACTGCCAAGAGTCGAGAGCAGCATTTGTTTGGATGGGGAAGGTAGAAAACATTTCAAACTAATGCAATGTATAATAACAATCGATTACTCATGTCAGAAAAAATGTAGACGTATCTGCGCAGGGGCTCATCTGGTAAGTAGCTTTTTTTTAAAAAAAAAAAGTACTGACGGTCAACTAATGTTTATATGATGCATGTTTCCTATCTGAACTTAGGCGGATGCCATTCTATTCAATGTGTGGGTCCGTATCCTTCACACAGCGGTAATTGAGCCTCCACTGGATAAGAACGGAAATCATATATACCCTGATCTGGATTCTTTTTACGATGCGGGTACAATTGTTGGACCAGGTGAACCGCATCTTCGATTTACCAGACGAACTGATGGCGTTCAAAAGTTGTTATTCAGCTCGGATTAAATAAACCGTGCTTCGATGCTACGTTGCCAAATTAGTGAGAAATAAACCATGTCATTCTTGCTATAAACTTTTAAATCAAGCCATATTAACCTTATTTTACGCCCATAGCATTAGTGTTTATCTACGATAACCGAATAGCTTATAGTGTGGAAGGATGGCACTCTAAACCCCGCACAAAAAAATAAATACAAATGCAAATAAATAAAGTCCCAGTAATGGGGCCTCTCTGCACTGAATATCAAAAGGTCAGATATTATGGCACGGCTGATATCACTCACCTCTCAATCTTAATATTAACGAAATTAGCACTACGCTACTGTCACACAGCAATACATACCTTGCAGGACCTTGTCTGTGACCTTTACATCGCCTTTCTGAGGTAAAAGCCGACCGTAAGCGAAAGACCTACCGCTAACGTTGGATGGACGAAATGCTTAATCTGGCAAAGCACTTCTTTCTGTATTACTACATCTATTTTATTTAGAATATATTATTAATACCATTCACTTTTACACTATACATACGCAAAACACTCTTTATGCACATTATAGCATGACACATTGGTGCATCGTTAAGCAAGTCGAATCGTTTATCGCAATTTCATCTCAACTTTGTATATTCTCGTTTTTGTTTGATAAATTAAAGCGACTTGCGCCATAGCTACATTGCAAGTATCCATATAGCATGTGAAGACAATATCTGGAAATTTGCATCGATCACCTCTGGAATAGATATTATTTATCTCTTATTGTACTTTACAATTTTCAATTCGAAAAGTAAGCAAGCAAGTGACCGAAAAGAAATACCAGCGCTTGAATACTCTACTCTCGATTTTAGTTGGTCAAACTGCTTGAAAAATAATGGCATATATACTGGTTAACAATAAGGCAATTCTTTCAAGCTAACGTTTACCTGCATTGCCATTTCATAAATGCCATAAAAGCACGGTTAGTAGTACGTTTCTTCGCGTCGCACACCGTTTACCATACCATGATCCCCTTTAGAGCCGATTCTCCAAATCAAATTGGGTGTTCATACTCGGACTATCATCAGTATCGGTATATGACACATCATATTTTAGGGATAGAAGGATTCATCATTGGCAATCGACGTCATATGAAGTTTCCCAAAACTACGCACCTAACCAAGAATATAGCTTTGCCATCCTTTTTTTGCTGTATCAAACACTTCTTAAAGCTACAAAGAAATTTAAGCGAGGATCAAACTTCGAACAAAGCCGTACATTACGTCAATATACGACTGCACACCTACATCATTCAGATGAATGTCATCAACTCTATAGGAATACCCTTTCAAGTAATGCTTTCATCAAAAAGTATCATAATGTCAGAATCAATGATTCAGCCAGAGGCTGATTTAATTACAAACTTACTCTTGAGCAACATAAGAAGCGGCAGTGGCGACAATACAATTAAGTATATGGTATTAATGGTGACGAATTTCGTGATGCAAATTGCCTTTGGAGCATGCGCAGAGTGAATGGATGATGTTTTGGTCACGTCTATACTATCGATTGCAGATGGGATAGTTATACTTGCAGATCTTCGAGACAGCATTGGTGCATATTTACCGCTTTTTGCACCGCTTATCGACTTGTTTACTCAAAAAGCATGAGATACACGTAGCTATGTCGACAATACGCTCCACCCGACATTTTTCAGCTTACAGAAAAGGCACATGAAGCTGGTACAGAATGCTCTATTAAGCAGCTAGTAACATCGAAATAATATGCTTGTAGCTTTAACTAGCAGAATAACTGTTTTGACCGAATTGGTTGGTGCGGCAGCGGACACGACATCAATGGCATTGTTGTGGGAATTTGTCATATAATGTCATCACAGGAACGTGCAAGCAACAAATTCAAAACGAAATTGATATATTCGTCACCCAGCATAATCGCCTCCCCACATATGAGGAAAGAGATAATTTACCTTTTCTGCTTTGTATACAAGAAGAATATATGCGCCATAGAGCGCCGGTTCACATCAATGTCCTACATGCAGCGCGGAAAGATTTTAAAAGAAAAGGTGCCAATTGGGGTGTGTGTGTGTATAATATGGATCAAAACTCTATGTTTGTAGCAAGCTACAACAGATACGTTATTCAGAAAGGAACAGCTCCACGTACTAGGTAATACATATTCGTTCTACCACAACGGTGAATATTACACCGGTTCGGTACTTGAATGGCACTGGACCACTTCTTGCTGTCAAAGACCTTTCGAGAATCGAGAGCAGCAATTGCTTGGATAGGAAAGGTAAATGTCAAATCCGAACAATATAAAAGGATATGTTTGTATGAAATATAGCTTATTCACTGATACCAAATAGTATCGTAGACGTATTTGTGGAGCAGCTGATTTGGTACGCAAACTTTTTTTAATGTATTACGAATGGTACGCACATTATAACCCATACACTTGCCGCATGCGCTCCGATCTAAATTTAGACGGATGACATGGTGTTCAGTGCGTGGGTCCGTATCCTAGCCACAGCCGTAATTGGGCCTCCACTGGAAGCTCATGTACCTGCACCACGCTTTTCTCGCTGCAGACATACTGCTGGGTCTGGTGAATCACCTCTTTGGCTTATCAAGCGAGAGATAATTTCATGACTTGACACGAGAAATACATCCATTGTTTTCAATCTCTATTTTCTTTAAAAAAAAAATCTTGGCTGAATTAATAGTAGTACGTCCGTACTTACTTTAAAATCTGATAGAACACCTTTAGTAAACTAGCTTGAACGAGATGTACTAGTAAGAAAGATGGGAGAAAACAGTTGATCGCTGGTACTTCATTACATACTTTACATTTTGTCATTCAGACTGTGTATGTACCAAAAAAATAAAAATCTGCCATCCTCTCTAACGACAAGTCTATTCTTAATGAAGTAAATTAGACTACGTACGGTTGCACATAGTAAAAGGATCGAACGATCGATTCATCGGAAAATCTCGATTGGCATTCTAAGAGCACTGATAACATGGTAACTCATGGTCACAAGGCAAAAAGCCTGGTATCGATTGGCGGTGACAACGGACGACCATTGATAAGCAAAAATTCTCACTAACTATTTATATCATTATTGGTTATTTTTTTTCCATAGTTAAGGCTACGTAGAGCAAAAAAAAGCCGCAAGAGATAATATGAAATACTAATTTGCCAACATGGAGATGGTTGGCACAATAATAGAAAAATGACATTCGATTTTTTTTTTGAGGAGGTAAAAAGCAAGTGTTATATACGACGATCAACCACGAGAAAGAGTGATGTGAAATATTGGTCATGCTTTATCCTTTGACATGCACTGGAACACAAAAATGATCATCGTTTGACAGCTATTTTTCCCGTTCACCCACGGCTTTGCCTGTCATCCATCGTGCTGGTTCTAAGAAAGAAAAATAAAGGGTTTATGTATTAAAAGTATCAAGGACCGTGAGAAAAGTGCGGGAAGCATCTGATAATATTCACAGATACGAGGAGTATTTATTCACCCGTGTGTGGGCTCGTGCACAAAAAAAAAAGAACTGTGCGCAGTCTCTTGAATTTTACATTGTTATCACGTTCAAGCCCACACACGTTCATGTTTTTCTTCTGTTTACGGCCATCGCCTACCTTGATCGGCTTCGTAATACCGTACGTGATGCGAAAGTGTACTTTCTGTTCTTTTCTCTTTTTACGTATGAAAAAAAGCAATGCCAAGGTTAGGGAAGAGCAAGACCTTTACTCCGCATAAAACACTCGTTGTCGCACAAAATGAAACGATGAGGTTATTTTCAACATTCATTGTTCTCCGTCTATTTGACCAAGACAACATGTGTGTGCATTTGCATAGGGCTATGGAACACTACAAAGGCATGATACGAGTGGTATTATTTTTTTTTTATTTCTGTTAAAAAGAGAGGTCTAGAAGCGGTTGCGGTAGAAAAAAAAAGCAATAAAGATAAAGCTGCAATGGCATGATTGAATAGGAGCATCTCGGTAACGTCTATTTGACTGGAGAAATTTCTGTGCGCCTTTCAGCAACCAGAATTACTTTTTACAACCATTTTTGATTATATAAATCTGGAACGCTTGATATGCACATAGACGTCGTATCATTCGACATATGCATTCACATTCCCAGTCTTTGATTTTATCCGACAAGCCAGCCATTGGCGCCAAAGCCGGTGCTCGCTTTTATTACTAAGCGTAAGCGACGATGGAGAGATGATCAGAGTGCGGAAAGGCTGGCAAGGTGCCGACTTGGGATGAAATCGCACGGATCCCTGGCAACAAGGGTGCTACATGCACATGCATACTAGCCCGTTCTCACCAGGTACTGTAGCACAAAATATCTTAGTCAGAAGAGATGATGTATTTCTGGACCATGCAAACCTTGCTTGCCAAAGCCAGGTGATGTTTTGGCAGCCATATAACAGAGCCAGCGGTTCTCCAAGCAAATGAAGCAAACAACCCCTTCCTTTCCTTTCCAAAGCTGTCAAAAAAAAGAAGAGGTCTGGGAACGGAACGGAGCCCTACGCAGCTGCAACCCCGCTTTTCCCTTTAAAAACAACTCTTTATTAATTCCTCTCTCTTTCTCTCCACTCGCTCTCTTCCGCACGACAGGCTAAGCGCGCAATAAAACGAAAGAAGGCCTCTTTCAACTCTCGGCTTTTTTCTACCTTTTTCGTTTTTTCCAGTTTTGTTTTCGACAATGCCTCGTCAATCCTACAGCGGGGGCACCACAGCCTTCCGGTCCGTCTCATCGCTGTTTGGAGGTGCCATTCATCATGCAACCAAATTCGCCTCACGAAGCCCCATTGAAATGGTGGTTGTTGTTCTCATTCTTTCCTCGTTCTGTTACTTTTACCTGTTCAATTTGGCTCGCACATCCGACATTTTTTCGGGCACTGTCACTCGATTGTATCCCACATCCGCCTACGCTTCCCCATCTGCTTCCTCGTTCGTTCAACTCGACCGATCCGCATCGTCCGTGTTCAATGACGCCGTCAAGGTTCAACTCAAGCAAATGTCCATCGCCCATCCCAAGCAAGAAGTCATTGATCCTCTTGTCATCGCGCAATTCCATAAAATCATGAAGGAGGAGATTCAAGTGCCTGACAATGTTCAAAAGCCGTTCACGCTCGAGGACCTTTGCTATGCTAGTCAAGGCAGCTGCTTCATCAACCACGAGCAAAAGCAGTCGTCGGTGGTCTTATCGTATGCGTTCAATGCAACGGGTGCTTATCGACAGCATCTGGCGGATCTGTGGGAACACAAGGTGGCCACGCTTACTCCCGGCGATCTCGTCTCCCTGTCCAACACCGCGCATCACGAGAATCTGTTTTCGTGGCTGTTCATCATCCTCAGCAATGTCGTTTTCCGTATCAAGGAGCTCTTGGATGTAAGTGCATTTCTTGCGTATATGCGTGTTCTTTTTGGTGTACTTATTCTCCCCATCGGCGTAGGTGGCAGACAATGTTGATATCATGGTCATCTTGGCAGGTTATCTCATGATGATTGCCACTTTTGTCTCATTGTTTGTTAACATGCGTGCCATGGGCTCGCGTTACACTCTCGGTAACGTTTATCCAGCATTGCCTTTTGAACACTTTCAACTCATACCCGTTTGATATATGTATATTCTATAGCCACTGCTGTCGTGTTCAACGGCTTCGTCTCGTTCATGTTGGCGCTGGTGACTGTACACGCCCTCAATGTGGATGTGTACCCGGTCGTCTTGGCGTAAGTTGTTCAAGGATGGTGTGGGCGTGAAAGACATGTGAATTAATCGTAAAACACAGTGAGGCGATTCCGTTTCTCGCCGTCACGATTGGATTCGAACGTTCCATCAAGCTTACCAAGCGCGCATTCCAGCTCAGCAAGGAGGCGCCGATCACTAAGCAGAACATGCATAAGACGGTGGTGCGTGCGGTGGACTCGGTGTCTGCGTCCATCACGCGCGACTGCCTGATGGAAATTGTGGTGCTTACCATCGGAGCCAAGTCGGGCATTTCGGGTTTGCGCGAGTTTTGTTTCCTCAGCGCGCTATTGCTCGCCTATGACTTTGTCATCATGTTTACTTGGTACACTGCCATCTTGACGCTCAAGCTGGAGGTAAGCAGTGGCTATTGCTGGTGTTTCGAGCAAGACGAACTCATGTCGGGTATTGATTAGCTTAACCGCATTCGTGCCATCAATGGATCCTCGGCCGCAGTCACCAAAAAGAGAGCTGTCAAGGACACTGGATACGTTCGTCGCACGGTGGTCAAGGTGCTTGATGTCAGCGACAACGAGGATGGCAAGGCCGATAACTTTATCATCAGCCGGCTCAAGCTGTTCATGGTATTTACACAAAACGCAAACATAAGCACCAAGCGACAGGACTAACCAAAGCGAATAGATTGTCGGGTTCATTGGCATGCATATCTTTAAGCTGTGCTCCACGTTCCAGTCCAGCAGCCCGCAAGTGAACATTGCCGAATCGGGCGTTGCCAACGTTCTCCAACAACTCTTGCAGCAACATCGATCATCCAGCCAACACGCGCTTCCTCTGATTGTCGAAGTATTCCCACCCCTTCCGTTCCACGTGGCCGAGTCTGTGCACAAGACCATTGTTCCTGCATTCATCTCGCAACCCCTCGGTGCCTTACTCAGTGCCACCGCCGTCTATATCCAACATCCTGTCATCAGCAAACTCCTCTCCATCGCCCTCTTCCTCTCAGTCTTCCTCAACACTTATTTATTCAAAGTCGTTCGTCAACCCAAACAATCCAACGAAGAAAAGCCCGTCGCTGTCGAAGAAAAGCCTGTCGCTGTCGAAGAAAAACCCGTCACCAAAGCCGTTGCTGCCCCGCCACCCCCACCCGCCGATGTGATTCGTCCTGTTGAAGAATGCCTTGCGCTCGTCTCCACGCCTGAATCGCTTCACGATGAAGAAGTCGTCTCGCTGGTTCAGAACGGCAAAATTGCTCCGTACGCGCTTGAAAAGACTTTGGGCGATTTCACTCGCGCTGTCAAGGTCCGTCGTGCATTGATTTCTCGTGCTTCCGTTACAAAGACTTTGGAAACCAGTCTTTTGCCAGTGGAAAATTACCATTACGACAAGGTGTTTGGCGCTTGCTGCGAAAACGTCATTGGTTTCATGCCTATTCCTTTGGGTGTCGCCGGTCCCATGACCATTGATGGTATCAGTGTCCATATTCCCATGGCAACTACCGAAGGCTGCTTGGTTGCCTCGGCTGCTCGCGGATGCAAGGCCATCAATGCCGGTGGTGGCGCTACCACCATTGTGACCAACGATATGATGGCCCGTGGACCCTGTCTCAGTTTCCCAAGCATTGTTCAAGCCGGCGAATGCAAGCGATGGATCGAACAAGAAGGCAACAAGATCATGACGGACGCGTTCAACTCGACATCTCGATTTGCTCGTTTGCAAAAGCTCAAGGTTGCGCTGGCTGGCCGACTAGTATTTGTCCGATTCTCCACGGCCACGGGTGATGCCATGGGTATGAACATGATCTCAAAGGGTTGCGAAAAGGCTTTGGCCGTTATGCAAGAATATTTCCCAGAAATGCAAATCATTTCCTTGTCGGGCAACTACTGCACGGACAAGAAACCTGCTGCCATCAACTGGATCGAAGGGCGTGGCAAATCGGTTGTCGCCGAAGCCATTATTCCCGGTGCTGTTGTCGAAAAAGTACTCAAGACCACCGTCGCTGCCATTTGCGAATTGAACATCAATAAGAACTTGATTGGCTCTGCCATGGCTGGTTCTGTGGGTGGTTTCAATGCCCATGCTGCCAATATCCTTACTGCCATCTACCTCGCCGCCGGCCAAGACCCTGCCCAGAACGTCGAAAGCTCCAACTGTATCACTTTGATGGAACCGGCCAACAATGGCCAAGATTTGAGAATCTCTTGCACCATGCCAAGCATCGAAGTCGGTACGGTGGGTGGCGGCACTATTCTTCCTCCCCAGCAGGCGGTTCTGGATATGCTTGGCGTGCGTGGACCGCATCCAACCAATCCCGGTGACAATGCCCGTCGTTTGGCACGAATCATCTGTGCTGCCGTGATGGCAGGTGAATTGTCGTTGTGCGCGGCTCTTGCTGCTGGTCACTTGGTGAAGGCCCATATGGCACACAACCGTGCTGCTCCTCCCCAGCCTGTTGTTGGTTCATGTATCAAATCCTAGATAGCATTTCTTTTTTTTTTATACAAGTCTATTCTTTTACTTTATAATTAATTGTAAAAAACGCTCATTATTATTTGGACAATGCGTGGGTGTGTGCTAAGGGGTAACTGAGGAGTGTGTAAATGTATATATATATGTGTGTGTGTGCGTGTGCGTGGGTGTGTGTTGATATGAAAGGGGAATTACATGACGATGCAGTCTCCGTCTTTAGCATCGTCGACGGGACGCCCTTGCGGTCGGGTATGCTGGCGTCTCTGCTTGGGCCTGTTCTTGCCGGCCTTTTTCAGCTCGGCCAACCGCTGCATGGCACGTTTATTATTCTGACCAGCTGCGCGCAAGTACCATTTCTTGGCCTCTTCCAGATTCTGGCGCACACCAATGCCCGTTTCGGTGTAATAGCCCACGGCATACTCGCCCTTGGAATAGCCCTTGTCTGCGGCCTTGCGGGCCCACAAATAAGCCTCGGTATCACTCTGCTTCAATATGCCCTCTGCACCGGTCAAATACCACCCTGACAACGACAGCTCTGCCTCCAAATGACCCTGCTCGGCGGCCTTGGAATACCAGGCAATCGATCGTCGCGGATCGATGGGACAGTTGAGGAAGCCGTTCTCGTAAGCCAAGCCCAGCTTGAACTGGGACGGCGCATAACCATACTGGGCGGCCTGCGTAAACAGATCGCGGGAATAATCTTGATCCGGGATAACCGACGGAATCCCCTCCTTTTCATAGGCCAACCCCAGCTCATGCAACGCATGCGGCAAGTCCTGGTCGGCACTTTGACTCGCGCGCTTCAACCAAGAGATCCCTTCGCGGGGATTCTTGCTTTGTCCCAACAAACCCTTGAGCAAAATCATGCCCAATTTGTACATGGCCGGTGGATCGCCCAGATTGGCCGCCTTTCGATAATACTGAATGGCATGCCCCTTATCCTTCTTGGTGCCGGCGCCAATCTCGTAACAGACCGCCACACGATAATTGCATGCCGGATGATTCTGCTTGGCGCCCTGCATGAATAACGAAAACGCCTTGTCGGCGTCCTTGGTCAACCCCATATTGTTCCTTTCCTGCATGTACTTCATCGCCAGAGTGTATTGCGCTTCGGCATAACCGGCCTTGCCGATGCCCGACGGGTTGGCCAGTTTCTTGACGATCTTGTAGGCTTCGGTGGTGAGTGCCTCGCGGATTTTCTGCACGCGTTTCGGATCCTTTTCGTTCCGGCAGAGCTGTGGGACTGCTTCTAGCATGTACTTTGCCAAATCAAGCATTTGTTGAGGGTTGTTGCTGCTCTTTGCCTCGGCTCGGAACTTGTTGAGGTTCTCAAGGGTCGGTGGAGGGAATTGGCTTTGTTTGGGTCGTTTGCCGGCCTGCGATGCTGCCAATAGCGATGAATCTGGCATGTATGCTTGGCTGTCGGCTTCGAGCCCTGCATGGTAGCTGTGTCGCCATGCGTTCATTTGTGGCGGCGGTCGCATGAATTGTTGCTGCTGAGGCGGAGGCATCATGTTTCCTCCATAGAAGCTTTCTGGACGGTGATACATGAATTGCGGATCAAGCCCCACTGGAGCTGGTTGGTAGTACTGCGGTCCGCCCATCGACGGCGGAGGCCCCAGTTGTTGCGGCGGCGGCATAGGCTGTGGTGGAGCCATTGAGTGAGGAGGAGGCACAGGTTGCGCCATGGAGTGTTGCTGCTGTTGCGGCGGAGGCATCCTAAACGACGGCACGGGCTGCAAATGTTTCGGTGGCTCGGGTGGAGGACCATTCTGCATGCGTGGCGAGGACGAGGGAGTCATGATTGCGGGTGGAGCTAGTCGTGGGGAGGAAGAAGGGGACGACGACGACGACTTGCTCAGCACGGGCTGTGGAGATGGCGTTGAGCGTGGCTGAGGGTCAATCACGGGCGAATGGCCGTCCAACGCAAGCTGTTCGAATTGCAGAGATTCAACGGACGAAGGAGAGGACTTTGCCTGCTCCTCGGCAGGGAGTGGCGGCGTCGGCTTGTTGGCCATATTATTAAACTATGCAGAGTAAAAAAAAGAGGAGGAAGCGAATCCCAGGGCCGGGACTTGAGGAAATTCGGCACTTCCACTTTTTGTCTGTGACAGCCTAAAATCGGAACGGTCGGTTGGCTGGTTCTTTTTTCGTCTTTTTTTCATGCCTTCCGTCACGTTACCCACTCCAGCCGACAAAAGCATTGTCCGCCGTGCCATCCCCAACGCAGTAATTCTACGGATTGTTTTCAACAACGCCACACACCCACCTTAACCACTGCTTCTTGAGAACAAATTAGAAGATTTTCACAGCCGCCGTTGCGAGGCTCATGGTCGCCTTGCCTGATCCGGAACAATGGTCGTACACAGGGTTGTGGGGGGCGGCCACGCTTTGCAAGGAAAGAAACGCCTATTATATTCGTCTGATTGACATTGAGGTTTTTCTATATCCACTTTGCCGAGAGTGGTCCTCATTAAACTCGTTCTATATATATATATATCCTAGCAACACCACGGCGTTCTGTGGCAACAAGAGCTGGACACGGCCTTTGAGTTTGTGCAGGAACGTCCATACTTTTACACGTTTGACACCGATGTACATGCGTTGAAGCGGAGCAACAAAAGAAAAGCTTATCTAAATTTTTTCGTGTGCGTAGGACTGTATGGCAGGTTTGGAGTTTGTGGACGATGGAGAAGGTGCCACATTCTACACCAAATTGATTCACCGAGAAAACATTGCGCTCAAAGGTATAAAAATAAAACGCCTATAAAAAATTTCCTATTCTGAGAAACAATGGCCCAAAAGGTGACCCGCCCGAACACAAAAAGATCAACAAGGCTTCCATCGGTGCTCCGGCGGACTTTCGGCAAGTTCCTGTGGCTCTAACGGCTTAAATGACCCAATTAATCGTCCAAAATTGCTCAAGTAGCCATGTCGCCCATATTGGATCCTCGACCGACCATGATATTGCCGATCAACTCAAGGCCCTCGGCATCACCCCAAAGGAAATCCAACAGAACCAAGGCTTCATCCATGAGTTCATGTCCAAGTACAACAATGATCAAGGCCGCAAACGCGCTCCGTCATCTCCATTGCCGCCGACACCTGCAATCCAGGCTAATGCAAAAGAAGGTAGAACTCTTTGTTTGCTTTATTAATTTGTTTTGAATAACATTTGTATCGATATATTAGTGCGTTCCAAGGTTCCACCGCCTCCGCCGCCAAGGCGATCCCCTCGCCCTCCTCCTCCTCTGCCAGCACGACACGAGGCACCATCAGCACCACCCCCACCCCCACCACCTCCTCCCTCTCAGCAGCAGCAGCAGCAGCAACAGCAACAGCAACAGCAACAGCAACAGCAACAGCAACAGCAACAGCAACAGCAACAGCAACAGCAACATCTGACACCTGATCAAGGTGGTCGTGCTGATCTGATGGCATCGATACGCCAAACAGGCGGATTCAGCTCTCTCAAACAAGGCGGAAGATTGCGCAGTTCATCTGAACATGTGCCTGCTACCAAAAAAGAACCCGACATGGCAACAAGTCTGGCGGCTGCGATTCAACAGCGAAAAATGGCCATGGGCGATGACGATGATCAAAGCAGTGACGACGATGACGAATGGGCCTAAGGGACCCCTTCCCTTTTTTGTGTAAGGGAACACACAATGCGTCTATTTTTGGTAAAGTCCAACTTCTTTTTTGCAACCCATTGTCCAAAAATTGTTCATGGTTCTTACTTCTTCGGTTGTACATATGATGAAATCAAATGATTGCGTCAGTTTCTATTGAACTCGAGAATACAGTGTCGCATGGGTCATAACAAATAGAAGCATTATGTTTTTGATTTAAAAGAAATGTGTGCCAGAAAACGAAGCATGTCGATGATCTTTCGACGAATGCGAGTGTCGCATAATTTCTTTTTATCAAGTGTAGCGTACTACAAAAACATGTGGCTTTCGTATCGATAACAGATTGTATTAAATGCTGTACTTCCTGGAGTGCTATTTTGTCAACCTTCGTAGCAAGCTAATCGACATAAATGATGTACATGGTTTCCATCGGTATTCTTCCAACGGTCGTTTAAGCAGTCGGGGCTAGCTTTCCAAAAAAAAAAAGGAACGCACTGGTTAAAGTATGTGACACATCAATTTTTCGCGCTAACTTGATTCTAGTTAGCAGCATGGACTGCATTACGTTTGAGCATACATGTGCAAATCAGAAGGACAAACGTCCGCCCGTTTCATGTCATCGCCTATCGATGCGTATTACATACTGTCGGATGACCGGTACAGAAGGTGAGACTGGTTTACGAAAAAGTGTAAGGCCATTCTGATAATAACGCCAACTGGACCCCCTGTTTGAGTATAAGGGTTTCTATGCTGTTTATACTTGCTTCTGTATGCATTTGGTGAGCGAGACTAGCACGGTGCGTGAGCTTGGGTTTCAACAAGGACGTGCTGTACGGTGACAGCCAATTACTTACAATCCGTATATAAATGCTTGAACAACTCAGCTTTATAATTTTTTGTATGTGTCCACAGCTATTGCAAATTGAACACTATCATCTTAGTTATACTACTAGGAAATAAGGGTTACTAGAGCTTTTCGAAATCGATGGCTTAAAATAATGTTATCATGGCTATACCAAAAAGTGCGAAAACGTTCTCGACAATTTCGTCCAAGGTTGTGGCAGGAAATACGATATGGCTGTATATACAGTGACTACCACAACTACCACATGGATTTTGATGTTCTTACGGTAACAAATACAGTGAACCCCTACTTTTTATTCGGTTTTTGGCATCCCATCCGCTTAAAGAAAAAGTCGGAGGGCTACTGTAGCTGCCATGGTGGCTGTTGAAAGAGTATTGGGTGTTAAGGAGAGAAAGCGCGTGTGCGCTGCATTAAGGCATTAAATTTGTTAATATCACGACAGTCATGTACGTCTGTTATCGCTGTCAAAACATGCTTTGAAGATGGGTGCTTATTTATCAAAAGTAATGTACTGCTACCACTTTTTTGCTGCTGTTACATGTCGGTTTGTTTAGATGGAGATAAACTATCCTTATGCCACTCATAAAGAGTAGACTGTCGATGAATCAAGCGTCCGATGTAGCTATAAGCAATGCTTTACTTTGGAATATTGTATATCCCCATCATTTGTGCATTGTTAACATTATACACAGTGAATCCCAGGAGCAATTTTTCTTCTTGCTAGTAAGTTGACTTATCTCCTCCTCATCAGCATCACTATTATGGAGCAGCAATCTAAGAATGGAAGCTGAAGATACGCATGTGCGATATCATGATTTATCCGTCTACTTCCGTATATACTGTATCAGGATAGGTATTTTCATTTGGAAATAGCTACATTGTCGCTTATATAGCTATCCACCGACGCATCACATCATCTTCACGGGTGCCACATCGTCAAATGATGAACAGGGCTTTCAAAGAATAGAATAAACACAAACAAAGCTTGACCAAGTTTACCTGGCGGGCGTTAGGAATTCTATATAAAAGCTGATTATTCCAGAAAGGTAATTGCTTCTAAGAAGGAAAGAACAAGTTGGATACGGACAGAACTTTTTTGCAAAGTGCATATAGATCGGGATCGATCTGCCAAAGTATATAGGAGCAATCACAGACTCTCGCCAAACCTGAGAGGTGGGCTTCTGGGTGTGAGGAAGAAAGACCCTGAATATTGTAATAATTGCGCAAAAGTCAGTTGAATATGTTTGATGATGCTCATGGGATATTGAAAGTATAACTGTTGATACTGCGTTCTTCCTTTATCCAAACAAAACTTGTGACACGACGGTGCAGCATTAATTTCGCGTCAGGGAGTCACGCTAAACAAAGACCTGCCAGAATGTTGACCAGAGCCATTACACGATTAAGTTCACGTCGAGCCATTGCTCCTTTGCGACGAACCCCACCCGTTGTTTTCAGAGCAACTGCAGTTAGAAGTGAGAATTCAACTCAATGTAAAAGCAACCACTCGATCTAACGTGGCATTTCAGCATTTTCTGTAACCCGTCCCAAGTTCGATCGTTATTCCGATGCCGAAGAGCTAATGAAGAAGGGTTCCGAATACTTGAACGAAGGTTCAATCGATATGGTAAATGGGAATATGGAGAAAAAGAATGTACTTTGGCTTATACCAGTAACGCGCAGGCCATGCAAAGTTATCACAAGAGTGTGCAGTTGGCGCCCAGTGGTAAATCCTCTTTCATGTTTGTTGCTCGCACAAAAAAAAAACTAACGGCTACTGAAACAAGCTCCCGGTTACTTTAACATTGGCGTATGCTACTTTCAAATGGGTAACTAATGTCTTTTTCTGGAGCAAGAAAGTGGTTGGCTGATATGAATCATAGGCAAGCATAAGGATGCGATTCGCGCGTTTGAACGCTCGCTTGAATTTGAACCAAACCAAGCTGATGCGCACACCAACATTGCATCTGCCTATTTGATGCTCAAGAACGTACCGGAAGCCATCAAGCATCTCGAACAGGCATCCAATTTTAATCCTTTAGACGGTGAAATCCAGTATAACCTGGGATGTGTTTATGAAGCAACGGGCGACTTGGATGCAGCCAAAACACGTTTCGAACGTGCTCAAATATTGGGCATTGACAAAGCCGACCAAGCATTGGATAAATTAGCGAAAAAGTTGGAAAAATAGAAACATTTAGATGTGTACAGATCGAAGAACTCTGCAAAACGATCAATGGTCAGTTTTTACAAATGAACCTTCTTTTTTCTATACAGGCCCATACCTTGCCACATTCTCCATGCCTTTGCGACGAGATTTTTGTCTCGGAGTCGCGCTGAAGGACGATGTGTTGTCGCGCAGCAGCCTGTGTCAATGGATGAATAAGTGTGCCCAATACCCACTAGGACAATCACTCACTTTTCAAAAAGTACAATCACATCCCGTCCATTGATCCGTCCGTATTTACGGCTTTTGATCTGCGGTGTAAGGTATTCTTCGGGATTGTCGCCCATTGAGAGGTCAATGATCTTTGAGGGCATGGGTCAGTACAGGAAAGCAGCGTACTTGGATTATTGTTACCTGTCTGAGCTCTGCAAAGGTATCCAGAATGGTTGGGTCTCCCAGTTGGTGCACAAAATCTTCAATGAACCGGACATCGGTATCAAAGTTGCGCAGGGCAACCTCAGTGATGACTCTGTTGTCGGGATCCAGGAGAAGGTTCTAACCGTATCCATGTTCACTAAAGACTACACTTTATTGCTCGGGCAATACATACCTTTAAAGAATAACTAAGGTGCTCCAATGCATCAAAATATAACAAGCTTTTGATCGATTCGGGAAGGTTCAGCAGGGCTGCATTTGTGACATTTGTCAAAAATGTGACCAAATCTTGCAGGTGAGAGCTTGGATACTGCTGCAATTCGCGTGTTTCCCTAGATTTTGGAAATTGTTTACTACACCGATAATAGGACAAACTCTCTTCTTACCAGTCAAATTCAGCAAGTTCTAAAAATTCATCCAGTTTCGAGTTAACCAGCTCGAAAATACGTTTTTCGGCCTTTCGTCGAGTTTCTTTGAAAGTAGCCGAAGCCTTGAGGTGAATGCGACCAGAGCGATGGAAGGATCGAGTTTCCATAAGCAGCATTTCGAAATCAGGACACGTGGATTCAAAATACTCAATGTTGATAATGATCTGCACGATTTGTGACAGGTTTGTTGATTGCAGTTTCTTGAGCAGAATTGCGTTGACTTTTTGGATAAGAAGGCTATCCACGGCCTACCATTTTTTTTCTGAATCAACGGCTTGGTTCATGGATAATATTTCAATAGTTTACTCTACCTTTTTGAGGATATCGTCCATCTCACCATGTGTTTGTGAAAATCCTTCGGCGAACTGATAGAATTGATGTACAAACGCACTCACGTCACGACAACATGTGGGAAATACTTTGGAGAAGGGTAATCGTAGCGGGAATCTATCCACACATGGTGAGCCTCGGACGCAAATTACTGGCAAAGATATATTTACCCATGACGCTTCAAAAATTCTCGGTCAGGGCGGAATCGGGTATATTGCATGACTTCTCGAAGTTCATCGGCATTTTCGACTGTCATTGGCATGCATTCGTCTTCTTGCACAATCTGTACATCCCGCGCTTTAGCTATGTTGTTGCTGGACAACTTGAACTCACCTTTTCAAACACTTCGCTATACTGGTTGATCAGCAACTCTGAGTAACGCTGGAACAATGTAAGGAGAGTCTCCTGTAATGGTTTAACCAGGTAATCGAAGCTCTGCCCCACGTCATGAGTATATATATATCCTATCGTCAATTATGTACCCCTACCTCCAACGTTTGGATGAAAATCAATAGCGAAAACTTGATACGCAGGAATAGCTCTGGATCTCGACAACCTTTGAGGCTCTCAGAAACCACCAGGATAATTTTGCCAGTAACCATCTCCCACAATGCATCCACTTCAGCTCGACTTCTGAAATCCTGCGTGCTGTGCATGACAATGTGCTCAATGATGAAAAAGCCAACAATGTCTTGCAGCAACGTCTCAAACGGTGTCATGTTTCCGTCACGAAGATTGATCGGTGCAGACAAGGCAAGGTTTGCTTGAGCCTACTTTTTTCGTTAGTTCATTAACTTGAACCTGTTTTCTGTAGATGTGACATTACTCGACGATCTTCCTCATAGGACGCTTTGAACTCGTGTCGTCTTCCCAATGTGTCGTAGACGTGGATGCAGCGATACAATGGCTCGAAATCGATGGCTACTTCGTCCACAATACTCGCTATATGTGACATTAGACAATGGATTCTTCTCCTATGACGCATATGTCATACATTCAAGACCCTCGTTGACCACCATTTCAATGGCCGAGTTGACGTTGTGATGTTGAAGATAGCGCAGCTTGGGGTTATCGGCGGTCTTTGCGCGCCAACGATCCTGACGTTCCTGCATACGCTGCATGGCCAGTGATCCGATTTCACGTGATACTCCTCGAACGCTAATTCATAGTCAATTCCATGATCACACTATTATTAACTGTGTGTTCCTTACGTCGCCAGCCATTCGCGCAATTGCACTGTAACGTCATCCTTGACCATCTTTTGCGTAAGTGGCACACCTTTGCTAATGTGCTGTACAAAAGTGTATTGAGGCATGTCTACCAGATGCTCGTTCTCCAAATCATCCAGGGTCTAAACAAACTGCTTCAGCACACCATTGCTATGGAAACAATATCCATACCTTTAGTGCGGAATAGTACTTCTTGCCTTCCAACTGCTGATCTGCCTTGTTGGCGAGTTCCAACATGACCAAGCTCTTTTGCAGGACCTGAATCGCATCTTCGACATTTTGTTGCACGCGTCGGGCTTCTATTAATTCACGACGCTATGTACGGCATAAATTTCCTGGAAGCCTATTTGCGACAATAACTCACCTTTTCAGACAGTCTGCTTCCTCGCGTTTGCAGCGTGACATTGACATCTTTGATTTTCTCACGCAAATTGACCGACCCTTGCCGTACTTTCAATAGCTGATCGACCGCTTGAACGAATTCCTAATAAAGAAACGGTTACTTTGGGAATTGAAGAAAAAAACGGTTTTCCGCTTGTATTACTTGGTAGTGAGCATTGCACATGCGTTCAATTTCGGCGTCTTTTTTGCGTACGAGCGAGTCAAGTTGATCGACAAAGGCTTCTTGTCTGCCTGTTTCGGTAATCTGCTTAATAACTGGACCGAGTTGTTCCAAGTTTTCGGCATCATCTATTGCTGCTGAGAAGGTCAATTCTAAACCGCTGGTGAGTACATCGGTGTCGGCCAGATTGGTGGTCTCCATCATGTTTTCGGCGAGACGATTGAGGTCCGGGTCATGTTTGGTGACAACTGACATTATTTCGTTATACGAACAAGGCGTGACAAAAGCAAAACCGCCAGCTTTTATTAAGCGGAGTCCTCTTTTTTTTTGAACATGAGCAATGTGCTACGATTTAGATCTTTTCACGAACGCCATTTCAGTCCAGAACAAGTCAGGTATTGGCAAAGCATTTTGAATCAGCAATCAAGCGCGTCGCAATGGCAGCAATATGATGGGTTGCAGCACGCGGAAACCGCAGGCGACGACGAAAATTATGAGGAGGAGGACTACTATGAGGAAGGTTACGAAGAAGAGTATGTGCAGGAAGACACAGACGAACAACCACAAACAACATTATCCGAAGAGGCCATTGAGATTTTCAAGTTTTCAGAGGCATATCGCAAAGAACGTAAGTAACCTGGCAACCCCTGATTGTTGTTCATGCTGATATCAGTACTACTAGGTGAAGAGGCAATGGTCCAGGAAGAGGAAGAAGAACATGACAAATGGATCACTGATGCATATAGAGGTGGCATTGAAGCCCCAACGTCTTGCCTGGTACACCATGACACCGACGATTCATCTCCAGCACGAATACGCATACAAGAGCATTTACTTGACTCGGAATACTTGGATGCGTGTCGAGATGGTCAAGCGGTCCTGTGGCCAGTGTTGCCTTTACGTTTATAAAAACCATTTGTAACCTTTATTATCCTCCATGCAAAGTGCTAATAAACACGATCTCGTCCTTATCCTCCAGCTGGTATTCGATTTCATCGCACAATTCCCAATCCACGTTATTGATCAGTACCAAAATTCCAGGACGTCTGTCAATCCAAGTCAGTGAATCATATTTTCCCAGCTAAGTAAAAAAAAAGCATACACTGTGTCTTTTTCAACAAAAAGATCCTTTTTCTCGGTCATCATGGTGTCGCGAATATGAAATATCAGATCACGCAGAGTGGCTGGCTGTGAGGCGTCAGACTTGGCGGGAAGTATGATTTTGTGCTGACGGACATTGTTGAACAGCAATTCCATGCCGCCGCTATTCCGTGCCGTAAGCAATCAAAGCAATGTCCATGCGTTGGTGCAATGACGTACCTAAATTCCACATTGATCGTTAAATCTGACATTTTTCAAAGGTAGATCGCAAGGAAGGTTCAGCCCGCAGCCGAAAAATGAAAAAAATGCTTGGTGAAACACCGCTATTGCTTGGTAACTCCTAGGTATGTTCGTCATTTTACACTCGCACGGTTTGCTAAGGTACTGATTAGTATACGACTGCTGTGTAAGTCTACCCTTGGATGAACAGCAAAGCTTTGCCTATAAGCTCTACAACTAGATGGTGTTTTTCCATTGCTGCAGCTTTAGGAAAGTGGTGTAGCAAGATACTTTGACTGAATTCACCTTATACACACGTATCTTAAAAAGTAAAGATTGTCCGTATGTATCACGCACTACACAGAGGTCTATGTTGCTTAGACAGGTGCACCGAGAATTTTCTGGCGCTTGCCGTATTGACCATATTAACGTAGCAACAATCAGTAGAAGCCATCTACTTTGAAGGACTGGTATGAGAAGAGACAACAGCTACGTATATGACACCCGGTACCTCCTTTCTTATAGACCTTGTTTCGATTTCTTTCGTTACGCATCTCAAAGCATGCTCCGAGCCAGTACAAACGAACAGTACCACCTTAACGTCGCGCCATTACACTTGGCACTTCTACCAGATATGTTTTACTTTGCCCTTTTGTGTTGACGAATGTTCAAGTACCTTTATCATAAAGTATAACCGTACCTTTTCATTCCTGCGTTTTGAATTCCTATCTGATAACCCGAAGCTATATTTAAACCTGAAGAAAGAGCGTATAGAATCTGTAAATACTCATGCAAAGGGGTTCGGTTGATTCTTTCTCCGGGCTCCCGGTAACACAGGCTCTAAATTACCTTTATTTCCTGAGCCCAGAGTACCGGAATCATTTCCCAAGACTATTTGCTTCGGCAAAAGATGTTTTTTTTTGGTTGATAGAGCGGCTTACTAAGTATGGATACACCTTTATTTCATTAATGCCATTAAAGATGTAGACTGCATTGATGGTCAAATACATTGACTTTATTGGCTGGACTAAATTTCACTGTGGCACCATTGGGCTAGAGCACTTTTTGTGTCTTTTACAGAAAGACTAAATAACATTTGTGATTAAACTTTAACTGATATATATGGAGCAACCCGTATGACTTTTGAAATTGATGGCCCACATGCCTGGCGAGGTGTATATTTCTCTCACACAAAAAAAAAGAAACTTTTTTATCGATGGTTAGAAATTCTGGATAAAATTTCGTATACCCGACAGCGCGTTAATGGAACGCATAGTTTAACAAACTTTTAGTCTATTATAACCACGGGACCATACGTCCTACCCGACGGTCATCAAGGTGGGACCATAGCTGTGCCTTTTATATGAAACAACTAGAGCTCCAGGAATCATATATTATAAGTAAGCAACAACCTTCCAATGTATAGAAGGTCTGGAATGATATACGCAAAAAGAAGTTACCTAAAGTATAGTAAAAAAGCCCATGTTCGGACGGGGCATGGTGTTCGTTCAACATTCAGTTGAGGTCCGCACTCACCAGCCATTGTACCACACTACGTATAGCCAGTCTCTTTTTGTAAGTAGTACAGTTGCACGACAGGGCGGAGGAAGTTCCTTTTCGTGTCGACGCGCCGACGACTAAAGCAACAAGATATACAAAATATAATAGACGAGAAAGAAAAAAAAAGCAAAAAGCAAAACCAATGTTATTGATTTATTTATTTCTCAGATATTTTTTACAATAACAATAGAAATAAACTATTCACATGGTTGTTTATCTATATGCAAGATATGCAAACTGGACAAAAAGTAATATATATGGAGCGGCGCCAAATTACGGTCATAAGAGATATAAAGCACACTTTTTTTCCACTTTGGTCTCGGTTATCCCCACTTTTTCTTTCTTTCACTTTTTCTTTGTGTGAATCATGGCGTTTATCACCAACTTTTTCAGCAACATGTTCGATGCTGGTGAGGAGGAGGACCAACGAGAGGAAGAGTTCTCCCAAAATTACCACCGACATGACTCTTTTGCCCCGGTCCGTCACGAAGCTAAAGTGAAATACTTTATTGATGGTCATGATTACTGCTGGTAAGATGCAGTATGCAAGGGCTGTGTTTAATCAAACTGACACACCGATCTCCTGCACTGCAGGGCTGTCTCAGAAGCTATCGAAAATGCGCGCCAAGTTATCTATATCGAGGACTGGTGGTTGGTAGGTTTTTCCTTTGGATGTACATACATTGATGTTTATGAAACTGACAAGCGCGTGTATTTACGTTAGTCTCCCGAAATGGTAACCAAACTCGTCCCCATCCCCTCTTTGCTTTAAAGCTGACCTTTGGTTTTGTAGTATCTCCGCCGCCCTCCTGCCAAATACCCGGAATATCGTATCGATAACTTGCTTAAGCGCAAGGCTGAAGAAGGTGTCAAGATCTTTGTTGTGGTTTACAAGGTATGAAGATAAAAACGAGGAGATGAAAAAAAAAAGAAACTTACGCGTGGATATAGGAAGTTTCTTTGGCTTTGACGATCAACAGCTCCCACACGAAGGATACGTTGGAAGGACTTCATGAGAACATTATCGGTGAGCTTTTTCTCGATCAATGGGTTATGAAACGGTTTAACTTACAAGGTGTTACAGTTCAACGCTCCCCCAATTTCACGCTCAAGGGGTTGAACGCGTACTGGTCTCATCACGAAAAGTTCGTCGTTGTGGACAACAAGATTGCTTTCTTGGGTGGTCTCGATCTTTGCTACGGGTAATGGATTGTAACATGCATTATATTTGTTATACGCTAATATATGCTTTTAGTCGTTGGGATACGCATAGCCACCACCCAGGTGACTTTTTTGACGGAACCGGCCATGAGATCTTCCCTGGTAAGTGAAACCATTGTGCATACTCTTTTTTTTACTCACAAGCTTATAGGTCAGGACTACAACAATGCTCGTGTTCGTGACTTTGAAGGAGGTATGAAAAAAAAGAGTCTTTTTTAGCACGTCATATTCAAATGAACACCTTATTTTTTTTTAAGTTAACGAGTGGGACCGTCGTTTGATTGACAAAACATGCCTTCCCAGAATGCCTTGGCACGACGTTTCGCTTTGTATGGTAAGTTTGTGTGACGTTTTTTCGGGGAACACAAGTTAACTATTATTAGGTGGGTGGTCCGGTTCTCGATGTTGGCCGCCATTTCTGTGAACGATGGAACTACATCAAGACCAAAAAGAACATGGATGATGAGCGTATCTTGTTTTTGAAGCCAGCTCTTGGTGGTTTCGGTCATCATCAAAACTTCCAAATTCCCGATGATCAAGATGAAGTTGCCGCTCACAGAGCCTACCGCTTTATGCATGGTACACGTGATATTACTGGCACTTGCCGTACCCAAGTTCTTCGCAGCTCCGGTGAATGGAGTTTGGGTCTTGATGAAACTGAGCACTCTATCCAGAATGCTTACATTCACTCCATCCACGATGCTGAGCACTTTATTTACATTGAGAACCAGTTCTTCAGTAAGTCTTTTGTGCTCGTTCCTTGACGTTTTTTTTTTTTTGAACTGACATTTTAAAAAGTCACTTCAACCGAGAAGGATGATGACTTTGTGCTTAGAAACTTGATTGGTGAAGCTATCGTCAAGAGAATTAACCGTGCACATGAGGAACGCACGCCTTTCAAGGTCTATGTGATGATGCCTCTCATGCCTGGTTTCCCTGCTGAACTTAGCACTAAGGAAGCTTCCAACCCCAGGTAAAAAAAGAAAGAAATGATGTTATGCATGAAGAGCAGCTTTGTACTTATAAAGTTTTGTAGAATGATTATGCACTATCAGTACATTTCAATTTGCCGTGGTGGTCGCAGTATCATTGAAAAACTTGAGCAAAACGGCATTGATGCCAGTGAATATATCCGATTCTTCAGTTTGAGAAACTATGACAGGATTGTACGCAAGAGAACCGAGGAATTTTTGACACAAGTCGAAGGTTTCTCCCAGCCTTATAGCAGTGGATACAACGTTGAAGAGGAAGTTGAATACGGTCGTGTCTCTGAATATGGTCAAGAAGAGGAGAAGAACCATGACTTTGTTTCGGAAGAATTGTATATTCACTCCAAGCTCTTCATTGCCGATGGTAAGGTTTTATATTCTAGTACGTGTTCAGAGAGCTTACTTTATAAAATAGATCGTCTCGTCATCATGGGTTCTGCCAACTTGAACGATCGTTCGCAGTGTGGTGAACGTGACTCCGAAATTGCTTTGCTGGTCGAAGATCAGGACATGATTCCTTCACAAATGAACGGTAGATACGTAAGTATACAGATATTGGATGCTATTTAGAAACTTTATTAATTAACACCTTAATTATTACAGTATGAAGCTGGTCGATTCGCCGCCACACTCCGCCGCCAATTGTGGAAGGAACATTTGGGCTTGTTGAACGACGATGAACGTGCATTGGATGATGTTACCGATGATATGCTTCCATTGCCTGTTCCCAACGTTGATTATACCGAATCGGAGGAAGATCGTCTTGTTATGGATCCATTGTCCGAAGAAACATTCAACTTAATGACCGAAACCGCAGCTACCAACACCAGTGCTTTCCGTGAAGTCTTCCACTGTGTTCCTGATGACAATGGTAAGTTTCATTAAGATTTTTGTTTAAATGGATCTAATACGGTTTTTTTTAGTTCACAACTGGGATCAATACAAAGAATTCTATCCAGATCAAAGCAAGATTGAAATTGGTCACGTCTATGATCCTTCGATGAGCGTTGAAGATATTCGTGATCAACTCAGCCGTGTACGTGGTCATATTGTTGAGTTCCCTCTTGAATTCTTGAAGGAGGAGGATCTTGCTGGTGAATCTATTCCTTTCATTACTGACTTGACCGAAGAATTGTACACTTAAGCGCCAATGTATAATAAAACATGGAACGTTTCTGCGTTTACTTGTACTGCTTCAAAACAATTGGTTTTTCTTTTGGGTGGCATTGGTCCGATTTTGGCGAGCGGTGTTTACCTTTTTCTTTATTGTGAACGGGTGATCGATGATGGAGTATACATTTGTATGTCGATAAATTGGTTAGAGGGTCGTTTTTACTTACATTACCACAGTTGTAGTCTTATTCACAACTCGTGCGAATCCTTCTTTTCAGGTCCAATTTACCCCGTATTTTCTTCAATGAAAAACGTTTTGGCACGCACACTTTTGATAGGATCGGACCAGTTTCTTATGTTTTACTCAGTTTTGACTTTCATAGGCTCGCTTTTCCTTCTTGCTGCGGGGATATGGGTTTCAGTTCCCTATATGTTTTCTTGGCTAAACACGTATATGACAGTTGGCTTGATGTCACCTAAATGATGACAGAATCCATAGATGCTGGCAGAATCTTCGATGGTCCATATTAAAACCTTAAGATTATCGCTATCTATCCCATTCTGGAAGTCCGTTCTCGAAACCGATCATGACAAGTTTTTATATTGCGCAGGTAGTCACTTTCTCTGATGTTACAACCGCGAAACACGTCGATCGTTTCTCTGCTTTTTGCCAAGACAACCGATTGGTCCGACAATCTGGATCCGAAGCACAACTTGTTCGTGTCACTTTTTCTTGTTGTGATGCGCATACAATCACATATCCAGGTCGTCAATAGGACAATAGGTCTTGAATGCAAAAATAGATAAAACACGCTGTTGAACTTTTGCTGGATGATGTCGAATCGGCAAAAACAGACATTTGTCGTGAGCTGTTCTAATTATAAAGAGTCCTAATACGGTGTGTAGGTACCCAGCCGCGGCGGTTGACACTGCGCGTGTCAGAGCTTGTTGTTGTGGAAACATATAAAGTACATCACTTGGTTACATAGCACGCACATGGGCAGCTGACTGTGCGACTTTGAGCTGTGGGAAGAAAACGAGTCTGTTTCTCGATGAAGCAGAAACTGTATTAATAAAGGGCCATATATGATGGAATGACGCGCGGGGAGACGGCGGCCTGCCGAGAAGCTGTCCACCTTCTAAAAATAGCAACGATAATTTACAAAGAGCTTTTCAGGTGCTTCGAGACTCTGCTGGTTTCAGATCAAAAACCAATTGTTTTAGGCAAAGCGTACCTTTTTTATTTCTATTTGCTGTTGGACAACTAAACCTCCCTCGTACTCCCCCTTCCTTTCAGTGACACTCTAATCCACCTTTCGTTACTCTGGGCTACGCATACCCCCCTCTCCTTGACGATCCTTTCTTATATATATATTTTCTGCACCGTGCGCCATGATTCAGGACAAGTACATTGGCCTCATCCTCGCCATGAGCTCGAGTGTCTTCATTGGTCTCTCGTTTATCATTACAAAAAAGGGTCTCATTAATGCCCAACGACGACATGGTAATAAACCAAGCTTCGTGAACGAAAAAAAGCGCAGAAGGACGTTGACTTAACGATTCGCGATCTGTTTTAGGCGTATCCGCTGCAGACGGCAAACATCACTACCTTCGGAACTGGACATGGTGGGCAGGAATGGGCACAAGTAAGACGACGCTCTTTTTTTCAGGGGTTGAGAGACGGTATACTGACGACTTGCAGTGGCGGTGGGTGAGGTATTGAACTTTTCAGCATACTCGTTCGCACCTGCTATTCTTGTCACACCTCTTGGTGCTCTTAGCGTTATATTAGGGTAACTTACAGAAATTGACATGAAAATATGACATGTTTCGACTGAACTTACCATGTGCAGCGCGATTTTTGCCTCCATCTTTCTGAAAGAGACGCTTGGTCCCATTGGTAAGGTCGGATGCTTGCTGTCAGTGGTGGGCTCGGTCATTGTGGTGCTGCACGCGCCAGAGGATAAGAACGTGGAGAATATCGACGAGCTGCTGTTCTACGCACTCCAACCAGGTATAAAGTCTAAATGAGTATAGATTGTCTGGAATGAAAATAAGCCTAACGATTGCACTCTATACTATTTTTAGGCTTCATGATCTATTGCGTGCTGGTCATCGTCATTAGCCTGTTTATGATATACAAGGTCGTCCCAAAATACGGCAAACGAAACCCATTCGTCTACGTGTCCATCTGCTCGCTCGTAGGCTCGGTTTCCGTTATGGCCATCAAGGCTTTTGGCATTGCCGTCAAGCTCACCTTTGCCGGAAACAACCAGTTCACACATCCGTCCACCTACGCATTTGGAATTGTTGTGGCCGTCTGCATCGTCACTCAAATGAACTACTTTAACAAGGCGTTGGAGCAGTTCTCTACTAACGTGTAAGTTTAGTTGGAGCGATGGTTATTTGAAAAAGCAGGGTATTGAGTGTTTGCATGCGTAGCGTGAATCCCATCTATTTCGTGTGCTTCACTACTGCCACGATTACCGCATCAACGATCTTGTTCCAAGGCTTCAACGTCGAAAGCCCAGTTTTCGTTATTTCGCTTATTTCTGGATTCGTCGTCATTTTCACTGGCGTTTACCTTTTGGATTCGATTGCACGTGGCGCTGGCGCCAGCAATAACAGCAACAACAACCGGGGTGATGAGGAAGAGCATTTATTGATGAGTGAAGCTACACTGCTGGAGAACGAAGATGCTGTCGGTTTGACGGATATGCATGACGACGATTCGGATTTGGAGGATGGGCTTACTCGAAGAGAAAGCAGCCAGCGAGTCCGGTGAAAAATACCCTCTACTTAGTAGTGTAACATAATCCATCGAAAAAATGCCCTTTCCGAGAACCCCTCCCTTTAACCTATCTATAACCACCACACACACCCTCTCTCTCTATCACACCTATCCCGATCCGCTAAGGCAGATACTCGACTTAGAGGCGATATGTATACAGTTCATTTGATTTTTTTTTATATTTTTGATATACATACATGATTATTGGCTGGCCAGCGTATTACGTGTTTTTTTCTTCGGCTATCACAGGTAAACTATTGGGGTGTCCACTAAAGGGAGATTTCAAAAGGCGTGAATGAAATGGCATTGGTACCGTCAAGCCGTGTTTAAATTTGAAAACGAACGTACACGAATGGTTGAGGGACACGATTGATTATTATTCAGGTGATAGTATATCAAGAATATGTTAGCCATAACATATTTAACTATACCCTTAAATACACGATCCTTCTAATAACTTCTAAATAAAATTTATAACTTTTTGTACTAAATGCACGAGCGATGATAAATGACATGTAGCCGCTCTAATCTTACTAGGTGCTTAAATAATAATCCATTCACTGCAAATAATTTCGATGGTTAAAAGTGACTACTGCGGTTAAAACATAAGCTTTTCAACCACTTGTACTACCATTTTTAGCAACTCAAGCGGTTAAAAGCTTATGTTTAACCACTTCAAAAAATCATTCACAAAAATTATTTGCAGTGATTACAAACAAAAAGAGAAAGTTTAAATATTACTGCATTTGTCTTCCGGATACGAATCCTCAGCAATCTTCATATACTTCTTTTATAATTATCGTGTTCTTTACCGAGATACGTATCAGTATTCCCTTTTTGATCGACATGGCCACACGTCATGAACAGTGGAATAGCCTAGCTGTATAATATTGCTCAGCCGCTGTTCACGGTACGAAAGCTAGTCATATACAGTATACCATTTTCATATTTGGATTGAAAAATGTCTCGCAACTCTCTTACTGAAATATCCTCGGCCCCCAATAAAGGAAGCTGTATCAACGCCAGTCTTTTAAAATTACGCATGCTAATCGGTTCTGGCTCCGTTACACTATTTGCCAATATAATGGCAAGCAGCGGCCGATCGAAATCGACATCCAGAAGTGATGCAAAGGTTTCAAAAATGTCCGCCGGGTTCCCAGCTTTGCGACACTTCCGAATTACACAAGTTGTGGGATGATTCTTTTGATTGTAGTGGATAGGTCAAACTTTCTCACGAAACCTCGACACACATTGTCCTTTAATCCAAGACCTCAGTCAGGAACACTATTCATTGTTGGAGGCAATCTGTTTTGCTGTAGCAATTCATACACATACGGAGAAAAGTTGACTGCAGAGATATTACTAACAATAGAAAATGTCTCTAATGTGAAAAGTTACACGTTTCACTCGGGTTTTGCTAAAGAGCGATGGTTTATATGGTTACGGAACAAGTTGCTATGTAATAAGTTACTATAGCAACAATTATGCTTTAGTGCCACAGGCAAGTTTCAGCCACCGGGTTTCATGAACCGTCACGAAAATGGGAAGCATAACTTCCCGCTCAACAGCTTTGTTTTCCGCTTTAACGATCAAAAATGTCAGGCAACGAGGACGCAATGTCGACCAGCACACACCACGATGAGATTGTCGATGAGGAAATGGCTGAGGTCTCTGATACCGAAAGTGAATTTGGTCCCATTGATAAGCTGGACATTGTAAGCCCCTTGTTTTTTTAGTACATTTGAATGGATTCATTAATTATTTTTTTTTCAAAAAGGTTCCAGGCGCCAACACAGATAAAACTGCAATGACGTTTAGTTTCAAGGAAGAAGATCACACCTTGGGCAATTCGCTTCGACACATGATTAACAAAAAGTGAGGTCTTGTTGATATTCTCTAGCGGACGAGTCATATTAACTGGATCAATTCAGCCCCGAAGTCGACTTTTGCGGCTACTCTATTCCTCACCCCTCCGAAGCAAAAATGCACATGCGTATCCAAACAACCAGTTACGTATACTGAAAGCTTTTTCACGACTAGTTGGATGGCATGTTTAACACTGTAGCCAACTTTAGACAAAACCACGGCGATCGAAGCATTGACCACTGGCCTTGATAGTCTGAATGAATTATGCAAGGTCGTCCTTGAAGCATACGAAGCGGATTTAGCGAAAGGCGACTATTCGGTAGAAAACTAAGCAATAGAGTCATATAACTGTAAATACATTTTCAATTCCATTTACTTCTTATTCATCAATTGAAAACGACGTGCTCTTGGTTCATTTTTGAAAAAAAAAGTATTAACTCTTACAGGATATATTACTGGTACTTAATGTTACATAGAAACTAATTGTATATAGATACACATATCTTTTACAGAAGCATGCCTGCGAAGCAAGCAGAAACCCAGGTACAGATACTACCGCAGATCAACGCCGAGATTGCCATTTCAGCGATGTCACCTGTCCGCTTGGGAGCAATAGCACCAAGGCCACCAAGCTGAATGCCAACTATTCAAGCATTCATCAGTCATCATAGCAAGATATAAATAAAAAGTGAAGCTTACTGGAACTGAAGTTGGCGAAACCACACAAAGCATAAGTGGTAACGAGACGAGATCGTTCGGTAATGGTTTCAAGATAAGTTGTCTGCATCTCGTTGTATGCAACGAATTCATTCGCCCAGATCTTGAGAGCCATCAAACGACCAACAGGCACCAAGTCTTGAGTATCAGCACCAATCAACCATGCGAATGGAACGAAAATGTATCCAGTAATGAATTCCAGGGTAAGGTTCTCGATCGTCAAGAAATTGCCAAGCCAAGTCAGCAGAGCATTGACTGCATATAAGAGAGCAAGGATAGCAATCAAGTTGGCCACAACCAGCAATGCGACCTTAAGACCGAGAGCAGCGCCTTCACCTGCGGCATGAAGTAAATTATGCGACTCGGTATCACCTTCGACAACAGCATCATTTTTCGTCACTGGCTCTTCGGTTTCGGGATAACGAAGTTTGGAAACTGCCAGTGAGCATGGGATGGACATGATGGAGGATGTGATGAGAGCTTGTCCAGAGACACCCATGGAGATGTAGGCAAACAGGACGCTTCCGGAAATAGTGGCAAAACCACAAGTCATGGCTTGATGAATTTCCGATTTGGTCATGCTCGGAAATACGGGTCTGACAAGCAATGGTGCTTCGGTTTGACCCAAGAAAGTCTATGCTTGGATTTCTAAGTAAACTCTTCCCTTCTCACTTGAATCAAAATGTATACGTTACCGAGCCAATAGCAACCACGGATTCGGCACCAGAGACACCAAGTATTCTGATGAAGATACGAGCACAGCGACTCAAAATCCAAGGCAAAGCACCGATATAATACAGCATCTAGAACAACGATATTAGACTCTCCAGTCATGTCTGTCTCTTATTGTAAGCAAACATACCTGTACAACAGCAGCGAAGAAAATGATCGGTGGAACCACGTTCATGAAGAAGATGCCAGAGTTCGCAACGTCTTCCGAGAAAACAAATGACGTACCGTGCCATGCCTTGCTCAAGAAGCCTTCAGCAAACACAGCAACCCATTGGAAGAGGTCATGACCAGCAGACGTCTTGAAAACAAACAGGCCAAGGAGAAACTGGAGAAGGATGCCACCTGACACGGTGTTCCAATTAATATGGCTGCGATGCTGTCGAAAGAGAAAAAAAGTCAGTTCTGCTCACTATAAAATCTCCGTTTTATCATTACCTTGGAACTCGCCCAAGTTCCAGCAAGGAATACCAATAAACCAAACAAGCCAATCAATCGTTGGAGCCGGGTTGTCTGTTCGGTTTCCGGCATTGCAAAGACAACCACAATAATCAAAGCCAGGACGCTTCCGCCATACAGAAAATTGCGAATTGTGGGACTGAGAGCCATGATAGGTTTGCCAACGAAACGTACACAAAAGTAGAACGGCTTCGTGACAATCGTGATTGGGACATGCTGGAAGAGCATGTAAAGAACGAAGAAAGCGTAAATCAAGCCGAGGACGAGGTTCTCCTGATCATAACCCTTAGGTACTTGCAATCCAAACGCGGCCGCGAGATAGCCGGTAAAGAGCAGGAACAATCCCAAGCTATCATTGATTCGTTAGTTCTACACATTCACTTTTTCTTGCACCCATACACACACAACAGCCCACGTACTGAAACCACAGAATATGACGATTGTAATAAGCCGAGAAGTTGAATTTCTTTTTAGCCTTTGGATCGTATTCTTCTCCGGATACTCTGTCATCGTCAATATCTTTCATATCGATTGCATGTTGATCCAAATCGTCTTTCTTTTCATCGGTGGACCCAGAGTAACTGGCTTGTGATGTGACCACCATATTCTCGGTTGTTACCGCACCCAGTTCCTGCTGGTGTTTCTCGCTCGAATGTTGTGGCGGATCCATGGCTTTATTATTTAAGAAAAAAATCCCACAGGGTATTTATATGAAAAAGAAAGAGAGAGAAATGACTTGATCGTTGACAAATGGCTTAGTGTGTGAACCACATATTTTAAATTTTAAAAATGGATTATGGAGGAGGGGGGAGGATTCTGCGTATCGAATCGAGTATCGGAGAAACTTGATTGGACATGTGAACCAATACAACATGAACTGCCAAAAGTTGACCAAAAAAGAGATAACAAGGGATGCGGGTCCCGCCGTCAGATTGTCCCAGGTTGTGCAAAACGAATTAGGAAACTTTGAACTTTCCTGGCGTACTGTAATGCCGCCTAGAACAATCTTCTCCGCTCTCCCAGACATCCGAAATTGTCAATTCAGGGTTCGTTTATCATCACCCAACCAGCCCTTAAAAGAACACCTTTCAAAGCCAAAATACGATTTTTTTTCTCACTGAGAAAAAAAAAGCATCGTATATTTACGTGCATCTGCACGTGGGCGCAGACGTCTCCCGTTGATTTGACAATGGCAACCTGCAATGTATGCAGTCCAACAACGGTGCTCCTTGATTATTACACTTTGTGTTTCCGAGATAACCTTGCTTACCCAACTTTTATCTTGAACCGAAGCTATGATAACTGAAAACAATCTTTTTATAGTGCAACCGTTGTTTCCATGACTGGATCATACGGCAGGTATACTCATTGACTTTGTACTCTTTCAAATGTAATTGTACCTGGTATATGTATATTTTTCTCGTTTGGTCATTCACATGTACAAAATGTTGTTTACCTGGGCTCAGGCGGAAAAGGAAACGTTTTCAATTTATGGTATTCGTTCTTGAGACCGTCCCATATCAACCCATTCGCTCTCTCAAAGACATTCGATTGTCTTATGTAATACCATATTCCATCCGCTCCCAAACAGGGACACGATTGCTTTTTGTATCGTAGATCTGATATACCACGTACCGGTGTATAATGAATTCATACATATGAATGCATCCATATGCACAATACTGCTAAAAATAATGCACAGCATGTATATGTATACTTACTCCTGAGAAAATCATATCCTTGTGAGCTATATGCCCTTGTACTTTTCGTATGACAAATGTATCCTTGCATTTTTCCGGGTGGTATTGCAAAATAGGATACTCTTCCGTAACTCTGGAATTCGCCGCTTTCTTGTTTTGATAACCCGATAAATTAAAATTGGTTTAGCGTATCCTAACGACCATCAACAGAGTAACGAGCACATATATCTCACGAGATACACATGGTCCTACGCGTATCAAGAGATAGATACTGCGTTTTTATCCGAAAATGATTTTACTATTGATCCTTTAACCACCAGGAAAGTCAGAGCTGTTCACTTGAGAAATAACTGAGAGCCTTCAATTACTACTGATGTTTCTTCATAAAGACGACTGGCTTCACAAGAATTCAAGAAAAAAGAAACTAACATCCCTCGAGTAAGATCGTTGTATCACGACTACTAAGCCGCATGGTTTAGCATCGTTACATGGTATAAACCTTAGAAAGGCTTTTTAAGAGCGAAACTGAAGAGTATCCGGAGAGTTGAGAGCTTTTTTTTATTCCGTTCTTTCCAAAATATGGGGCACGGTTATATAGATTTAAAAGTCAAAGTACCAGGTCTTTCTTTCGGCTGGGCCCACAGAAAGGTCGGGTCGTGCGTGCGCTGATGTCTCAGTGAAGACGGTTTCTAGAGGATACAGAGCACCCAATTATGAAAAGGGCTTCATAATCATTTTCTGTCAAATCAGTCAGAATATCCATCTGTACTTACCAACGACAAGGGTTTTTTTTAATCGGACGATGGTTGGTATATAAAGTCAATGGTTATTTTTGGAAAAACTGATTATTTACCACAACGCTTACTTTTCCTCCACTTTTTTCTAGCATCAATGAACCAATACGGTACACTCCTTTATATAGTGTCGTTTGCACAGAATATATCGCCTTTGTCAAAAGGTTTATGTTCCAGAATACGTATGTTTTCCGTCACTTTTTGCGTTATTCACAGTGGCCAAAGCCGCATGTTGTATACCTGATCATCGTACAACAAAGAAGCGGTGTATGTAAGGAAGATATAATGTACATAAGTAACGCTTTCTATAGCCAATTTGATCACGCAACATGACAGCAACGCATAAAGGTTCCAGTATGTCGCTCAGACTGGCGCCGTAAGCGGATATATGTGTTCTTAAGCGCGTGTGAATGATATATCGACTGTTGCTTTTAAAGATATGCTAACATGAGAAAGCCTTTATGTATTCACATGAAGTAAAAAGGGCTCCCTTTGGATAGTATTTCTATTGAGGACGTCGCCCAAAGACTTCACAATGAATGCTCGATTTGTGTTTAACGGCGATTGTTTGGTGAATATTATCTTTGTAACTTTTACAGCATCAGTAACAAAAACAAAATATATTTTGATTTACCAAAAACAGTGGATCCGAGATCTCGATTTCCTTCCACCTTTATATATCTTCCAGAAGCAGCTAGCTATCTTATAAAAAAACTTCAATGTAAAAATGTAGCATGATGATAACTCGTAATCATTATCTGAATTTCGTTTTTGAGATCTCTCATATTTTTCGCACAAGATGAATAATGATCGAAGCGCTCCTGATAAATGTATGGAAGGCAAAATGTAACAGCGTTTGACCATCACGAGTTACCTGTGTTACATCTCATCGATCTGAATCTCACTATTAGGGAAACGCGCGTATACGTGGTAGGACAAGTATTCTAAGAACGCCTTAATGGAAGAAAATATAGCAAGTCATGGTACTCTTCAATGCTATGGCCGTGTGATGGAATTCTCACATAAGCTATATATTGACATATGAAACTGTTAGGGATACGCCTGGTAGGAAGTTTAGAAGAGTCACCCTGATAAACAGCAAGCGAAGTTCAAATGTTCAAATGATTTGTGGTCATATCATCACAAAAAATATAAAAAAAAGTCATCAAAGTCCATCCAGAGCAACATTCGTCGGCGATAGATTGATTTTAATTAATAGACGCATATACTTATTAGCTCGAACATCCACAATTATTTGCATTGCGCTTGGCTTCTCATGAAGAAATTTTTGCGAGACTCGAAAATGAAAATCAGTTTTATCTTGATAACCGAAAGCATGTCCATGAAACGAAATCAAATGTTTCACCACAGATATCTAATAAATGTATACGTAATATATCTTGAATACCATCTATATCAAGCGAATTACGAAGTACAAGTCATAATATAGCATCCGATAACATATACAGCGCTCGGTGGAACTGAATACTTTCTTAGAACTGTGTGTGAACAAGCCCAAAAAAAAGCCTCAGAGCAAAAAAGGCCCTAAAAGTTAATTTGAGCAAGCTGCATGAAACAATAAAAGAAAAGTTGGTGATGTCCTAGATAATATGCTTCTGAAGGACTTCTATATAGCAGACTACCTAGAGTTCACAAAGTACTCGGTAATACTATATATCAGTTTTTTCTAAAAGTGTAAGAACCAAAAAGAACTATACATGGTTCGGCTCCTCACAAACGTACCTGTCCTTCTATTGACTGCCACACAATGTGCAGGAAATTGCCACACGTATTACTGTAGTAGTTTGACTGATTAAAGCCTTATGCAATTACGCTTTAAACAAACGTATACCGTGCTCTAGTATAAGATGCAAAGCTATACCATACTATAAGTATAGTACGTATATCATTAGATATATACACGTATCCATTGCTTGCTCAAAGAAGATAATCTATACACATAGATATGTACGGCACTGACCATTTAAAAGAATAATTTTTTTCCATCATCAACCGAACGAATGGGTGCAGTACATAGATGAAGAAATCATCCATACTGAGCCTGCCATTGAAAAGTGGCTTTGTGAAAGGTTCTTAGTAAGGGCTGGATCAATCATGGAGTAATCGATCCTCCGAGGACAAGCACTCTACAATTTTCGCACATTTCCAAAAGCGGTGCTTCTTTGGAAACGAAAGCTGATAGGTTAAACATCAAGTGTGTCGGGTTCCGGCAATAAACTGTAAAGCATCCTTACCATACCAATTTAATTTAAAACGCTTGAAAAATGGTAAGCAGCGAAGAGTATCTTCAACATGTCTCCCAGCGCCTTTTATCCAAGGATAGCTTGTACAGTTAGGGTAGATGTGATAGTGGTGTTTTACACTGTAAAGAGTGTACCGTATGCCAGTAATCAATCCACTCCGTATGCCTGATGTGAGTACCAGTAAGCAGAACGTCCACAGCACGATCAGATTCCTTCAACAGAAGTAGACTGTTATTGTATCTCTCCTTTGTGCGAATGCGTTGGAGACGGAGCACAACTAAAAAAGTACTACCCAGATTGGCTTGCATGTGAATCCGGTCCATAAGAGGATCACTTGCTAAACGTGCTCATCATGTTCACGCCAGAAAACTAAGCTGTTTTAATTGTATATGCAGTAACTGGCACATGGAATCGCCGCACAAATTCTACTTCGTTCTAAGTGATGCATATTGATGCTATTTGAGTTAAAAGAGATACGCTCAATCATTTCTTCAAGGTTCTTTTGATTTAAACCATTCGATCAGCAACATATTTACTTTGTGTGCCCTTCACACAATCGGCCCCGAAGTCGTGAATACTTACGATAAGGACCACCGTTTATTATGTAGTACATAGACCAGACAGTCAAGCTTCTTTATTGCCTGGTAACGACACGATTTCTTGAGCTTACATTAGCAACGCTATGGAATTCACCTATACAAACGCACATATTCCCCATCTTTATTTTGTCGTATCGGCCTGCATATCATCAACACTGTACAAACCGACTATTTCGTCACTGATTCTCTTGTGAATTCTTTAGGTAGGTGCAACCCTTCGCCTTCTTTCGATAACACTCCACATGCCATACGCTCCCTTTAGGTTTACTGAGCTCTACGCCCGCTCGCTCTCTCCTATAGCCAGATAAAGTTCATCATGATCGCTTATCCATCGGCACTTATAGTAATAGAGGACATAAATCGACACTTTAGCTACTACACTCGTTTTCAGTCGAAAGTACTTGACAAAGGTTGATATTTTTAGCCTACAGACACACGAACAGCGTTTTATACAAAAAGAGTGAATGGTGGCTCGTTCCATATTCTCCTTCAGAATAGGACATATCTCTCGCATTAACGTGCCAATGATTCAGTTGATCTGGTAGACCAGCTGTCCCGCATTCATGTTGGAAACCTCATTTAACGCTGTGTAGTGTCAATTTTGCTTACGTATTTGAAATTGTGCAATTGCTCGGTCGTGTCTATTTGTCATACCTAGACGCCGTTCCTGAACCGCTCAGTTTCAATTTGCAACAACCAACGGCTATCGATCTCGTGTAAATTTTGCTTTGGCCATTCCTTACCTCAGTGATAGATTTTGAAGAGGTTTCAGAAACATGGCATCGACATCTTCTTGGTCACCTGCTGATCCGTTTGCATCTTCAGGAGATGATGTATCTGCGCTGTCAGTCTCTTCTAAGCTCCTTTCGCGTCAATGCTCCATTCTATCATAGAAGTGACTGCTTCGATCGGCTGATAATGATGTTATGTAATCGGCCATTGGTAAAACGGAATATATTGAGCATTGGACGCTTGCTGGCGACATGTCGGCGTAGCGAAATGTACCATCGAAAACTTTATCTTTTACATCTGATTTATCTTCGTAATAAATCAAGAAACTGTTTCCTCTGATCACAAAGTTGATAGCACTGCGAAAGCGTATTAACTATTTGTAAGAAATTGTGCCTAAAAAATATTGCAGAAGGCCCGAAATACTGGGTCCTTGAATATCTTTTTTTTTTCACGAAAGCTATATAGAGTAACATACTGAATTTCTTATCATAATGATGCCGAGAATGAATGGGCTGGTGACAGAGACAGCAGTATTCAGTTTATGCACTTTTAGTTAGTCATCAAGAGTGTGGCTTCTAAGAAGGAATGCATTACTTTTTTTTTCGTTTAGGCAACGGGGACCTTAATTTCCAAGCGTACGACAAGCAATATTTATACTTTATCACACGATAGTCATCCTTGCGTACGTAGTATTGACGTTTGGTTCACAATATTATTCTTTGTCGACTCTACAGTTCATAAGCATTCCTTGCCAGACAGATTCTTTATTTACTCTTTAGTCATCAGATTCCCTGATATCTCCATATTTATCATTACTCTACTGAGCATTTCAAGTTCTCACGAGGTGAAAATAGACCATATGTCAATCCTCAAACTCTCCATTGTCATGTAGTACCAGGAGTTCGAGTGCTTTATTCGCGTGCAACTTGTTTGTATTCTACTCTAGTATAGTCAGCAACAGAAACATCATTATTATCTCTACACTTGTAAATGTTTTAGGGAGACTCTTTAATATATAAGCATCCAGAAAATCTACCCCGCATTATTGAGTTTGCGAATATCTGCTTAGTAGTCGCTAAAGCAGCATCCGAAAGATCTACCAGCCAATGAATAATGACTCGACCCCGCACTTCAGGGCATAATCTCCGCATGTGAAAGCCTGTCATCGAACAGCAAGATATGTTTTTGGCAATAAGTCGCCGGGCGGGGGAACGTTGCACGAACGATATAAAAACTACACTCCAAAAACCCAACTCTTCCCGAACTACTTTGCTAATTCAAATATGCAACCCGATACTACTCAAATCTTCAAGGAAAACATCTTTGCAGGCAAGGTGTTGCTTTGTTCTGGTGGTGGAAGTGGCATTTGCCGTGCCATGACCGAAGGTAAATTGTCATTTTTGAATCAATCAAAAACTTAAAAGATCTCGTCTTTCTGTCAACCAGCTGTTGTTCGTCACGGTGGCAAGGCCGTTATTATTAGCAGAAAGTAAGTGTGTTGTTACCGAAATGAGAAGATTTGTATTCATAAAGAAAATAATAGTTTGGAGAAGCTGCAAAAGGCTGCACAAGAAATGAGCCAAGCAACTGGCGGCGAAATTATCGCGATTCAAGCTGATGTGCGCAAACCAGCTGACGTTGAGAGAGCTGTAGCCCAAACAGTCGAGAAATATGGCAAGATCGATTTCTTGATCAATGGTGCTGCAGGCAATTTCTTGGCTCCCTTCCAGAACCTTTCTTACAATGCTTTCCGCACTGTTATTGAGATTGATTTGCTCGGTACCTTCAATTTGACCAAGGCTGCCGTCGAGCACCTCAAAAAATCCAAGGGTGCCATCATCAACGTCAGCATGACCCTCCACTACAAGGGTTCCGTTTACCAACAACATGCCGGTGCTGCTAAAGCCGGTATCGATGTATGTGTTATGGAATTGCTTTATATAGTACTTTTCCTTTACTAACGAATCATCGTGATAATCTAGGCTCTCACCAAGCATTGGGCTGTTGAACTTGGCCCATTCGGTGTTCGTAAGTAACATGATCACAACCATTTTTTTTCTCGCAAGTTAACTGATGTATTATAGGCGTGAACACAATCGCACCTGGTCCTATTGAGAACACTGTTGGCTTGAGCCGCTTGGCTACCAGTGATGCCACCTATGAGGGCATTCCTCTCCAAGTAAGCATTGAGAATCTTATAACAAGTTACGTAAGCTTATTTATTATGTTGCATTAGCGTGCAGGTACTGTCACTGATTGTGCTCAATCGACTGTATTCTTGTTCTCCGAAGCTGCCAGCTACATTACTGGCACTATTGTTATCGTTGATGGTGGTCACTGGCTTACGTTCAGCTACCCCGGTTACCCTGGTATGGTTCTTAACCCTCCCTCGAAGATGTAAATCCTATAACCCAATAAAAAAAGACACAGTTATATTCCAACAAAGGATATACAACTTGGAGACAGAAGTGGATAGGGTACTTTTTTTAATATTCATGTATTACAGATTAGTCAAATGGTATGGGTCGCGATCGCTTGCCTGCGGTGGCTGCAATGGCACTTGGCACGGGGATACCGCAGCACTCAGGGTATTCTTGCCCCATGGCATACGTATCCTGTGTATGGACATGGCCACAATCCCCTCCATCATGATCTTCCGACTGCGGCGTGCCTCCTTCAAAGTGGATCAAGCTGCCGAACATAAAGTGCTGCATGATCGGGAGTTTGCCCAGCACTTCGGCCTTGTACATCTTGACCATGCCCTGATTCACTTTGATCCAAGTTTTGCAGGCAGATATATCGTCGAGCATGGGCGAGTGCCATCGCAAGGATGCGGATGTTTTGACTTCGTTGATAAAGCGGATGCAAGCTAGGTACATGTACGATTTGGAGAATTCCTGGACGACATCTGTATCGTGAATTGACTTTGGTCGGATATACTTGTGGTCTACAGCAGTTCTGGTCAGCGTAACGGTCCACATGGATTCGCCAATGACTTACTTTTGAGTTGCGAAGAGCCAAACATGAACGGCAAAAAGTGATAGTCATCCAGACCCCACACACCGTGCGACCCGGCAGGTTCAAGCCAGTACTCGAATTGGAGCTGTCGCATAAGTGAAATGTACTTTACAAATACACGAAGCACCACGGCCTTGTCGTCCTCGGGCGTTATCACCTTTAGCTTCTCTAGGCATAATCTATCCATCCAATACTGAGCAATCCAAAACGAAACACTGGAAACCACTTACAGCCATGCCATGAAATTGGCCTCATGGCCTGTGCCATAGTCGATACGTCGACGGTTTCCGAAACTCTCAATAAAGTAGCGTGATACTTCTTTGATGGCTTCTTCCGGTACAAGAGGCCTCATCAGCTCGTCCACATTCTAAATCCAATCGGTTAGTCGTCAGGGCTCACAAAGCGAAGTAAGGGATTACGTTTTCAACGCGATCGTAAAAGTCTCGGAAAGCTGGATTGCCGAAGCGTGATTTGGAGTTTTCTACGGGCGGAATCTCCTTTACGTATTGTAATAATGTTTCGAGTATCTGTATGATTGTCGCAACGTTCTTTGGTTTTTCCACTTGATTTAGTAAGGTGATCGTCCATCGAGGTTTGCTGGCTATTTACCTTGGACACATCCATATTGGGATCGATTTTCATGTCGCAAACAGAGTCATTGAGTCGTATAATAAAGTTTATGTAGTCATTATAGGCATCTGATTGAAGGAAATCGTCGAGATCTTCCTTTGAAATGATGCGTTTGACAGGGATCTGGTACATTGTAGAACAAAAAGCCAGCTGCTTGCTACGGAGGGTGCTCCGCCTTGAAATTTAGCATTGCGCTGATATAGGACATGCATCTGTGAACTTTATATTCGATTGCACACTGGCATCGAGTCCTAAATTGAGAAACTATCTGTTCTATATAGGATAGCAAATTGAATTTGCCGAGCACTTTATCTATAGCACTATGCAAGATGTGTCAAAGATCTTCTAACATAATAGTCATACCGTTCATTTCAGCAAGCTTTCATCACCTTTAGTGTCCTACGACAGACTACCTCTTTCGCTATAACACTAGACAAAATCTGAAAAGAGAGACTATCTAGGTGACATATCGCGTGGTGCATGTTCATGTGAAATAAAGACTCGCTTAAAAATCTATCTGCATATGCTTCTAATTGATTCGTACCTTGCATCTTAACAATCACGACAATGATCAAAACACACTAAGCAGCGCAAAATGCAGAAACTTGGAGACGAATGCAATACCATCGTGGATGATGCAATTGCCATTGTAATCCAGCATCGTGTAGGCACAGCTTTTGATGATGACACAATTGCTCGATCGACAATTGGACTCGATCGATTCAAAAAGACGAGCTTCGCTCTACTATTAAAGCGAACAGAAGCCTTTGGACGCGAAAGAAAATATACAGATGCTATTGCAGACTCGAGGAAAGCAATCGAATATCAGCAATCGGCAGTCGGCTATATAACGGCCAGCTACCTCTATACCATACAAGAACAGCACCAAGAAGCTATCACAATCCTTGAATCCGGTTTACGCACGGTCCCGCCATCTGAAAGTATATTACTCGACGGATATCATCGAGCCGCAAAAGAGTTGTTGAAGCAAAAAACCGACTTCGTACTAAAATTGCCGATGGAGTTGACGATCAGCATCTTTACCCAACTAGACAATGATTATTCACTATTCCAATGCGTCCGTGTGTCAAAAACTTGGCGAGAATTTCTTCTGCAGGAATGCCCATCACTGTGGTCAAGTGCCATTGTTGGGCACGATCGCTTGAATTCAACGGCTCGTCTTCTTCCATCGATTAGCAAGCCCGTGCGTTTGATCACAGTACAGATTATGGGAAGCTTTTGGAGAAACTGACTGATGTACTGCAAAGTAAAGGATCGCCACATCTCTATAATATCTATATAGGTTTGGAAGACAAGCTAGAAGTTACAATACAATATACTCACACGTTTGTAATAGAGATTCCTCCTTTCGACGTTATTGTCGAATGCACGATGCGAAATATTACACCCATACGACATCACTTATTTACTTTATGACTCAGCGAAATGATAGTGGTTTGATCCAACCTATCATTTCCGGTGGATTTGGTACTGGCCTCGTGCCCAAGTCTAGAAAAGCTAGAGCTATTTTTCGGTGACCACGAGAGCGTTACATATCAGCCACCACAATTCACACCGGACAACTACCGGTTGAAGAAGTTATTTTCACAGCATCGGACACGGAATCTGTATGGAACAGCTGATACTTCGATGCTAGAACTCGAGTACTTCGAGACGTACAACTGTGGATCCAGGACTTTGGCGCTGATTGACCAACACTGCCCACGATTTAGGGAGCTATGTGTCGGTCTTGAAATGCAAACTTTTCCCGTGCCTTCCAGCGACGATTATCATCTCGGATTATATGGTGTGCAATACGACATGCATAACTCTGACGAAATACAATATGTAGCTCGTACCAATGCTAATCAAAAGCAAAGGTACACTGGTCACTCTGGTTCTTACCGTCGAACGCGTAACTACTGTCAGTGCATTGAATCAGATGGCGTACCACACTTTCAGTCACCTGGAAAACTAGGGATTCTATTCGGATGATTACGTTCAAGGATTTGGAAGTATCGCAACAAGAATAGTACCGCAGTGTCCTATGCTAAAAAGTATCAAGCTTAGTCTGGATATTGGTGTGGCGGATCGACTTTTTATCTGCCTGACCATATTGCCATGCCTTCAGAGATTAAGATTGACTGTCACAGCGCCATCAACCGCTTTCCAACGATCCGCTGCTCATTATGTAGCATGTGGCGAAAAATCCACTTTGAAGAGTATTGCCCTGTCCGACTGCAATGAAATCAACGATGGCGTACTCAGCGCATTGTACAGCATAAAATCCCTGAAAAGTATCACTCTCGACTACATTCTAGAACAATACAGTGGAGCATCTGAGGGCACGACGACATTTATATGTAGTGTACTGGTCATGCCAAGCATCGAACGCGTGAATTTGTCAACTACTGTCCTCTATATTACGGACAAGCTTGCTGATCAATTAGCTCAAATCAATAAGGAAAGTAATCGATTATGGTGGTAGTACAGTCATTAAGGTGATTTACGCGAGATACAGACTACGCACAGTACGCTGTGGATACTGAAATAAAAGTGATGTTAAGTCAATAGCATTACATTAAGATGGCTGATTCTCTATACAACAATTTTCAACATAAAGATATTATGTTACATAAAAAGTGCTTCCGAGGGTACTAATATAAGCTATTTTTATTCAAAAATCGGCGAGAGATATACTCAATAATTTTCTAGCGCTGTTAACTGCACCAGACGTTATACCACTACAACAGTAAATATTAAGTTTTGACAGACTGGTTCTGGACGAAATATCCGCAATTGCGTTTAAGCTACTGTCGGTAATCTTGCCCAGATAAGATAGCTTAAGGTGTTGAAGTTGGGGCAGAGCATGAACAAGGCGTAGGAGTGCCTGATCCGTTACACCGTCCAGGGAACGAAGTGCTAGAGTGTCGATATTATTAAAACTGTCGACTTTTGCTGTGAACTCTTGGAAAACAGTTTCTGTAACCCCTGTGCACGAATAAATACTCAGTTTCCGCAGACTTTGCAGCGCTACCAGCGAAAGTAAAGACTCGGCGCCTAGCAGTTCACAAAATCGGATGGTCACTGTATGTAATTGTGAGCCTTGTTTCTGCAGGTCGTTAAAAAATCCAGAGAGTCCAGCATCCGTCAGTTTTCGACCATCTTCAAAATCGAGTGATCGTAAATTTGGCAGTCTCTTGAGGGCACCGAAAACTAAATCAGTCATGTCTGTAACGCCTTCAAGCTTAATTTCTTCCAAAACCGGGCAGTTGCCGATCCAATGCTCGAAGGGCCAGTAGTAGAAGGTGAGGAAATGGAGCTTTTTGAGTAGCCGGCAGTTGAGCTTAGGAATATTTTTATAGTTCCAATTTGGATCTACCAGTTGTCCGTCCCATTCAGTTTTGTAATCCAAGGTGACATCTACTGATATGAGTGTTTCGCTGTTTTGGGAAATGACACCGGCAACATCTGCGGGGTCAACATATCCATCAATCTTCAAATACTGTAGGCCCTTTGTTCCGCTTGCAGCGTCAGGAAAATCGCGAAATGACTCGAAAGGTTGCTTCATAACGACCAGTCGGCGAAGATTGGAACACTGCTTTGAGATGGTTTGTAGATCTCCGGGACAGCTGTCAGTAATGCAAAGGTCAACGAGATGTGGGAAGAGCGGGATAAGTGGAATGAAGAAATGTGGTTTCTCGACCTTTCCTTGGAGATCGTCATATGGATAGCCGCCAACCGATAAATGGGTAATCGTCGTTGGCACTTTTGGCAAATGATCGTAGTCAATTTCCATCGAAATGCAACCAATATGGTACGTTAATTGCTTGAGGTGAGAGCAGAGCTTCAGCACTTGGTGAAACAGTATATACGCATTCGGTTTAGTGACAGAGAATGTCAGGTCCAAGCACGTCAAATTGATGTCGGCAAATATTTTTGTCAGGAACGGTACATATTTTGCATGTGCTGTGGCACTACTAAAACCTACTACACCTATTAGTACAAGTGTTATGTAATTCTGCGGCTATCATATAGCTTACCCAGGTGTGTGAGGCTCTCAAATGCTCCATTACCAATGGATATGAGTAGATCTTCCACGAGTGACTGGTTTGAGGAGGTTGTATGGATGGTGACTTGACGCACAAATCGCATGACATGTTGAATTGCAGTGAGCTTGATGTTCTTCTTATATTTTCCCACATTTAAGACGCGCCATGCTTCAGGACATTGTCTTATACGCTCTTTCCAATCCATAGAGACTTTCAAACATTCGATGAGATCATAGATACCAAGAAATTGCGCAATTCTGGATGTGATTTCCGGCGGCATTTGGGTTATAAAGTCGCACTGCGGCATGCAATCGATTTCATGCTGGAGCCGGAGTATACATTTGGCAAACAAATCTCGGTTATCGATGGAAACAGAGGAGATGCCTTTTTCGTACACTTTCAGTGCTGCCTTGGTCATGCCTTGCATCTCGTACAAATTGGCCGCACGAGAATAACCAGTTGGTGAGGCCGGTAACAGTGTAATCATCCAACCAGCGATTCCGTTTGCTCTCCCAAACTGCCGATCGTTCCCGAGTTCAACAGCTGCTTGGTCAAAGATGTGCTGTGTATCTTCGACTGATCTCCGTAGCAATTCTATACCGTAGGTGACCCTCTGGTACCCATGAACATATGTCCGGAATGCCTTTCTGTACTTGTTTCGAATAAGATGAATCTGTGCGACGCGTTGATATCCGTAATACGACTCGGGCGCACATTCCTGTATTTCCTGTGCTTTTTCAAGTGCCTTGTCGTAATCCCCCTTTCTCACAAGCCAGTACAAATGGCGATCCAAACGCTGAATGAGTTTGAACAGATCACCGTCTTGAGCGAATAATGCCGGATCGGTAATGGCAACTTGATCCTCAATCTTCAGCGATTCCAGGTTGTCTTCAAGTGACACGCAATCTCGCCTTTCCAGACAGCGCGATTCTTCGAATTCCAATAGAGCTATGGCATTAACCGCAGACATACTTCTGGAGAACAAAAAAGAAAGGGGGCGCTGTAGTGTAACGTGACGTCCGAGCTGCTAAAAGCTGATGAGTCAGTCCTGTGGTCCAAATTGATCATAGCAACGCTTTTGTCTCATATCAGCATAACGGCTAGCTCCAATTCAATAAAAAATATACTCTATCTATATGCTATATAGTCAGAATGCTATGGCAAACTTTAATAGTATTTCTGGCTTGTTCTTTCTGATTATCGGTTGGTTCTACATGTATTTTGAGGGAGGTTTGATGGGTGGTACTGTTTCACATAGTACAAGCAAATGATAGCTATTGTTGATGTAAGATTGGAAAAGGTATGATGAATATTAGAAAATGTGTTTATTAAGTAATCAATGATACCTGCTTACGCCAGTTAACGAAAACGACGCAGAATGAGCATCATATCATCTAGAGAGAGATTTGTAGGTTGGCTATTGATACATTATATTATGAATCATAACTATCCCGCTTAAATGCTTCTTTTGAAACAAGGTAAACTGACTATACTGGTAACCAAATTCGGGCGAATAAAGCGTGATATTTCAATTCATGAGACCATGCTTAAAAGAAGTTAAGTGCACGTGCACGGTTTACGTCTTTACAAACACCAAATGGTCAAAACACGCCAGGCCTCGCGATTAGAAGATCAGCAGCGCAAACATCGGAAACTACGAAACGAACTCGATGCCATTGTAGATGGTGCGATTGTCACCGTAATCCAGCATTGTATAGACACAGCTTTTGATGATGATGACACAATTGCTCGATCGACAAGTGCACTCGATCGGCTCAAAAAGGCGAGCTTCACTCTACTATTAGAGCGAGCTAAAGCTTTTGGACGCGAAAGAAAATATACGGACGCTATTGCAGACGCGAGGAAAGCAATCGAATATCAGCCAGAATCGGCAGTCGGCTATATAACGGCCAGCTACCTCTATACCATACAAGAACAGCACCAAGAAGCCATCACAATTCTTGAATCCGGTTTACGCACGGTCCCGCCATCTGAAAGTCTACTACTCGAGGGGTACCATCGAGCTGCAAAAGAGTTGTTGAAGCAAAAAACCGACTTCGTACTAAAATTGCCGGTGGAGTTGACGATCAGCATCTTCACCCAACTAGACAATGATTATTCACTAGTCCAATGCGTCCGTGTGTCAAAAACTTGGCGAGAATTTCTTCTGCAACAATGTCCATCACTGTGGTCAAGTGCTAATTTTGGACATCATCGACTCAACCCAACAGCTAGCCTTCTTCCGTCCACCAGCAAATACATACGGAAGCTTAAGGTGTATGGCCGAGATGCAGACTACGGGCCGCTTTTTGAGAAACTGATCGGTATACTTGAAAGCAAAGGGTCACCGCGTCTCCATGATATCTACATAGGTACGGAAGACATCCTAGCGACAACGCAATGTGCTTATACTATTAATAATAGAAATTCCTTCTTACGACCAAGTTGTCAAATACGCAATGCGAATCATCGCACCCCTACGACACCAGTTAACAAAAGTATTCTTTCTGACTTTCGATATAGACGATTTCGATGTATCGTTTCCATTGGATCAACTTCTGGCCTCATGCCCAAATCTCGAGATCCTGCAACTACTTTTCAGCGACGAGAACCACGTTACATATCAGCCTTCGCAATTCACACTTGACAACTACCGGTTAAAAAAATTACTTCTCACAGCGTCGAATGCAGAATCTATATTCCAGCAACTGATACCTCGGTGTCCAGAACTCGAGTGCCTAGAGGCGAACATATGCGGGCAAAGGACATTGGCGCTGATCAACCAATATTGTCCACGAATTAGGGTGCTACTTGCCGGCCAGGAAATGCTAGTTTACCCTGTGCCACCCAACGATGATAACCATCTTGGATTATACGAGGTGCAATATGATATCAACGAATTTGACGAAATGCAGCAGCTCATACCAATGGTTATCAAAAGCAAAAGCACACTGGCCACCCTGGTGCTTACCATCGAGGGCACAGCTACTGTCGATGCGTTGAATCAGATGGCGTACCACACTTTCAATCAATTGGAAGTCTTGGGACTCTATGTAGACGATGATTTACAAGGATTTGGAAATATCGCAGCAAGAATAATACCTCAATGTCCCAAGCTGAAAAATCTCCAGCTTTGTCTGGACGTTGATTCACCGGATCGACTTTTTAGTTCGCTTACCATGCTATCACACCTTGAGAAATTGAGGTTGACTATTGCAGCGCCATCGACTGATTTCCAACAATTCTTTGCTCATCACGTAGCACAAGGAGAAAAGGGCACTCTGCACAACATTAGAATATACAACTGCGATGGAATCACTGACGATGTACTCAAGGCAGTATCCAGTATCAAAACCCTACAAGAGATCACAATGGACGGTCGAACTGAAGATCTCGAAGTAACACCAGACGGCATTCAAGCATTTACAAACAACCTATTAGCCTTGCCAAATCTAAAGAGCACCGACTTGTCAGCAGTACCATATATTTCAGCTAACACAGCCCGTCGACTAGCCAAAATCAATGAGTTGAATAGAAAATGGTAATACGCGATGGCATAATATTATTAAAAAATTACACTCCTTTGCACATATGTATTTTGTTCAGCTTGCAAAATTATTTTATTATTTATTGCTACGTACGTTCGAAGCTTTGACTTTTTCCTTTAGATACGTAAAAAAATTTGATTGTATCTATATACCAGGAATGGTTTCCGATATATCTGTCCAAAGTTATTCATACGTGGATGATGTAATAAACAGGAATGCTCGTTTCTTCCTAGTATACGTATCTCCGGATATCGAGTTACGTTAAGAAGTATGGGAAATAATGGGTAGCAAGGCGAAGTCTGTTAAAACTGTTAGTTGTTGTGAAGAAAGGTTACCGAGAGTAATCACCCCTACCCCACATTAAGTGAACCTCTACCCCAGGTTCATGACATCATATGATGGATACCAGCTACGCTTTTCGCTACCAAACTATATTAGCTACACTCTTCGGCTAAACGACAACACGCGCACTCGGAATTGTTGTTGCGAGCCTCGCGTACTGTGGAAGTAAATATCATGTGCGTAACAACGCGACACAATGTCAACACCACTGGCCAGTATAATCATGGCACTCTCGTACCTGTGGCACCGATACATACTATACTGAAACGCTGACCATCGCATAAACCATAATCATGAACCTTTTGCCGTAGACGTGTTTTGTTTCACCAATAGAATCCATATTTCTTAACGGCACTTGAATAATTTTTTTTCTGCCAGCAACAACAAACACGTTTAGGTTCACGTATCCAAAGAGGCAAACGCTCTCAGGCTTGTAACGTCGAAATAGACATCGATAATACACCGAACTTAGCAGATACATACTCTTCGTGGCTCACAATAATGGGCCAACAGCACTTTGATGACTGAAACCATTACTTACTAATCTTTAAATTGATTAGAAACGTGTCGGTTTCAACAAAATCACAAACAGTGCTCGTTGTTACCGGGTGTTCTCGGAAATTGGGCGGCTGTATCACGCTAAAACCTAGTTAATGGCTCACACTTTATCCAAAGTTACGACCTTGGGAAGATCTTATGCTCAAAATGTGTGTTGCTCACAAGGAAAGCTTTGGAGAAAAGGATTATGGACAATATGATTCGCTTGCTGAGATTCGGCGAACGACACAACATTGTTTTTCAAAAGACCGCGGCAGTGTTGGGGTATGACAGCCTTGATGAAGACCGACCGGGTGGGCGCCAGAGGCGATTGAGATGGTGCTGAAAGGGATAAGGAGATTGAAATGCATAGAGTAATGGCATTTCCGCTGACGAAATACAAACATGTTCCGAGGAACAATAAGGCAGCAAGGAATTGCTGGAAAGACAGCAGCCAAAATTGTCAACATATTGACAGTACCGAAGCCTGTGAATTTCCCAACTGCAGTTCCAAAATGGTGCCATGCAACCGGTGGCAAGTCATTCATCATCGGCTGCTGGGATTAGGAAGAATTCATGCAAGAGGTATTAGCCTGCCATTTTTCCATATAGGGAACAAAATCAGAGCAAGAAATGAGGTTAGTTCATGTGATAGTCATGTCTTAAGCCACGATGACAAATTCTGATAAGAATATTGGCTCCGACGGTTGCCTTATTTTCCGCATTTGGAGAAATGTGCACGTAGGCTAAAATTGGCAGCCAATCGGGATCGTTTTGCGTAAAAGGTCAGTGCATTGCGCCAGTCGTTGAAACGCATGGTTTCACCTCTCACAGCAACAAGAATTTTTTTTTGTGCCTCCCAACAGATCGTTAGCCAGTTTGGTTTCTCCCTCCTTTTTGCGACCCGTCGTCCGGCTAATATTACAAATAAACCATGCGCTTTTTTTTCATGCCCCCTGTTATCCAAACATCCCTGTCTCGTGCATTCAACACATACTACGCATCAGTAAATGCTCCTGAAGAAAGTCCAGGTGTCGCTGCGCAATGTCTGCGATGAATGAGATGTTGCCATTGATCTATCGCTTCCGTATAAACCCTTAGCCGGAGACCGCAAGAAGGGCGGATTGTGTAATTTTGTACCAAAAACGTACTTTTTGAACACCGCGCAGAGTATCGGATCGGATCAAAACTGGTGATACTTTTTTGGCACGATAATCATGGCAACGACATGGGCTGCGCTTCTATCGTGCCATCGGTCGACGCACAGAGCCATGACAAACGGATGTTGGCCATCGCTGAGTAAGATTTCCATGATTAATTTAGGCAACCAGGGATTTTTCTGGATTCGGATATTCCGCAGTTGCCAATCTCAGAACAGGTCATACATTTCGGCAAACCGTCATTCCGGGATTAGGGTGCTGGACGGCGACTCGTCGGATAACCGTTTAGCAGATCAATCATATATAAACACCACTTCTTTTCAACTTTCCCCATCATTATCTCACATCAATCACAGCTACTTCTCTCTCTCTCTCTCTTACTCAAACACACAACAATAACCACAATGGTCTTTTCATTCACCAAGTTCTTCAACAAGTCTGCCTCTTCTACCAAGGGTGACTCTACTCCATCCAGCAACGCCTCTCCTGCTGGCTCAAGACCTACTTCCATTCACGAAGTTGTCCCAGCCAACCCCAACGAGAAGTACCTCCACGATCCCATGCGCCACAACAACCGTCCTGACTACGTTGGCGGCTTTGTTGATCCCATGGGCGGTCGAAGCCATTACACTCAAGGTGTTGATGTTACCAACACTGGCGCTTAAACAATCAAATCCGTCGCTACAACATCGATCACCTTACCAACCTTCGACTGCATACTTTAACGTTTCATCATTATCAAATACCACTCTGCATCCTCTTCTACTTGCATATTTTCTTTTACTCTCTATATCTTAATTTGAAATAAATATTACTACTTATTGTCAAATGAAACTACCATGCTCCTTTTATTTATTACTGCTGATCAATTGATATAATTATCGTGTTAATGGAAAAGACAGCTTGCACTCTAACCCTAGCATCAACACCCAAAATCCCTGGGATTTCCTGTCATTTTTTTTAGTCGAATGATCATGTGCTGATCAACAGCAACCCGCGGTTCAGTATCGGAGCGGGATCTCCGTCAAATCGCCTTGTCATTTTACATGTCAGTCGATCTTTTGAGAAAAAAAGCCCTGTTCTTACCCTGTACCCTAGCATATGAAAATTTATTAATAATGAAAGGTCACCCTTCATAAATGATCGAGTGCCCTTTCATGGTATTTAGAACGTGGAGAAGAAAAGTTTGTACAATTAACTTGAGCACTCATTTTCCGGGGCCCCCCTTGCGGAAGAACTCGCGTGGTCGGGTCGCAAAAGCCTACAGGAAGTCGTGGCGTTATCTTTACAAAGAAACGTTACGTATGTGCTTTGGTTGATACTTCTATCAGAATAATCTCCTGATAAGGTAGTGACTCAATTGCCAAAATACCTATCACTTCGGGTACCTTTTGTAATAGCGTTTGCCAAAAACGGGTTCTTTTGCTATATGCTATGTGTTGTACTTTTTGGCACCTTGAAAATTTTTTTCTAGTGTAGCCGAACCCAGCCGTAAGTGAAAATATTCTGCTGATAGAGATCCTTTGGACCTAGCGCTCTGTATTCGCGGTATATAATCATGAACATTTTCATAATGACGTAGTAAATATTGATATTCAAGTGTTATTAGTTGGCTGAGCAAGTATCTCACTATTATTGATCTAGTAGTAGTGTATACCATTATAACGACAAGTTTATATTTGTGAAACCGCTATGAAAAATCAATTCAATGCTTATTCAGTATCGAAAACGTATATCCACATGCATTCAAAGCCATCCTTGCACGATAGAGATTCCCCAACAACACATGTCGGTCTTGTGTACTTGCTGGGTGTCATCAACGCGAGAAAAAAATACCGGACGGTTTCCCGTTTACTTAATGATGTTTCATAATGGCTTATTGTCTTCATGTGAGTTCTATCAAAATGCATTGATAGTATAGCATGTTATCCGTAAGGTTTTTTTTATCCACTATTCTCCACAGAATCATTGTGCTTAATTTGGAAACGATACCGCCCCACCAAGCTCGCTTGTACGACCTGCCCTCGGGTCTTATTTTATAGGACTTTGTGCCACGTCCATTAATACATTCCAACTGCATTATTTCATACGGACACCTTTTGCAAAATAAAAGCCCCGCATCAGAGTATATATGGAAATCGAAAAATAATGCATACCTATCATTTGGCTTAGCTATATATAATATATGTGTCTGTTTATTTGAAAAGCTGTCATTCCCGATTCCTTAACCAGCCTTGAGAATGATACTGCTTACGAAAGCAATTTACTTGGAACACGTATGGATTATTAAAGAAGGTCCCAGAAACCCTGTATACGAGACACATCAATGAAATAGCACGTGCATATAATGGTGGTGTGATAATTCAATCGTCTAAATCGTCATCCAATACCAAACATAGGCCTAGACCCATGGAAGAAGCTCTCATTCTATCTTTAACGTCACATGTTGAATATTTTATTTCTTCAAGCTGCTATATATGAAAGAATCCGAAGAAACGTTCCTTCGTATAAACACAGGGCTTATGATTTTTTTTGCATACGTCTAACTGGATCACGCTAAAGCGGGTAAAAACATAGCGTGATGGTGTGGAAAGCCGACTTGATCCGCTTCTATCACTATATGTTGTGTGCTGGAACGGTATATCGCAGAATAGAGCTGGATCATTTTATTTTGTATTTTGTACTTGTCACCTTCGTTAGTCTTTTGGTATCATAGGTTAAAAATGTCGTAATACGTAGAACGTGACCCATAACAGCGATTCTCGGAAATAGCTACGCCAGGTGAGCAACCATTTCTAGCTTCGGCTTTTTCTTCTATCTAGTGGATCGAAATTGACTATCAGTCCTTCATCATGCGAACCACTACCGCACATTATTAGAGCATCATATTAGACTGAAATAAAATAACAGTTGCTATGTAGATTTATCGTTCGTACCCTACTGCTTTGGTATGTACATACATAGTTTTCAGGTAGAAACTCCCATGGAATTCTGAAATACCCACCGGAAAGTTAATAAGGCCCTGAAAAAGTTTAGTGAACTTCGCTCAAATCTCTGACCTCCGCTCTCAAAATATGGCATCCCCGCTTCGACAGTCGGCATACCTGCTGTATCTAAAGACCTATCCATGCGCCTTCAAAGAAAAAAAAATGCATGCCTTGCAATTTGACACGGACATAAGTACCAAAAAGTTCAAAGGCTTCCTCGAAAATTTAATTCAAGACTGTAGTGGCTGGTAAGGCATTACTGCAGTAGTAATGACTACGTGCTACAGCTATTACTACACAATTGTTGATGGTGTCGTAATAAATAGACTGGCTACTATGGTTACAAAGTAATCACTAAGTACTACGGAGTTTGTTTGGTTGTAATGCATATGTAAAGATGATTCCATAAGCTTTTTCCATATAGTACTTCCCATTTCCTATACTTTTTCATTTTTGACTTTTCCATTTTCTATGTTTTTCAAATCTAGCGTTTTCAGGTCGTGCTTTTGTTCAATTCCTTCCAAAGTCGTCCTACTTCTTGTCACATCTCGACCCAAAGTACGCTAGCAACACAAACAAAACTGTCCCGCATTACTCCGACTGGGATTTACCCATTACAAAAAACAAAGGGTGTCTTGACCTGGGCCAACTATTTTGTATATCGGAAAAAGATAAAAATCGCACTTTTCTAAATAATCTTTTTCAGCATCGTTGGGACAGCTAGTTAATAACGTCGCTGGATCTGTGCTTAAATTCTCTAAAAAAGATGCTAATCCATCAAGGAACACAATCACTAGATCAGTTTCTACTCAACTAAGAGACTATCAAGATGATTTTTCAAGGCATCAATCAGTTTCACTTGATCTGTCATTTTTACTCTGGTGACGGAGGAAAATTCTTGCAGGGTAGTTATCGGCCTTGGGATAGTTTGAAATGCATGAACCTTGGAAGCGCAGAAACACTATTAACGAAAATGGTATAGTCCGAAAAGTGCGCACTGATCAACAAACTAAGTATGATATCAGAGGTGCACCCTTGTCAAAGAAGATGGTGATTTTCAGTCATCACTTATACATCGCTATGGTAGCAGGATTTTTAATCGCACGCCATTTTTTTAGTCGGTGTTTTAGTTCTATATAATTTCGCCTTTCCTGAGTTGCCCCTTGGGCTCACGTTTACCAAAAATAAGAATTGATGTACATCAAAAAAAAGCTATCGTTTATAAATATATTGTTGCAGTATATGTTCCACAATTCGTTGGAAGTGGCATAATAGAACGTGGATCATTGATGGCACGTAAGAAGATTGACTTTTCACGTATACGTCGCTTACAAATACAATTTTGCATGGAGTTTTCCAAGGAGAAAAACTCAAATAAAAGAACCACATTAAAAGTTCTGCGCTGATGTCAATTATAATGCAGGGGCGTCATGCTGACTCAAGTATCACAAATCGGTGCCAAGCTGTGCGGTTGTGGCACAGCTGTGTGTTTTCGCAAGACAGTTAAGAGTGATCAAGTGTACAGATATGGAAACCCTCAAAAATAGTGAAAAAAGTTTACTGAGGAACATATGAGCCTAGAACATATACGTTTGGGCATGTCGGCGACGATTCCGGAGGAATGAATACCAGACCACCAGTACTTGGGATTTTATGTGCTACGTAACGTGCGTGGTGGCTTTTTGTACACTAAAGTAGGCACGAAAATTGATGATACATAAATCTTAATTTAAAGATTGTATAATACACAAGAACTGCAAAGCCTCGAGACGCTGGTTTAAGCATAATACACGGATTCATTGATCTATGAAGTACATCGTCCTAGGAAGTATATAAGTGAACGACTTCTAATACTAGCAGTGTGCTTGACAACTTTCGTACCTCTAAAGTTAGGATCCACTGCAATTCATTGTAATGGCAGTTTTTGAGTCTCACTAGCCAGTTTTCTGGGTGTAATGCTAACAGTTAGATTGCTATAAATGAAATCATTTTTTGGATAGGTTGCTATAGAGATTACCGGGCAAAATATTGCCATAACGCTGTAAGCGCTTAAGATCTCACACCAAAATATAGAATCTTAAGTGACGACATGGCAATATAAAAAGTAGAAACAGAAAGCATGGCAGGTGAACCATCTAACGTCAAACACAAATAAAGGTATATACCGTAATTGGCGAAAGTCAAGGACAGGGTAACCGATTGTTTCATGAGTCGTGTGAGCAGCGATATTCTTATCAGGGGCGCCATACTATATCAGTTTCGGGTTGACTACCACCATCAAGCTGTAAAAGCCGGGAATGGTGAGAATATAGAACTTCCATGTTACACGTGGACGGCATTTATAAATGCAGCTAGTGTGTATGGAAATGTAACCGATGTAGTAGCAGAAGGGAGACAAGGGCAAAGGGAAATTTTAGTAGCTAGTGTCATCACAGAGATATGCGTATTGGCAGGCATTGAATCAGTTGACATGCTTCCATAGTTATGATTCGGCGACTGCCACATGCGTTGTACAGTTGCCATGGTCGCCCCAAAGGTGAAGCTCAATGGCCGACTTCAAATTCCGCATGCGGAGTTCAGTTTTTTGTCAAAAGATCCAGACACAGATTGGTTGGCTTTCATCATTCTTTTACCCTGTTTGAACTTTTTTTTCTGTGAGCCATGGTTTCAACTTTTCAAGGCTCGGTAGACGGACTCTCTGGGAACTACTCAGAGTCTGAAAGCTCGCCCGACTGGAGCATTGATGACAATGCTCAAGAGCTTTTGAATGAGGCCATTGCCAGCAATTACCGATCACATGAACCTGTTGCGTCGATTGAAGGGCAGAAGCGCACTGGGTCGAAACGCAAGTCGCTTGGCAAAGTAGCGGACGACAGTAAGCAGAGAGAATAAAGGGGGGCATACCTTTTAGTTGGGCGGATATACCAACACTGTTTATTTATAAAAAAAGGTTCGTCAACGTCGTCGTCTGGGGGTGAAAAGCGAACACATAAAGCAGGTTCGAAAGCAAGATAGGGAAAGAGAGAAAAAATGACGATCTGATTCTCCGTTTTTGATATAGGCAGTGCGCCAAAGCGGGCGGGTCGTAAGCCTCTGGAAAAAACAACACCCTCGGTAATGTCATTTACCCGCTTGCCGTGGCTGTTCATGTGGGGGCTAACCTGTGCATTCCAAATGTAGGACGCACCACTTGATCCGAAACAAAAGCGCAAAGAACAGAACCGTGCGGCGCAACGGGCGTTCCGCGAACGCAAAGAGCGCCATGTAGCCGAATTACAGGATCGCATCCGAGAACTGGAGGATGAAGCAAAGTCCAACAGCCACCTTGCTGAAGAGAATGCGATGCTGAAAAAGCAACTGCAAAAGCTTCAGGAGGAGAACTACACTTTGAAGGGCACACCGTTTACGTTTGAGTACCCACCAAAGACAACGACACATGACGACGAGTATCAGTATCGAAGTAACAGCACCAGCAGTAGCTGCGGCAGCCTGAGCATGGGCGAAAAGAGCTCCAGCAACAGCGAAAAGAGTGGAAGCAGTATCAGCAGCAGCGAATCACCTGCGATGCCACTTGATCATCTCTCGAGCTTGGAGGAGGAAGACGAGTCTTTGCAGGATGCTTCTCCAAAAGATCCGCAGCAATTACCGACCGCGCAGCAGCAGACAGTCCAGCAGTCTCCTGACGATTTGCTGCAGCAAACATTCCCATCGTTTCACACGTCGCAAGAGCCACTGTCCATCGACGACTTGCTGGCACCATTTGCCACCCACGATAACTTCTTCAATGACCATACTCCACAGTCCAAAGATAACTTTTCGTTCACACGCTATCGGGCGCCCCAGCAGTCCGCGGATTCACTCCTATTACAGGCAGATTTACCACCGCTCTTTGGAGGCGATGTGGATCTGTTTGGTCTTTCGGGCCCAGCTCCGTCAAATGACGATATTGATCCCTCGGTACTGCAGACCGCCTACGGTCAAAAGATCCCTTGCGACGTCGCTCCTCTTGTCAAGTCGCTGAGACAGGCTAAGGGCCAGAATCCAAATGCAACCGAAATTCATCGGGAGCTCAAGAACTACTGCCCAGACTTTGATCTGGATGATCTTTGCTCTGAGCTCAAGGAGAAGGCTAAGTGCACAGAAAAGACCTTTAGCGAGAGGGACATGGAGCATATCATTGACTACTTTGAGCATAAACAGGACCGGGTGAACTAGTTGGTCTCTCCCTCCCAATCCGTGTCTCTCTCTCTCGCTCTCTCTTACTCTCTCTTACCCCGTTTTGCCTGCTTTTTCATGCTATCGATAGTTCTCTCTCTTTTTTTTTGTGTACAGAAGTAAAAATGAAATATATTATTTGGAAAAAAACCTAATCTATACGCCATTAAAGATGTTATTACTGTCATATCGGGCGAACGGTTTGTTGGTGCCGCCGTTGGATACTGTAGCCAACGAAAAGCGGTTTGTCGGCGAGGGCGACCGTGACCTGGCAAACTCAGGTGATGTAGGTCGACCAAGCACACGCCCACTACGGCCGACGTGGCTGCTGCTGCCAAGACTGGGATGTTGCGGTGCCGGATGGTCCAAAAGCGGCTGGGCATCCTGGCTTTTCTTTGAAAACAAGGTGTGCAGGCGTGATTTTAGGGTCTCACCGAACCCTTGCGGACCCGACTCATCTCCTGACGAGGATTCGCCGCTATCCTCACGAGCAGCGCGACTACTGTTGCTTGCGATTGAATTTGGCGTGGTGCGGCCAGATAAAATCTCATCAATACGACGATCGCGTTCTTGTCTGATATTGGAAGAAAGCGGGGATCGGCCGGGAATCGTGTTCAGCGATCTAGAACTATTGACGCTGTGAACGGACGATGCTCGATTGTACTTGGATGTGTAAGCCTATTTCGATCGTTTATGTAAGCTGACCTAATATTTTGGCGCGGAAAATATCAAGTCTATTTTATACCTCGAGCGCATTGCGTGCTCGGCTCAGGATCCCTCGTTGATTGGAAAGATCCGGGTTAATGTTACGCTCAAGGATCACGCGTTCTTGTTTGTATACAAAACGTGAGTGTGGGTGCGTGGGAACACAAGCCTGAAATAACACTTTGTACCTTCGTTGATCAGCGCCTTGCCATCCGCAATGTCGGTCGACAGCGCCACAGGTCCTTCGTCAGGCGATTCTTCGTCGTTGTCATAGGGATCCTTGACACCGCAGATACTTAGGCAACGGCCACCCACATTGAAGTATGCCGATACTGCAGGGATGAGGATCACCACAGGGAACCAATCAATAAAAGTTGTTCCAAGGAACGGCACCAGATCCGCATGGCCCATAAACTAGCAAAACTTCAGCGATTATACGCCCCTGATCGCACTATAGCCCACCCACGTACCTTGCTAAATACAGACTGTTCTGTGCCACTCGAATTGCCCGCTAGGTTGATATAATTATAGCACAACGGTGCCCTGCATATAACCTGTAAGTGCCTTGATGCCCCTCGCCCATGTACCACTTACATCATTTTACATAAGTACCCGGTGAACCACAGTAAACTATTTTCATCCGTGTGGTGGTTCGGAATCAGCAAGTAAAGGTTGAAGAATCGAACTTTGAAGAGTGAGGTATATACGCAGAGGCACATGAATGTCAGCGTGAAAAATGCCATAAACTATCCCGTTTGTTAGCGTCGATATAGTTGCATCCATGCTGCTTTGACACTTTTTACCTCCACAGCTGCATAATTTAGCCCGCAGGCTTTCAGTCCGATCGCTACCAATGAAATGACTGGGCTCTTGACGTTGAAAACCAATTCTGACCAAAGGATACAGATACTGATGGCTGCGCAGAGAATAGCCACGGTACGATGGAAGATGGGCTCAATCCGCAATACCCACCACCATTCTGGATTGCAATTTAGCGAACCATATACAACAAAACCAAATCCTCTGCATACCTAGCCGCGCTTTAATATCATTCCATCGCGTGTTTTCCTCCAGGGGTCGTAGTGTAGAGTGGAAGCGACTACGATAAGGTTAGCATTCACGCTTGCGGTGAGAGCCAGGGAGTGGGGAATACAATAAACTTACTGGTCGCTATTGCCTCTATTGGAGATGATGTCTTGGAGATAGAATGCCTCGTTCAACAAATTCTTCCACAACCTAGCAGCGTAACCAGACTGGTCAGGGGTACGTTACTCGATATACACTTCCACACTTTGCATAACATCCTTACGCTAACTTTCGGTCCTTCATTCTTGCGGCCAGAATCATATCCTTGCATAGCTTGACCAGATACTCCTCGGTGATGGTTCGAGGCAGGCGGATGGAATGTTCCCTGTCCCCATAATCCGGATCCATGACAAACGGGAAGCGACGTATCATCCGATCGACGCGGTTTCTCAGGGACGGATCGCTGGTATTGGTCCGTTGTGCAATGACATGCATTGTTTTGGCAAGCTCGATGAATTCCAGTTCACTGTCCATGCATTCCTCCTTTGCCTTGGACGCATTCGAATACAGTTGACGGAGATGACGTTTGGTGCTACCCGTGATCCATAACCTTCTAGGGAGTGCCACCAGACCATAACCCAAAAATACAATCACCAGAAACAAGCCCCAGCTATTGGCCATAGCCATCACAAAACCTTGGATCTTTTCCCTTTCCAGCATCGGCTCAGCAGACTGCTTTATCTCTCCTGCAAAAAGTAACTTACTTTGTGGTATAGCCGCTTCCAAAGATAAGGTAGGTCAGGCCAAAGAAGCCAATAACCACATAGATGGAGTAGAAGCGGAGGTTGACCTGCACAGCAGACTTGATTCGATTGGCAAAGCCAAAGTCGCCAGTATTGACGTAGGCTTGCATCATAGGAATCATCACCCTGGCCGCGCATACAATATATCAGTTATATGTCTAACAGAACCGAATGCCTCGTCTTTTACCAAGTCAGACAGAACGATGTCCAATAAAGCGTGCGCCAAGCCACGTAAAGGAACGACTGCGAGACGTGCGCAAACGGGGTCCTACACTCGCCTTGGCAATGATCGTACATTGTCTAGATCGCGCCATCTTAGCTCTACAGTGTGTTTCATTTCAAGCGAGTCGGGAATTATACCGATGCAATGTCGAGAGGCAGCAACAGGACGATCCAGAATGGAAAGCACCAGCCAATGATGCAGACAGTGGAGACATACCATGGCTGGGTTTTCAAGTTGCCGTAGCGAGAAACAGAGAAAACGACGAGAAGAAAAAGTGCTACAGTGCCAATAACCAACGGTGCATAATTGTTAGGTGAGCTATCGTCAATGGGAGGCGGTGATGGTATATTGTCTGCTGGTGGATCGTCCATTGTGACGAAAAGAATGAAAAATAAAGAACTAGCTAACCTGCATGATTTGCTGAAACTCAAAAAAAAGATGAGCGCATGTTGGCAAGTGGTATGACCAGCTCTTCTAAAATGATTGATGGATAAAGGTTTTCCAATGATAACTACCCTTGCTTCTTGACAATACATGTTCCTGGGTTGAGGATCACGTAATGTTTAGTCAAGAGATCCGTGCTGAAGAGCGTAATGCACCTTACAAAATGTGGCAGTGACGCGTATTATACCATATATGATTTAAGCCGCCAAGTTTCTTGTCCCCCGTTCCTCAAAAATATATATATATATTGCATTAAACTTTGTAATTGCCTTGTTTTTCATTCCACATATCGTAAGATGTCGATTCCAGAAACAATGAGCGCGCTGCAAGCCGTCAAACGCGGCTCAGCTGAAGAATCCCTAGCCTACAATCAAGTCAAGACACCAAATATTACGCGCCCAAACCAGCTTTTAATTAAAGTTAAAGCGACAGCGATCAATCCCGTGGAAGCCAAGTTTAGAGCTGGAAACATGCTTCCGTTGCCATTACCACGTATCATGGGCAGTGATTATGCCGGTATTGTTGTCGACAAAGGCGCCAAGGTGACAAAATTCGAGATTGGCGACGAGGTGTTTGGTGTTTCAGGTCTTCCTATCGGACCAAATGGTAGTGAAAAAAAGCATCATGAAAAGAAACTCTAATTCATCGCATGCTACTCTTTTTACAGGGACATATGCCGAATACGTACGCTTTTGTGTGACCGATTATCTGCTGCATCATTGTTTGCTAAACTGAGAAATATAGGTCATTGTAACACTGGGAACAGGTGGAATCGCAAAGAAGCCAGAAAACATGTCTTTCGAAGAAGCTGCCGGTGTCGGTATCGCATGTACGTTTCTATTTGCCTGTGCAAAAAGTCCCATCTAATTACTTTCACGTGATTATTCAGTTTCAACAGCATATCAAGCTATCGAAGGCCTGGGAAACTTACCAAAAGAAGGTCCTAAAAAGGTGCTTGTGATAGGTGCATCGGGAGGTGTTGGCACATATGCTGTTCAATATGCCAAAGCGATTCCAGATACCACAGTGACAGCGATCTGCAGTGGCAAGAATGCCGAGTTGGTAAAAAGTCTTGGTGCCGATCGTACCGTCGACTACACATCAAAAGAGAGCATGGACGCGCTTATCAAAGACGAGATCGAAACGTACGACTTGATAGTCGACTGTATTGGCGGCGAAGAGTACTACTATCTCCTGTACGAACTGTTAAAGAAGAAAGGCACCTACAGTACGGCAGTTGGCCCGATTGAGCATGTTGGTGCAGAGCGACTCGGACTATTTGCTGGAGCAAAGATGGTGCTTACAATCATTGGGCGAAAATTGTTTGGAGCCAGATACTACCAATATGTATCGTTTTTGCCATGGGACAAGATTGAGTCGGATATGCTCCCGTATTTGGCGGATGGCCGTGTCAAGACAGTGTTACGGGACGACCAAATCTTTGATTTGAAGGATGGAGTGCTCGCGCACAAGAAAATCGAGTCTCATCGTACCGTAGGCAAGATTATTCTACGTGTTTAAATCTTATTATATGATACGCTATGCATTATTTTACATACGTATCCATGTCACCGATACCATTTACGAGTTATAGTTATAAAGTCTGACTTAAAGCCCTGTAATTGGTAGGATAAATAACAATCGCTGTTGCCGCGTGTTGATAATGATCCAATCTTACCATTCCATGTGTACTTGTATGTACTGCTGAACTAATTCAACATCTAAAGATTACTCCTTGGGCTTTAAATATACATATATCTTTTCATTCGCATGTCAAGGGTTGCTATATGTAGTATATCGTAATCGTAGTTAAAATATTACGTACCGCAAGGAAGTAACCTTATGCCTATAGGAGCAGCTCAACCATCTTCCAACAAATAAGTACACATTTTCAACTAGTTCAATATTACGTCGTTTTGTGTCACATAAACAACAGCAAACCGATTCAATACTTTTATTAACATGCAATTAATGTTAGTTGCTCTAGAAAAGCATGGAAAGCCGTATGCTGGGCCAATCTTTTCAACACTAGCTACATGGAAAAATAGTAACTTCAGGAATGTTTAATCAATCAATTAGTAATCAACACCATCTTGTTGCATAAATAGCTCGTCGAAAGCAGCTACTATGCTTCATTAACCCTATCAGACCTTATCTCTCAAGGCGGATATATAAAAAGAAGGATTCTGAAAGTGTTACCATCAGCAACAATGACCGCACTCCCTGAGACAATGCACGCGCTGCAAGCCATCAAGAGTGGTCCTGCCGAAGAATCGTTAAAATACATTGAGATTGAAAGACCAAAAGTAACGAAACCGGATGAACGTTTGATAAAGATCAAAGCAGCAGGCGTCAATCCTGGTGAGTCATCGGAAAAAGTCCTCCGCCTTTAATACCTTGACAAGGCTTGAGTTTCTTCTATTCCCTTGAACAAATTGAAAATCTTATAAATGTTTGTCAAGATTGTTATGCCTAAACTGAGGTTTACTTAAGGCTCACAATATTTAAAAACATTTTTTAAGCATGTTAAGATTCTTAGGGATTTATAAATGCGTATCCAGCTCAAACAAGACATTAAGGATATTAAGTGAGTAAAGGTGAACACTTTGTAACGAAAACTTCAAGCGTCTGTGCCTTTGACTTATTGCGCTTTATTGATTATATATCAATAGCTTTATAGTGTAATAAAATACCCTTCAGAAAGACGTTAGTTACGTAGGCATATCCTCATCACTCTCGGCAGGATTTGCTTCAGACAGAACCTCCCAACCAACTAACTGTTCGAGAACAGGTAGAATTCCATTCTTGTTTGTCCAGGAAGCTCTATCCGCGTCATGGTTTAGCAAGTATCGACCATAAGCATAAGCACCGAGGGGATTTGAAAATGTATACGTGGAGGAGAAATCTGGAAGAACGGAAATAGAACGCATGATCCGTGTAATTGGGGCGACAAAAAGACCATGGTAATTGTAGGTTAATGCTGGTGCCAGAACTTCCAGCCCGGTATCATGCTCTTCGTTAAGGGACACGTACTCTTGTGCCAAAGCAAGATAAAGGATCTTCCCTTTGTAAACGCACTTAAACATCATCAGGACTTGACCGTACTTTTGGGGCCGCTCGCCATAATCGAAAAGCGCAAAATCTTTCCTTTTGCGACCGAAAAAGAGATCATGAGTACGGATTTTGTCATCGACGGGAGTGCCGTCGCTCTCGTAGAAATCTTCTATTGTCAGCGTTTTGAAAACCTCAACGATACTTGCATCCAGTGACGGCCAGTTACGAAGTTCAGTTGCCGCCGGGTTGCCTTCGATCTCTACATCGAGAAATGCACGTAGTAACGTTAAGAAATTGTGATACTTCTTGCTGATTTCCTCGACAGTATCTATTCGTGCCTCCGGTGAGCTAAGTATCCATTGCGTAGAATTCCGTGTTTTTGTGGTCTCAGATACTGTTTTCATTGCGCGCTGCTTCCATATACCGGCTGTCCATGTGGTACCGATATCAAACAATAGATCCCTTTTTTCCACGAATCTGGCCATTTGTACCATCGAGTCGAATCTGCGGTTTGTCTGCTTCGCTGGCTTCTTAGCTTCAAGTATGTGCAAATGCTCTGAGTGCATTGTACTATAGTTGCCGATTGCTCCTCGATTGCAGATATCCTTTGCGTACTTTTGAAGCATATGGTTTTTGGGGAAAGTAAAACGAGATTTGGAATATGCTTGAAATATTGGGCTGTAGTCATAGTAGCTCGTGAGGTGCTCTTCCATTTCCAAAAGCGATTCGTCTGTATGCTCCTTGGCTGTAGCCAGCATCACGAAATCTAAAAAACTTCGCAAACAAAGACAAGCTTGAGTTGGTAGATAATCATGGCAACATGGGAGGATGATCGTCATATGGCTCCGCAGCTCGGTATACGTGGGGTTGATCAGTGAAGAATATAAAAACCCTTTTCGAAAACTATGGTGCTTTTGATACTGTGGCAATGATGCTGCTCGTTCGTTGATCTTGGTAATCGCAGTCCCGCCATAATGTTCCCTTACATATCCCTCGACGAATTTTAGCAAGTGCTTGTACACACCGCCTATTTGGTGCAAGTCATCCACTAGTAAAGCATCATAAATATTGAACTGGGGTTGCGGGAGGTTCCAAAACGCATTCTATCCATAAGCCGAGTAAATACCGCAACATAAAGAAATTGTAAATCCTGACCTCCAACGGATGAAATGAAAACATTACAGAGAGATCCTTTGCATGTTTACTCTGCCTGTTCGCAAGATACACCTGTGCTTTTCGGACAAGGGCTTGCATATTGTCAGTAGTCCGATCGACAGAGTTACCTGTGTTGTTATTGAAGTTGCTCGTCGTTGTTAGACAACGGGGACAGCCGCGTAACGTCCAACACCCGTGTTTACATAGAGTTAACATATGTCTTGTAAATATCTTTGAGTTTTGGTATGACATACGTGAGCGGATATGCTTGAACTTACTGCTCTTCCATATCAGCTGAATAGCTGGCTAATGCCGGGATGCAACTGTATATCTTATTGTCTGGACCTTGCATGATATAAGGTGACTTTGATTGGAAAGGCGCGAGAATACGACCCATGCAATAGTGGAAAATAACCTTTTTCGCCTTTTTGAACCAATCCGTACTTCCATATATCTTGCTCTCGATCACCGGGAAATAAGCTAGCAACCGATTCCCGCGCAGAGTACCCTTATCACGGAATTTGGAAGAAGTGTTGGCTGGAAAAAAAAAACGTGTTAGCGAGAGATGAAGAGCATTGACTGCGATGTTACCAAGCTTTAGATATAAGGGCCATGCTTGCTCCCGCGAGTTTCCAGTAACAACAGTTTTATCTGAAGCCAGCATTAAACCTAAGACCATAGACCCACTCGAAATCTCTGAAGATTCCGCCTATTAAACATGTTACCATTTAGTGAAGATTGCGATAGTATATACAAACCTGCATGTTTATCCACCAGTTACCGCTATATAGGTCAGAATACACTCTGTCACCGTCTGAATCCGTCACTATTGAAGGTTGAATGTGTGTGGCGCTGTCAAATAGGGGATGACTGAATATACGCTCGGCGAGATGGCAGATATTGCGATATATAAGCACTGGTTTCCCAATAGCATCGATAATCCTTTCGTCGTCTTTGAGTTCAGGGATGTTGGCCATATCAACTATTTCAACAGTAAACGGCTGTATGACACAATGTTTAAGCTCCACTTCTGACGGTATCACAATCATCATGCTTACCAAAGTGGCCTCAGTGCTTTGATTCTTTTTCAAATTCTCAAAAACACTTTCAAGCGTGGAATAGCGTATTATTGCGTTCAAGGGTGACTCGATAGCTGTGTGCTGTGCAAATCTGACGATATCAACAAGTCTACACATTCAATGAGAAGTTAGTAGGAATATGTTTCCATCAAATCATCAGTAGGTTACCGCGAATATTTGGCATTGGAGATATTACAATCCAGTGCAAATTCTGCAAGCATCATATCAACTTCTGGAATATTAACGGGTTTGATTGCGCGGGAGGTAGTTCCTGGCTCACTCCATATTTCACCACCGACCTTCTCTATATGATGTATTAGGAACAATATTTCCTAATACTACGTGTAGTATTACCTTCTCGGAGAGTCCGCGGCCTGTCTTGAGTATTATCTTGTTCTGAAGTGGACACATTTACAGGACCGTTTTCAGATTGCTCCACATTGTTAAGCCCTTGGTATGAATTTTCATGATCATCATAATCGTAATTCATTTCAATGTAGTCTTCCCAGGTATCTGCGTTGGGCTGTACGCCTTGACTTTGCATAGATACCAAGTTGATGCGCCTCCTCGTCCCAAAAAATGGTAATCTGTGGTTTCGATGGGAAGTCAGAAGATGCTGTCTAAGAGCCTTTTGGTTGCGGAACAGACGCTTTGACAAGCACCATCTCTTCAGAGGACAAGGAAAAGTCTTTAGCTTCGACGTGAAAGGTTTGTGCATAAAATGAAGAGTGCCTATCCAATGACAGAGCATATGTGACTGAAATATAAAAGTGCTGTGGCTGTGCCATGCCCTTCCTCTGCTGTCAACCATTCACTATGGTAAGAACAAACCGTCGATCAAACAATTCGTCAAGACAGCAACGGGCAAACGCTCGGGTTGTACTTCCTGCTGGAAATCGTCAAGATGCCAGCACAAGGCTACGAACAGGTGAGCGTATTTCTCATTCAAAAGATTAAAACAGAACAGTTCTCAAGGGGGCTATTAGATCAAATCCGCAGCAATGATGACATTCTTAATTTGCTGCAAACTTTACCCTCAACATCAGCTGGACAGAGATCATCTTCAGCCAAGTATGTTGAGGACCTGGTCAATTATCGTGCTGAATAATTTATTTTATATTAGTGAGCAAGCTAATCAGATCGTAGACGGCGATTTGGACAGACGCGCTTCTATGTTGCCTACGACATCTTCGCCCACATTTGCTCCACTTGCTCCCTCAGACGAGTAATTTTTGGCCTATTTTAATAAGATGACTTTGACTCACCAATGCTTGGCGAAAAGATACGAGCCCTACGATTTTGATTCAAAATCACCGCTGTGGCCGCAATTCGTGAATGGTGTTTTTCGTGATATGGTTTTTACGAATGCTTTCCCTTCTGTTGAAGATGCGGGCGTCCTGTGCCATAGTCTCATGCAGACTATCTACGGTGATTCCTTTGATGAACGGCGGTCGGTTGCTCCACGTTTGGTCAATGATGCAAGTGGTAGTTGAAATGGGATATATATTTAGATACTAACATGCCACGTATAATATAGTACATATCTGTAATGGGTGAGCATCGAACCCAACTTCACAACAGTGTTCGATATTGGTTGCTAGGTTTCGGATTTGCTGGCCATGATGCACCGGTGGATATTGCTACAAGGCGCACAGCTTTGATTAACTATCTTCTTGTGGACATGCGGTAAGTTACTACCCGAATTATATACCATTGTTATAAACACGTTTTGTAGGTTTGCACGTCTAAGATATGGTACAGCAACTACATTCTTATATTCAGAAGCAATTTCAGATTGTATTCGCAGTGTGCTATTGACTAGTCGCCGCACTTCACGCCTGAGCCCACTCCCGGAAACTATACCTCGTCAGTGCATAACGTTGATTGCGCTGATGGTATTATTTTTCTGAATTCGCTATATAACATACACTAATGATATCAAATAGATCTATTACCGTATGATTGTGTGTGTTCAAAGAAATATCAACCAGCTGACACCAGAAGATATTCAACTGCATCGTACGGGTGACGAAGACATGGAATCCGATCAAGATGGTATCTGTTTGGACAACCGCGATCAGTTTGGTTTCGATTCGTCTTGGGAGGATTCCTATAATGATTTTCTGGATTCGAACAGAACGGTGGGTGCCCTGATTAACTGGGAAAGCGTAGAAACATCGATAACTGACGACGTTGGTTCTACTTTGAGGAGTGGTAACCGAAGCGGGGTTAATCAATTGTTTCGTCGTTTTGTTGCAGCAGAATTGGAGCATCAGCAGTAAATAGTGAATTTAGCCAATGTTCTCGAATAAATGTATCAATCAACCATTCTATCATAAAATGAATGGCGCGTCATCAATATGTATTACTCTTGAATGTTGTTTAACGCGGCTATAGGCAAATGAATCTAAATGAAGACTCCAAAAGATTTGGTGCCTTTACGCAATGCTCACATATTTACAGTATTTACCCAATATTTACTGCCTTGACTCTAGGCCAAATATATTATCTGACCTTCTAAAGTCTTCTAAGTTTGGGGGGGTCGCTTGACGGCCTTGACAGCATTTAAAGGCTGTACAGATCTGGCAAGGCCTTTCAAGGCTTGAATATTTTTTCCGATGGAAGCAAAGTTCAGATCTGGTACCGCATCTCCAGTATCACTGTCCTATCCTCGAATTTTTGGTGGCGATTATACTGGCGTGGTTGTCGATAAGGGCTCTGAGGTTTCAGAGTTTGAGATTGGTGATGAGGCATTTGGGGTATCAGATATCCTTATCTGACCTACGGGTGAGTGGATGAAATAGATAATTTGAAAAAGCGCAGAGTTAATTTATCATGCAGGATTATAGGCACCTATGCTGAATATGTATGCTATTAGGTAACTTACCAAAAGATGGACTCAGGAAGATACTGTGATTGGAGGTTCAGGAGTGTTGGAATATACGCTGCTCAACTCGCCAAAGCGCCTCCAAATATCGAGGTTATAGGCATTTGCAGCGGCAAGAACGCAGGCTTGGTGACGAGTCTTGGGGTCGATCGCGTCGTCGATTATACAGTGGCAGGAGCCATTGATGCTTTTGTAAAGGAGGACGCCGAGACATTCGATTTGATAGTGGATTGTGTCGGTGGTGAAGAGTATTACAATCAACTCATTGGGCTGCTGAAGAAGAAGGGTACCTTTGTCACTGCCGTTGGTCCAGCGATTCATCTTGGTGCAGATGAGCAAGTTACTTTTTTCACTACTGCAAAAGTGATATTTACAGTCCTTTCCCGTAAATTATTCGGTAGTCGATCGTACCAGGTTGTTATTGGTGTTCCATGGGGCGATCTTGCATGTGTGTGGGCTCCTTATTTTGCGGACGGCCGTGTCAAAACAGTCATGCAAGACGATCAGATTTTCGATTTGAAGGATGCAGTTCTGGCACACAAGAAAATCGAGTCACATCGCACAGTTGGCAAGATCATACTTTGCCCTTGACTTCTATCCCGAATTTACGTAACTCATAAACTACAATAGTCAATGTCCACGTATCTAGTTTCTTTATCGAATAATATTGCTATTAACGACTGTAATACGGTATTACATATGCTTAATATCTGGCTTATGTAATAATTGTGCCCATTAAATTTGTCTGCTCTGAAAGTTTCAGCTAATGTTGTCAGTCAGAAAGTTAGACAAAAAGAATGAGTGCTTTATATATATCTGCCACCATAGTAGTGTTGTCAATGAATTGGATGCGTACCATTAAGGTAAAAGACTATATCATAAAGATATACGATTTTCTCCTGTGCTTAAAATAGTATCCCAAAAACTAATTAAATGTATTTCTACGCAAGTCAACAAGAATATCTACGGTAAAGAATACCTGGCAACATAATTTCAATTTGCTTACGTATATAAAAAACAACCAACTGTATACTATAAAAACCAGCTCATTTTTTCTAATCTATTCATTACTCCAAGATGGATGACTCCACTGCTTCATCGAAAATGGATATCAGTCGGGGGCCACTGCATCAGTTTATCACCAGACTGAACCAAGCAATTCGCATCGACAATTGCCAAAAAGTAGTTCGCTCCTCGAGACACACGATCAATCAAATGCTAGATCGGAGCCTGTTGACAAACCTTCTTGAAGACATTCGCACACGTTACAACGCGAAAAAGGATAGTCTAGAATTTACGCTCGTGGACTTACAACAAGTGATCAAAAACTATCCTAGCAGTGTCATCGAGTACCTTTGTAAAGTCGACATCGTTTCCATGTATGGAAATCAAATCCGACCATTGGAATCGTACGACGAAGGTTTGCAAAATACAACAGCACGTGAATTGTTGATGTTCCAGAGTTCAATGGCTGCCAAACGGGCAGTAACGCAAAATGACCGGCGTATTGACTTTATCGAGCAGTTGCCGATGGAAATTGCCAGCAAAATTATCATGCGACTACCTTTACCAGAGGCTGTTACTTGTTTGACGGTTTCGAGACTGTGGCGTGAGCGAGTAATTTATTGTACAGCTTTGTGGGCCAATATATCTATTGGAAACGACTTGAATGGCATTCGAGTGCTAAGTGCGCTGCCAATTATAGTCCACTATGTTCGACATGTTACAGTGACGTCAGGCTTATCGTTTCGTTATTACTACATTGCCCAAACAGATGGTATGCAACACTATTGATATGGTTAATATGGTACTGTTGTGTGTGTCATAACACTTTTATTAGGGAAAGCAGATAGGAGTATACCTTGGCGTTCTTCAAGAGTTTTGCTTAGGTTCTGGTCAGTGAGGCATACACTGACAAATCTCAGTTTTGACTTTTCACGCATGCACGACCCAGTCAGATTAGTCGATATACTTGATATATGTTGCTCTGTCGTCGACTTGGCATACACGAGTTCATGCCCAATGGCACACCTGATCGGTGACTTTTCATACTTGAAAGAGCATAGTACTCTTACTAGCCTACGATTGAAAGCACGGCCTATCACCGGCCCGGATATTGGAATGATGCTTCACCGTTGTCCGAGACTACGGCGTCTCGTTATGTACGGGTGTGAAATATCAGTTCTGTATCAAGTTTATCGCTATGCGCCGAATTTAGAGATTCTGGGCGTCAATCACCTCCTTCCGATTCCAGAGTTGCAAGAAAACGTACCGAATGTGCGAGGATTACGAAGTCTCCTGACACATGATGCACTATTCGATGAGATACCTGCTTCCGATATCTTTCCATTACTATACAGGAATATGATGACTTTGGAAAATATACATGTCGCCATCGCACTGCCATCAACATCGTGGAACCCGCTGGAGGAGCTCCAGTCAATGTATGCCAACTTTACGCTACCGAAAGTGACTAGGCTGGAAATTTACTGGTCCTTTGAAGGAATCCAAAAGTTTATGCTACCAGCCATAAAGGAAACGAACACTGTGTCACATCTACATTTGGCATGTACAGATAATCCAAACCTCCCAGGAAGGAGGGAGTGGAGTGCCTTTCGTGCGGCGTACAGGGATACGACTTCAGGCAGTGCGAACCTAGTTTCACTATTCAACAGACATGCAGCACTTTCCGAACGTCGGCATAATGGATTGGAAACTATCGTGCTTAAAAATTGCACGGGGACAACCGATACAGTGCTTGCATCTTTGGCCGACATCAAGACAATGCGTAGAATATTTTTTCACTATTTGCCGAATGTCACTGCCGAGGGCATTGGACGGTTTCTAAGCCAGATTGGACAACAGCTGCAAGTGATATGGCTTTCCACCATCCAAACTGTTACCGACGATCACATTACTGCTTTGGGTAAATGTGAACACCTGACACGGCTAGAGTTGCAATTTCTACCAAACATAACGAATCGCGGGATACTAGGTATGCTTGATGGAGACTGCTGCATGTTGGGCGAGCTTATTGTACGGAGGTGTCCAAAGATTACCGAAGAATGCATGCCGCATGCGGAACGAAAAGTGAAATCAGCTAGATTCTATTGCAGCTACTAGAACAAAATACTTTTAAAGTATACAATAAACCGGGTACATTCATAGCAGTGCTTGGACCCTTCAGGAACCAAAATCCAGATCTAGAAAAAAATTTTACGATATGAAACGAGAGTATGAATGGCCCCACTTCTCCTTTCGATAGATCACATTATTTATCACTTTAGCTTATTAATGCCTCTGAAGCCGTTTTCATGCGTCCTACACCTTACCAGTCATACATACGTCACTTGCTGACTGGAACAAGTCGTGATTTCAGTTAAATATTGCGTTTTGACCGGACGATCGTTGCTACCTGGATCGAATCTTTTGGCGTACATGCTTATCGGAGTGTGCACTTTCAGAAGATAAAACAGCATCGGGGTAAACGTGGTGGAGCATCGTAAAGCGTTTTGATTAACAGTCAATGCCAAGGCTCTGTACTCGGGGAAGAGTAGTCCCGAGCATACCCAACCTATCACGACACTGTTGATAAATAATATTGCATAAAAAAGCTTGACAAAAACAGCAACTACGCGTCATTTGATTTCTGTCACACAAGCTTGGCAACCCAGATATATAAAGTCAGTCTGCTTTTTCTGAAATCGTCAAGGTCAACGATGAGTATGCCAGACATTCCCAATAAAATGCACGTGCTGCAAGCCGTCAAGAGTGGCTCAGCTGAAGAATCGCTCAAGTACATTGAGGTCGACACTCCAAAGGTGACGCGCGATGATGAGCTTTTGATCCAGATCAAGGCAATTGGTGTCAATCCCGTGGAGGCCAAAATCCGATCTGGCAATGCATCCCCCGTGCCAATTCCGTTTCCACGTGTCTTGGGTGGTGATTATGCTGGCGTCGTTGTCGATAAGGGCTCCAAAGTTACCGATTTTGAGATTGGTGACGAAGTATTTGGTGCATTGAGCATCCCCATCGGACCCAAGGGTGAGAGAACCAGATTAATTACTTGTAGAAACAGAGGGTCTAATTTATCATATGCTTTTCTTCCACATAGGCACCTATGCCGAATATGTAAGCCATATGTAACCGTTCTTTGATCAGTTGCCAAGTCTACAAATGATAGGTTCTTGTGAAACTCGGTTCAGGTGCCATTGCAAAGAAACCATCCAATATTTCGTTCGAAGAAGGCGCTGGTGTCGGTGTCGCATGTAAGCATCGTCGAGAAGGAATTGAAGCGAATCGTACTAATAAACCTTATAGTTGGAACAGCCTACCAAGCTATCCTGGTACTGGGCAACTTGCCAAAGGAGGGTGTTCGAAAAATCCTTGTACTTGGAGGTTCCGGAGGTGTTGGCACGTACGCTGTCCAGCTTGCCAAAGCAATTCAGAATACAGAGGTTGTGGGAATTTGTAGTGGCAAGAACGCAGAGTTTGTGAAAAGCCTCGGAGCCGATCGCATCGTCGATTATACAGTGGAAGGAGCCATTGGTGCTTTGGTGAAGGAGGAAGCCGAAACATTCGACTTGATTGTGGACTGCGTCGGAGGCGAAGAGTATTACAATCAGCTCGTTGGATTGCTGAAGAAGAAAGGCACATTCGCAACAGCCGTGGGTCCTGTCATGCACGTCGGTGCTGACAAAGTTAGTCTGTTCAGTGGTGCGAAAATGATTCTCACAGTCCTTGGCCGCAAACTCTTTGGTTGTCGATCGTACCAAGTCGTTCTTCATATTCCCTGGGATAAGTTTGCTTCCGAATGGACCCCATACTTTTCTGATGGTCGTGTCAAGACAGTCTTGCGCGATGATCAGATTTTCGATTTGAAGGATGGCGTTTTGGCCCACAAGAAGATCGAGTCTCACCGTACTGTTGGCAAGATCATTCTCCGCCCTTAATTTGCTCCTTTATATTATCTACTTCATAATGTACCTAATATACATACCACTTTGCTCAGGGATATCACCTTATGAGCCATAGCCATATTTCATTTGTGTAACCCGCCAGTGCATGAACTGTAAGAAAGTTAGGCAATCCTAGTTTAGCCATAGCAGCCAGTTGGTATTGTGCTTGCTTATGCGGAAGCATCTAAATGTTGGGCGAGTTATGGTTTACGAAGCATAATCGAAGGCTACTGTAAGACCGTCAATACGTGCATTTACTCCGAAACATTGGGCAGGTCTGAATTCGTTAATATATGTCGACAGTCATTGTATGAAGATGTCGATAAAGGGAATGGCACCAAGCAGCAGTTAAACTGGCACTGCAAATATAAAAAGAGCATTCTTAAAAGTGCTGGCGAGTGGACAGTTGCTTTCCGCTGCTCTACTGACTAGCAACTGACTTCATAGATATGATACGTATAATTGTTTATTTGTAAAATTTATCGAGCATAAGAACGCACTTATTTTATTTCAGATCAGCATTCACAAAAGGATTTAAATCATAGCAATCTGTTCTGCCAATCAGCCGGTCTCGCGCGCGAAATTACAATACTAGTATGCGTAGTGTTTTCCTGATAATTGTTCCACTCTAGCCGTACAAATTCCACATGTATCAATGTATTTTGTATCGCATCGCTGACACCAAATTGTGGCCGTGGCCCTATCAGCTTGAGATAGTTTAAATTTGGCATATTTCGAAGTAGCCGCATCCAATCATTAATGGCCCCTTCAGCACGAGGATTAACAGGGCCTATGGAGTAGTATGGATCAGTGAATATAGCCCCTGGTGATTGCAAGTGTCTTAATGCGAGGGTAAGTCGTCTGAGTTGCGGGAAGTTTAGCATACACATGACGTGCTCTAGGAAAATGTATCCGTATATAGCAAGATTCATCTCAGCCAGAGTGGTGTGGTAAGCGTTCAAGATGGGACTAAAATGTCGCTGATTTATACGGTATAAGCTTCGGTAATAACTTGAATCGACGTGTGATCCATCGTATCTGCTATTAAACTGAAATTGTTTTATCAAGTTTCCGGTTTGTTGGACAATTGTGTTATTAGAAGCGGGTGGTAGCTCATCATGGTTCATATCTGGATCAGATTCACGTCTGTACTCTTCGTAGTCGCGATGATGAAAAGTGAATGACTTGAGTAATGGGCAGAACTCAAAAAGATGTTCATAAAAGGCTCCTGGTCGTTCGATAAGCCAGAAATCAGTACCTCCTGTAAATGTAAAGTTCTGTAGATTCGGTAAGTGTCGAAAAAGACCATGCTGATGCAAACGATAGACAAATTGTTCGTCTGACTCGAGATGTAAAGTGATAAGATTGGTGTGTTGAAACGATGGCCCTGATATAAATAAATTCAAAGTGTTACGATTCCTGATGTCAAGGTTGTTTCGGTTAAGCGGCGGATTTCTGATATCGCGAGCTGAACGCAGTTTTGTTCCAAAGTAAAGAGAGGTTAAATTTCCAAAATTTGATAGGAGGTACAAGACATTATTACTGATCCTTGTTGGATCAATAGTCGTCAACAGTGACAATTCAGTCAAACTGACGGATGCGATACTGATCAAGCTGTTAAGCCATATGTGGGAAAAGAAGTGCATGTGAATTTTGGCTTTAATACGAGTTAATAAAAACTTCATTTTTTTATAATGCATTATCATAACGTACCTTTTTGAATAGAGGTACACTCTCGATATTCGAGCCAACGAAATACTTGCTCGAGTTCCAAGTTTCCAGCAATGTATTTCTCGTCTGATCTCGGAATGTTGGCAATTAATTCAATTTCCCGTATTACTTCTGGAACAATATGATCTTGGTACGAATTCAAGACTTCGCTTAGTATAAGTCTGCCGTCATCGTTTGAGAGTACGTGTCCGAAGTATCTGTAATTATGCACTTGAGTTCTCGTTGTTGTACTTGCACCTCCGTAACGTATGACGTCGCCGAAGGAGAGATTTGAAAGTACTAATCCTAGGACTTCAACGGGAAGCAATTCGGTTCTTGAATTGCCGACACCGGCTACATCGGGAGGATTGTTCTCTTGACCATTATCTTGGGTTTCCATTTGAAAAGTTGTGAAGGACAAATGAAATGAAAGTTTATCTGTATTGCATGTATTTATATGCGTTATTCAGAATATTGTGCGGGAAACAGCCGATCGATCAAGTTAAAGCTATCCGCAGCACATACAAAGATATCAAGTCATGGTTCGAAATAGTACACACTATGCTTCACTTACTGACATAAATATGTGCCATTGATCTGTCTTCTGTCTGTATAGTTATGTAATCATCGCATTTTGGTAAAAACCGGCTGCTTTATATACAATGGTATCATGTAGAAACACCATACGTGCCAGACATTATCATACTTGTCACTGATATCCAGAAACAATGGATCAGCAAGCTTATTATCAAGATAGACTACGTATGTACTATGCATCTTTATTAATTAACAACGAGTAGAGTAAATCTATGACGATATTACCGTCGTTTGTGAATGATAGCGTACCTGCCTATTATTTTTGTCGGCAAGGAAATTCTTTGTTTCATGCCTAAACGAACGCTTCACTTGAAGCTCTCTGACAGTTTGCTTTTTAGACATAACGAATCACCGATAACAAAAGGCTCTCCCCTTCCAAGTATATCGACTGTTATACAGAGATAGCAAAAAATAGAGAATCCTGTATAACAAAACGCTCTGTATTCTATCTGAAATAGTTAGCTTTAGACACGTAGTCACTTGAATTAAAGCCATGATTTTGAATCCACTCACTGTGAGCACTATTAGAAATATTTAGGCTTTTTGGGTTACATGAGATCCCTATACTTGGTGCTCGTGACCTTCATGAGAGTCTTCCGAAACACTGTTGTTCATTGTCTGAGTGAAAAATTCTGTTGTTTTTAGCTACAGTTCTAAAAATTTCGGCGAATGGCAGGCGCGACGGCGCTTCCCCCGCAAGCGTTTTCTGAATTTCTATGAAAGGAAATATAAGGTTGCACCGCGGGTAAAGCCTACACATATAAAAGACAACACACATAATAATTCTGCTTAGATTTTTTCCCACATCAAAGCTACAAAAAAATCGAAAAATGTCTAGCAACCCACAATCAAGCATCTCAGTACCGGAAACAATGAATGCGCTAAGACTCATTAAGCACGGCCCTCCGGATCAAGCTTTCGAGTACACCCACGTCAAGACACCTGTGATAACAAATCCAACAGATGTTCTCATTAAGGTCAAAGCTGCTGGTATCAATCCTTCGGAATCAATGTTCAGGGCAGGCAACCTCATGTCCCTCAAGGTTCCCCGTACTCTTGGATGTGACTTTTCTGGAGTTGTGGTTGCAAAAGGATCTCAGGTGACGGAATTCGAAATTGGAGATGCCGTCTATGGCTGTTTGAACAATATGACAAACGGACCAGAAGGTAATTTTACATAAAAGCACAATATTTCCTTTTACTAATGAGCCGATCGTACTATTCACAGGATCGTACGCCGAGTATGTAAGTATATTTACGGATGCTTGCTCAATGATCCTCCATGATTAACTGCTACTATCATAGACCATGGCGTCTATCGCGAAAGGAGCAATTGTAAAGAAGCCAGAGCATGTGTCATTCGAAGAGGCTGCTTCATTAGGCGGAGCCTGCAAGTACCGATATCTTTGCAGTTGATAATTGATGGATTAACATCTCTGCTTAGGTTTAACGGCATATCACGGAATTGTGATGAATGGGGATTATCCAAAAGACGGACCAAAAAAAATCCTTATTGCCGGTGCTTCAGGTGGTGTTGGTGCATACGCCGTTCAAATTGCCAAGGCAATCGGGGCAGAAGCTGTCGGTATCTGCAGTGCCAAGAATGTATCCTTTGTATCTAGTCTCGGTGCTGATCGTGTGGTTGATTATACTTCCAAGGAGAGTATGGCACAATTAGAAGCGGAAAACGAAAGCTATGATCTGGTTTTTGACTGCGTCGGAGGCAAAGACTATTACAAGCAGCTGGTACCCTTACTCAAGCCTAAAGGAGTCTTTAGTACGGCAGTTGGCCCCGTGAAGCACATTGGTTCGGAAAAGCTCGGTATAGTCGATTGGGTGTCAATCATTGGCAAAGTTGCCTGGCTCAAATTTTTTGCCCCTCGAAAATATATCCTGTTTCGAGTCGGTGCCTGGGAATATATGAAGACGGATATTCACACTTGGTTGGATAGTGGATTGCTCAAGGGCTTGGTTCGCGACAGTCAAATTTATGACTTGAAGGATGGTGCCAAAGCGCACGCATTCCTTGATACCCAACGCGCAGTGGGCAAGGTTGTTCTTCGTATGTAATTTCAATTATCCGTATACATCTGTCATAGCACGTATCCCAGTATAATTTTTTAAATTATTAAACCATAGCCTTTCAGATGCAGGTTGCAGAATTACATATTCTTTACATGAAATAGTTTCAGCTTATCAATTACGTATAGCCCCCACCTGCTGCCGTATTACGTACTGTTGTCCATTTTTAAATGAACCGATATATTTATATGTACTGGATACTCAAAAGCAGCCCAAATTATGTCTATCTCTCATATAGCTTGCTTCGAAGGTGAAATTTATGTCGCCAAACTTACTTCTGTAATCGTTGTAATCAGCGTTACCTACTTTTTATACTATGCTATTTTGAAGTCAAAGCGCAGGCGAGGAAATGTCTCAATGGAAATACCCTCTCCAGGTTGCGCTCTTCCATACTTTGGTTAGCTAATCTCTCTAATCATTTATATGAAAAAAAATACTCATCGTATACATATAGGCCACATCTTTCAAATCAGTAAGCAGCTAACTGCATTGCAATTCCACGAATGGCATAAAAAATACGGTCTGTTGCATGTGATCCACTTTTAAGCTTGTAGAGTACTTATTGCCTGATAATTTTAAGGGCCTATTTTCCAAATTAAAATGGGCGCTCAGTCTTGGATCCTCACCAATGATCCTTATGTGGTTCATGAAGTTTTGGGAGTTAACGGGTCGATAACTGGCGGTCGCCTATCCAGTACACTTGCCAAGTATCATACATCTGGCAATAGGTATGTCAGTGTCATCTCATTTGTCTTTGTCAATGCTCACACGATCTGTACATAGCGGGATTGGGTTTCTAAATCCGGATCAGACTTGGAAACAAAACCGTACATTAGGTATATGTAAAACTATCTATATCAAGTAAATGTTTTAGATACTTAACTCTACCGTAAACAGCGCAAGCAATGCTTTCACCGAAAAGCGTTGCAATATCAGAGCCCATAATTCAGTCAGAGGTTGAGCGTGCTACTGAAATACTTTTGAAGTATTCCAGTGAGAATAGTGGTGCTGATACAAGCAAGCATATGAAATTTACCGTTATGAATGTCATTATGCAAATAACTTTTGGGCTGCATGCGGAATCAATCGATGATCCACTGACGAGATCTATGTTATATAACATAGAAAAGGCTATCGAACTTTCGGATATCCGTGACGACATTGGAGCATTCTTACCGCTTTTTGCACCGATTATTGACATTTTTACGCAAAAAGAAAAGGTCATACGTGATTATGTGAATAATAGTCTCAACCCTTTATTTAGTTCGCTGATTGACGCGGGATACAAAAGCGACGCTGAATGCTTTGTCAAACATCTACGTACCGCCATGGAAGATGGCAATAGGATTAATGAGGAAGGAATTATTGAGCTTTGCAGTAAGTTGCTATAATGAACATATGTAGCAATTGATCATGGTCTACAGCATCAATTGCTGCGCTTTAATTTAGCTGAACTGGCTGGTGCTGCAGTGGATGCAACAGCCATGACCTTGGCTTGGGGGTTTGTCATACTATGTCACCACAAGGACCTGCAACTACAAATCCAGAAGGAAATCGACACATTCATCGCCAAACATAACCGTCTTCCAATTTATAAGGAAAGAGAATATTTCCCACTACTTCTTTCCGCGCAAAAGGAGTGCATGCGTTATAGAACAAGTGCCCAGTTCAATTTCCCTCATGTAGTGCAAAACGATTGTAAGAAAAAGTGCTCGGTGATATCTTAAATTGTATAAATGTAAAGCTAACCAAAAATTTATGCTTCCAGTGAACTACAAGGGAAATCTCATTCCCAAAGGAACTATTATCTTGGGTAATGTGTACTCATTATGCCGTAATCCAGAACGCTACGATAGTCCCGATGAATTCAAACCGGAGAGATATTTGCATGACACCAGGCAGATTTCCGCCGCAGTTAAAGGAAATGCTGATACTCGGGAGCACTATTTATTCGGTTGGGGAAGGTATGAAAGTGAATAGAGCATATATAGTTCTATCAATCACATACTGATTGTTCGATTTAGGCGCATCTGCCCCGGAGTTCATTTGGTAAACTGAGACTTTAATGCATGTATGCGCCTCATAAACTAATACTGAGTACGTTTTTTATGCAAACTTAGTCAGAGGTCATTTTATTCCACGTATGGATCCGTATTCTTGCGGCGGCCGTAATTGAACCGCTACTTGACAAGAATGGAAATCCTTCATACCCAAATTTGAACGCACTTCGCGATGCAGGGATTGTCATTGGTCCTGGCGAATCACGTATACGATTCGTAAAACGAACTGACCATGGGATTTGATCTTGCAAATAACAATTCATATATGCCTAGTATTCACTAAAATAATAACCGAGGGTTGTGTGCAACGCCAAGTTACGCTGGTCATTCAACGCGCGGCTATATCAAAATAGTTAATACTAGGCAAGATAGTCATATAGAGAAAATTACTTGGCTTTACAGTATTAAAGTTGGCCCAGAGGAAAACTTAATGACGACAATGTCATCGAAATATCATCGAAATATCATCGAAATGTCATTCAGTATTAATGAGGATTTTTCAATAAAATATGTACTGTTGAAGTTGACATTATGCTGCATAATGAGCATTATTTAATCGGCAAAGTGGTGATCAGCTCATCTGAAGCGACCTAGACAGAAATGATGTGTCAATGTAAGAATATTGGCAGAAAATTAGTAGATCAAAAATCAAAATCACATATGCGTGATACTTTTCGCAGTATGGATCAGGAACAGTTACAATGGCAAAGTTATAATTATATCAATAGCACATAATACTTCGGTGGTAGCGTTTTGTTAACGAGCTTATGTCCCGTTGATGGTATCAGGGTTCTAGTTTGTTTTGACTTCCATTTTGAATACATTAAGAGCATATAAAATGGCGCGTCGTCGTACAACTCTTTTTCCCCAGGACTTAACAGGTGTCAACCGACAAAAGTTTATGCCGAGAATATCAACAGAGTTGTGCATACTTTTGGTTTGCGCCTCGTTTCCGCTTGCTTTGCGAACAAAATGGTTGCTCTGGATGTTGCTCGCGCCACCATCACTGCAGCTACTAGCTCGGCAACACTGTCAGCCATCCTTTTTCCTATCCTTTTACCTTCTCTTTATGTAAGCTTCCCTGCGCTCCCGATTCCGTCCTTAATCATTTTTAGCGCTTTAACTTTTATATTATCATGATACACTAGTGTCTTCCATCTGCCTTGATGATATTGGATCTTCAACATGTCCAAATTACCGTATACGCACTTTATATCGCATAATATGATGTTTAATCAACGCTTTTAAGTGCGAAGCATATAATTCTTCTTAAAATATATAAAGAGTCATCGACGATGTGCTCGAAATATAAGAGATAAAATACGTAGCCGATTGTGGATAATAGAATATAAATCGGAGGCCTTCATCAAAAGATACGTTGCTTTATATTTTAACGGAGATCGGTAGCTATGGGTGACGTTTGGTAACGTGAACTTGCATACCATTTTTCATTGGCAATGTCAAAGAAGGACCATATGTGATATCTTGGCCAGGTACCAACGAGAAACTGTACCGCTGCATCAAGGTTGCAATAGCAACTACTGCTTCCAAAACTGCAAGGTTTCGACCTACGCAATTTTATATATTAGCAAGATGATGTGTATTTTTAAAAGTAAACTTACCGAGGCAAATTCGAGGGCCGCCATTAAAAGCGGGCCATTTTCCTTGGCTCTCTCGTATGAGTTTTTCATCATCATCGATCCATCGTTCAGGTCGATAATCCTTTGCATCTGACCCCCATATTTTTGTTGATCGGCCCATTGCGTAGCCTACGTAGTTATAAGGAAAAATTAGTTTTTTAGCTGTGATTTTTGATACTCACTATTGAAACATACCTGACCAAGCCGCAATATCGTGTTTTTTGATACGCGTTCCGTCTGGCCACACATCATTTTCAACTGCAAAACGTGCCCCCATTGGCACCGACGGATACAATCTTAGCGTCTCATAAATCCTATAACAGTCAACGGTTCGTCATTTGTGACTGAACATGTGACTTACACTGCATGAGCATAAATGAGTGACTTGACAGTGTCGTACAGCGTTGACGGGTCTGCGGTCTCTTTTGGCCAGCACTTTTCAATTTCCTCTAGCAATTTAGCTTCGATTCTTGGATTCAGCATCAAATTGTAGAATGTCCATGAAAGGGCTTGAGCAGTTGTATCCCTTCCAGCGATGATAAAATTCAAAACTGTGTCTCGTAGATCCCGATCGCTGATCTTTTCCCCTTTTTGATCACATGTCACCATAAATCTGGACAACAAATCACTAAATTCCTTTCCTTGCGCGAGCTGCTCTCGTCGTTCTCGGATGATACTGTATGCAAAGTCTTCGACAGCTCGATAATGGTGACTGACTGGAGTTGACCAAGGCGAAAGTATGGGCTGAAATGTTTCCCACAACCGAGTCATAGGTGTTTGAAATCTCTCGAAGACATTGGTTACGCATATGTCGAATGATGTAGTGAATGGGAAAGCTTGCTTGTTTGTTGATGCATTGAGTCGCACGCCGAAGCCTAATCTGGTCAAGAGTAGTCAATATGATATTATCACTAGGTATGAAGTGCATACAGAACAAACGAGTCGAGAGTAAACTGATGCATGATGTCGTGAAAGTCAATGGACTCCTTATTTTCAGCTTTCGGATCCAAGATGTGCTTGCTGATGATGTCCAGCTCGCTTACAAAGACACTACATTTGATATATGCTTTAGTCAAAATCATTATACTGAATATACATTCACAAATTACTCTGTAAAGCGATCCCGAAAGTTTGCAACGTTAAAGATGTGGCTGGCTGTTTTTCTTTGATATCGCCAACGTTCACCGTTAGATGTAAAAATACCATTGCCAAGCAAGTATTCAAGAAAGCTATACATGATTTGTCAGATTCGCGCGTAACTCTTTAAGCTGCTGAATTTTCCTACGGCCGGTTATTGACATAGTTTGAAAAATTATCTGAGGCAAAAAGTTTTTTAGTCTCGACTTTGGTTCGTCGATACGAAGTGATACGGTTACCATTCATAATATATTCAATATTCCGAGGATCAAGTGTCACGACTCGAGTTGGGCGCCCAGCAACTTGCATAGATCTAAGTAATCAGATGTTGAACGATATGTCAATGGTTTACAAACACTGCTCCCTGTATTTACATTGTCGATTTATTTTGAGATTCGAATTCTTCTAATATGAATTCATGAATCCGGTTTTTGTTACGGTTTACGTAAATTAATGATCCGAGCAACGGATGGCTTCGAAAAGAAGCCATGTCCTTTCTTGCTTCCGCAAAAACTGGGCGATCATTGTACTTGAGAGCCAATAGAGCGACTATTGCAACGATTGATCCACCTAAAATAGTTGCTTTATTTGTCGTGGTTGTATCGTACATTTTCAAGAAAAAGCTACGAAAGAAGAAGAAGAAGAAAAAGAAAAAGTTACAATTTAAGGCGGTGCATGTGTTATGCAAGTGAGCTGCAGATACTACATGACAAATTCAGCCTATTACTTCGGTGCAAGTGGGACTGCATGCATACAATGCGCTTCGATTGATATACTAACTATTTATGGTTTATTGCTGTCACCATCGCAACACTATGGACATCAAAGCATGCTTCATGCGAAAATATTTTCCTCCTACCAGGAACTGGCTCTTTTTCTTTTATCTCATTATGCTAGTGGTATTGAAGTTCGTACGCCTAGTAGCTGCCACTACATACACCCAGTACAGCATCATTACACATTAATTTGCTTGTGAGCATGTACATACCTGGAGACTTTGTCGGCTTTTTTCGGTACACGATTCTCGGATAGGCGACGGAAAAGGGGCTCCTATTAATTGGAAAGCAAAGTGAAAAGAAGCGTACGGATAATGATGTTATATTTTGTATCGGTCTCTCGCCCCCAATAGGTTGGCGATATTATCTTTATGCAGCATCAATACTTGAAGATGACAATAATTTTGTCAGTAAGGACTGTTCACGTATACTTGGCCAGGTGAGTAAAACACTGCGAAATACAAGGTGGCACCACGACGTAAAAATAAAGTTTAAGGAGGACACGAAAAGGTGTCGCAGTAGGGAGCTAGGCATATCTTCTACTTTTCCCAGTGACAAATGTTCTCGATCGACTTTGGTGCCTGTGCTTCCCTCTAAGCACTTCAATCCTGAACAATGTTACTTTTGACAATGGCTTGAAGGAGTTAACGAGACCCAAGCAACCCAGCAGACAATGGTAATACTGAAAAAACTAGAACAAGCGCGTGTCGATCTGCTCATCATCCATGTCCAAAATCTAGAAAAGCACGCAAAAAATTAGTAAAGCGATGGTAACGATATCCAAAGCTATTGGCACGTGTTCTACATTGACCAGCTCTATATCGTTTGCCAATCAACTGGATATTCAGGCAATCTATCCACCGATATGCCGAGAATGGGCCTATTCCGTCTGAGATTTTACGAGTGCACAGAGAACGAAAAATGCCGGACATTTATGAGGAACAAAGGTGGTTTTGTGTCAATCGTGACTCCGGATGATACAGCAAGGTTTTTTGTTGACTGCAGAAGAAGGGCCCTGGAGTACCGGGCTATTAAATGTATTTACTGATTTTGAGGAGCTGGTATACATCAGTACTAAGTTGCGTAGGTTTGTAGAAACCAGTTTGATTCAGCAAAGGTAGTAATGAAGCCTTGTAGAAGAGCTTTATCCGTAATGATGATCGTCATCGCAATGCTTGCGAGAGAGCACACAATAAAACGAGCCCCATAGACTGGAATGACAAAGCCCAATTGTATTATAACGCCTGGTATTGGCCAACTACGAGGTATAGTATCAGCGTGCCAGAAATGGTAAAACACTATCCAAGGCCTTGTTTTTGACACGATCAAAGACGATTCCGAAACAATAATGATGAAAAGGGGAGGGTGGTCCGTACCCGAAGTGATTACATCTTGTGGCGGGAGGAAGCCACTGGTCACGCTCCATGCGACATTTCTAAACTGTTCCAGCTCTCTCCAAAATTAGATATCTGTCTTTGAGTTAAAGAATCTTTGCCGAATGCGGTTTTCGAGTCCCCGAATGAACAGCCATGCCTTCGGACGCTGGAAATCTGCTACATACATGAAGTACGTGACGGAGAGCTACTGCTGCAGCAATATTTCGATAGCTTTTTGGCACAAGGACAAAGGTACACTTTGAAGGAGCTGCTAATCCTATACTTCTGGGTGATAGATGATCGAATGCTTGTCGCATTTTCAAGTATTACTTCAATGGAAAGATTGCTATCGAGCGAGGCCATAAATGGATTAAATCAAACGGGTTTGTCATGTTTCTGCGAAACTTAAAATGCAATGCAATCTTCAGCATCTCCAGCTTTCACTTATGGAAAAGCTTTACGAATGATCACGTAGAGGATCTGTTTGAATTTTTGGAATTGAAAGAAACCAATACCAAGTATCATACTTCAAAAGTCCAAAACTGTATCTTTTGAAGTTCTTCCCCCCGCTCCTCACGCTCACCGTTGCCATGTTAAAACTGATCGAGGATAATACTTTTCAAAGTCAAATATCGTCAAAAAAGGTGCTAAAAGTTTAAATTTTATATGAGATGATTTTTTGTTGGTAGTTGAGTTCAAGATATTCCACTGTTTTGATAGTCCCTTGCGTTTAGTAGTTATATAGCATATATACGGCTCATATAGCTTGATTCCAGCAACTTTATTTCTTCCACAGCCCATTTTAATCGGTAGGTAAAGGCGCCACTGCTACAGCGATTCTTTCATGCTTTGCACGATATTAAGAGAAGGAGACATGAAACTAACACCTCCCATACGAATCCAAATTCTGCAAGTAATCCTGGCGGGCCTGGACGCAACAGCTACACTGATTATTATACGTAACATGTACATAAAGACATAAAATATCTAATACCCTAAATTCTCAATAGAGTAAGTGTCGTAAGCAAGCTTAAAAAAAGTCGATCTGTCAAGTAGGTTTCTCAAAAGAGGCAATTTTAGGATTATGTCAAGCTTGGATTAAATTGGTACCACGTCAACTGAGAAAGAAAAGCACCACTCTCTATTTTCTTGAATGTGATAATCCTTTTTCCTTTTTTTCCCAAAGTATGAGCGACGAAACTATGTATGCGCTACAAACTGTATCTCTCGGTACAGCACAGAAAGCACTCGAATATGTTCAAGTTCCGAAACCCAAAATCCAACGGCCAACGGATGTTCTTATCCAAGTGAAAGCTATTGGCGTAAACCCTGTCGAAGCGAAGTTTAGATCAGGGAATGTGCCTGCGCCATTTGTTAAAACGCCTTCTATCTTCGGTACGGATTATGCAGGCATCGTCACAGCAAAAGGAGACCATGTCACAGACTTGCAAGTTGGGGATGCTGTGTATGGATCCTTACTCATGCCCTGGGGACCCCACGGTAGGAAGAACAAAATGATACCTTACATAATGTTCTCACATGCTTATATAGGCACTTATGCAGAATATGTATGAATCTATTTCATCGTCAAGTTGCAAGTGTAATTGAGAAATTGGACTGTTAGATTATCGCACGATTTGGCTCCGACGCCATTGTAAGGAAACCAGAAAACATTTCATTTGAAGAAGCAGCTGCCACGGGAATTGCAGGTAGGCATAGACGTTCGCCTCAATAGATAATAGCGCTGACAGAGAATGTACGTAGCCACAACTGCTTACCAAGGCATTGTGGTGGATGGACAATTACCCGAATCAGGGCCCAAGAAAATCCTAATTATCGGTGCAAGCGGTGGTGTAGGGTCGTATGGCGTACAAATTGCCAAAGCCATTGGAGCAGAAACCGTAGGGATTTGCAGTGGTCGAAACGCCGAACTGGTTCGAAGCATAGGTGCCGACCGTGTCATTGACTATACCGTGGAAGGCAGTTTGGATAAGCTGGTTGCGGATGAAAAGGAAACATACGACGTGGTTCTGGATTGCATCGGTGGCGACGAATACTACAACAAGCTCGTCTATATACTAAAGAAAAAGGGTGTCTATTCCAGTGCTGTAGGCCCAACGATGCATGCAGGTGCAGAAAGCGTCGGTATTTTCGGTGGGGCATCCATGGCGTTCAGGGCAATGCATCACAGAATCTTTGGCGCTCGGCGTTATTCGCTTGTCTTAAAATATCCGTGGATTCGTTTTGCTCAGGACCTGCAGCCCTATCTCGCCAATGGATCTGTCAGAAGTGTTGTGCATGAAGAAAATATTATCGAGTTGAAGGATGGTGCCAAAGCCCATCTGAAAATTGAGTCTCATCGTACAGTGGGCAAAATCGTCCTCCGGGTTTTATAAGTAAAAATTATACATTAATAAATATGATTACTCTGTCTTGGTACGAGCAGGAGTGGAAATGGCCTTGGAGATGCGAATATACGAATCAGCCAAAATCATCAAAGGAATAAACAGGTATGGGAGATAGAAGCCAAGGAGCATGTAACGTTCCGACTGGACTAAGCCAAAGTCAGGGTTGTACAACTCAGCCAAGATAGGAACCATCGTTGTTGCGACGTGGGAAGCATACACTACATTAAAAAAAACACGGGTCAGCTTGGAGAGGGATCAATGATGCTGTTGATAGGTTACCAATCAATGGAAGACGGATGTAGCTCGAATCTGATAATTTAAAAACACGCCTCTAAGTTATCATGTACGACGCACACTCACACACACCGCATTTCTTACCTTTCCAAAGGCCATAGCAAGCAGCAAAGAAGAACGGAAGCTGCAAAAGCATTTCACAAAAAACAACACCTTGGAACCAGGGGATAGGTGCGCTGAAGCCCAAGGACGCGCTCATAAAAGGATCTTTGTAGGTCTCCAAGTACCACGCGAGAACGTCCTTAAGTGCCTGCGGGACGATCTCGGGAGGGTAAAACGATTGAATATCAACACATATCGTAATCGGGATATGCGAGGCAAAGTACCCGAAAAAGATGAGATCGAGAGGTCGCGAAAAGAGGCTTTTGGTAGTTGGCTGATTCGAAACCATGGCAATGATGATAAAAAGAAACCGTGCTTTCTGTGACAGAGTTCGGAGAGACTTTCTTTTTTTTTTTTACACATGTCATTCAAGTTCACATTTGTTCGTCACGGTAACACTGATGCTAATAATGAACGATGGCTCCAGGGTCAAATGGGTAAAAACATGACAACCAAAAGGGGAGGAACAAGATATTGACTTGTTATTGCAGACACGTTACTGAACAACCGTGGTTTGGAACAGGCAGCTTTAGTTGGGAAGCGACTCTCCACCGAAAAGTTTGATAAAGTCTATTGCAGTGACCTTACACGCTGCAAACAGGTATAAATGGAACGCAAAGTGTCACATGGATTGAACGCACTGATAAAAATATATAAAGTAGACTGCTCTTGGCATTATGGAACATCATCCCAAGATCCCGGTGAATTACCGGACCGATATCCGAGAACGCGGATTCGGCTCTCTTTCCGGACAGCCTATCGCTCATCTCATGACAGAAAGTACTCGTCTTGGTCAAAATGTGGATGCCTTTGTAAAAAGCTGCAATGGTGAAACAAGTGCAGAGTTCGAATATAGAGTCATCCAGGCGTATAAGGATATCTTGAAGGAGAATGAGAGTAATGACAGCGTTTCCCATATTTTGGTGGTGACCCATGGCGGCCCGCTCAGAGTGTTGACACGTTATTGGATCGAGATTGCCAAGTTTACTACGGATCCTGTCAATTTTGGCAAACCCGGAAACCATGGCAATACTGCCGTGACATGCATCACGGTACCTAAGCAACAAGGGCAAGGTGGACGTATTGAATTGCTGAATTCTACCACACATCTTGGTGATGCACGAGGTCCGACGGATCCACCCCCTTCTGTATAAACTTCATAGATTTACACCCTTGTTTTGCAAAGTTTTGATATTAGATCTGCTTTTATGTATTGCGGTTACTATGTGATATTTGTTTTTTCCTCAAAGCAAACATTTTATTAATGACTATGAAATTATATATATAATGCAACGTAAAACTAAGGTATCTATAGGCTAAAACAAAAAAAAGATCTAAACGGCTTCTAGTTGTTTACTGTGCCACAAGCCAAGGGTCCTTCAATACTTCATCGATCGTCGGCCGGGACGCGACATCTTTGCTGAGCATCTTGTGGAGTAAGTTTGTGGGACCTAACACAAGAATGAGAAAAGCTTGGATATATAAAAACACGCCAATCTATTTTTTATACCTGGATAGGGTGGATCACGTATCCGAAGTTCATCACCCAAGATATCATCAATTTGATTGAAAGGAGTCTCTCGGAAAATCAAAGTATGCAATAAAATACCCAGACTCCAAATATCTTGAGGAGGGCCATCGTAACTAATACCTTGCAGCAGTTCAGGAGCCCAATAATCCATGGTGCCACAAAACGTTTCGAACTTTTTGCTTTCTCGGTAATATGCAGCGCTACCAAAGTCGATGATGACGGCGGTGCCTGATTCATCCAGAATAATATTTTCGTCCTTGATATCGCGATGCACAATTCTGTTGTGGTGCAAATGCTGTACACCTTCTGCTACTTGTCGAAAAATCGTACGTGCTTCTTGTTCACTGATGGTTTCGTTCAGTTCGATAAAGTCAAATAAATCCATGCCGTCACCGTAGAGCTCCATAACCACGTAATAAAATTCCTGGTCCTCCATGTGATTTACTGACAAATATTAGCTTGCGATGAATGATAAAAAAGATTAAGGAGAAAAAAACTCACAGAGACTACAGCAGTTGATGTGGGGGTGTTGTTTTAGTGTCCTGAGGATATGGATCTCAGCGGGCACAAGGTCACCGACACGCCGATCCCTAACAAATAGTTTAATACGCGTGTATGGTTTTGAGAGCAAATATAGCTTACCGCATCCATGAGTCTACAATGATGCGTGATTTTGTAATTGACTTTATAACGACTTTTTTCTAAAACAAGTAGATATGATATATCCAGTTTTTTTCAAGAAAGAAAAAAGAGGGCAAAACGCTTACCTTTGTTTCATCGTCTTTGCAATAAGCAAGCATTGCAGTTCCATAGGTACCTTGTCCGAGTGAACTTTCAATGACGTAGTTATCGAGCGGATGCTTGTCACCATCGGTCGGGAGGGGTGGAGGCCAACGGTGTTCTTTGTTCGGCGCGTTCTCCGAATCCGGTTGCGGAGACTGTGGCGCATCTTCTAATGGTGCCAGTTCTCGTTTGTCAGTTTTGGTTCTAACCGCTCGTTCAGTTGTCTTTGGGTTGCAATCCTCGTGAGGAACGTCCGTGGTAATGGTCAACGGACCAGGGACATCATCCGGGCATTCGTCTTCATGCTCGCCTTCGCTTATAGCCGGAGTCATGGATAACAGTGCCACACTTGCTTTTCGTTTGTTATTGTTTCGTGGGGCAATCGCATGTATTCGGTCAAAGCTGACCCAGATGCTAATCAAATCTTCTTCAGCGCTTTCTATTGATCGAAGCTGCAGTTGGACATCAAAATGACTGCCATCGCGATGCACGGCATAGATATTGGGCAGCAGAGTACCGGTTTGAGAACTGACGGATAACTTGCGTTCGGTATCTTGCGCCAATCCAGGGGGTATCAAGGCCCTTCGACACGTTTGATTGCCAATGACGGTGCCATCATGTCGCCAAAGCCCATCCCGTCGCAAACCGGTCAAAATGTCATGAAATTGGGGAAGCAGTTGATCAATATTCATTCTTTCGGCGATAGTGTCAATGTGTTGGTAGCCGAAGAGATATTTCGCTGGAACAGGGCTGATGCTTTGGATGGTGCCATCGTTGTGAACCGTAATCAATCCGGCGATGGCGGGGAGTGATGTGATTTTGAGAGAATATTGGTCAGTGTCATCTTCGGGATGAAGTGCGGCCATGACGGGAAAAGAGGTTCCTGATTTGGCTCGAGCGCCAAAGAACTTTAACTGCTCGATTGACGTTAAATTGATTGATCCGTCCGTTTTGAGTTGTGGTATTAATAAGTCAATTGGCTTTCCAATGACTTGGTCACTTTGGTATCCAAACAGTTCTCCCATTTTTCCTAGGATATCGTGTACGATGCCCTATCAAGATTTTTGAGTGTCTCAACGTAAAAGAAGCTATGAGAAAAGGGACTCACCTTTGAATCCAGTTGTGTGGACAACGTGCTTTCATAAATCTCCTCAAAAATCCAAATATATACAACTTGTCCTGCATCACGTTCCTTTTCCTTGAGCCAGAGGGAGGCAGCTGACAATTCACCATTGACTTTGACAACAGGAACCTAAATCATACCATTGCTAAATCCCAAACCGAATTCCATGCTGTGCAACCATATATAAAACTGACCACGTTACCACACACCAACACGGAATCCTTTCCGCGCACCTTGCTTCTCCGTAACAACATCATTTCGACATGTTTCCGAAACGGATACTGCAAAACTGGCAGAAGTGGCTTGCCAACATAAGACTTGTTGATACCAAAACACAAACTGGCGATGTCGTTGAATAACAATATCGTCCCATCGACCGTGGTGGTGAAAATGGCCTGATTTTGAGGCAGAAATCTCGTGGGTGCATGGAGTGCCCTTTTATAGTATTTTTCTGTGGCGTCTGAACGTGGGTTCGGTGATACAGAGCCATGCGCGGATTCATATATCGGCGGAAGTGCAGTTGGAACGCCTTGGTCGGCAGAGCTCCGCGGTAATGTTTGGCGTCGTCCACTGCTGCTACTGCTCCCACTACTGCTGGTGCTTAATACATCGTCGGGTTGTTGTTCTGGTGCTGCCAATGAGGCCATCAAATTGGTTCCGTTTTCGTAATCGATACTGGTGCGCGGCGTGTTTTGGACACTCCAGTAACTTGTTTGCCACGTATACATTGTTCCGCCAATGTCAGGATGAGAGAAACGTCTCGTAACGCGGTCGTCGAGTTTGTAACGGAGTCGTTTTACGAAATCCACTCCACGCTGTATCATATGCTTTCGACTAGTCCTCGCAGACCTGCTCGTACGAAGAGACGCCGGATTAAAACTATAACTGTACAGCGACTCCTTGGAGAATCTGGCAATCATATCATTCTCTAAACCCGCCGATTGTCTTGGATTATCCTCGCTGTTTTGTCGCAGTCTAGCCAGACTACGCTTGGAGTAGTAATCCTCCATATCTTCCTCTCCGTCAGTCGACATGGACCTATCTTTTCATGAGTCATTCACCGTAACTTTTTAAAATCCCGTTAATGTTGCTTAGGTACTTTTCTGTCCCTGTGTCGCTAAGATACGACTCATCTTGGTTTATGGAATTGTTAAAGTCTGCGAAGGCGCCATTGGCGATCGAAGCTATATTGGTTATTATTTTCTCCCTTCGTTAATGCTTTTTTCGAGCCGCGCGTTTCATTATACTTATTCACCTGATGATGTAGTTCTTTTCATTCCATTCATCGATTCAAGGTTACCATGGTAGAAAGAAAAAAAGCTGCATAGTTGTTGCGAGGTCGGCTTTTCAATTCCATAGGTCTGGATGCAACAACACTAAAAAACTAAACCGATTATGCCGTAATGCATATATACACAACACACAGACATCTGCTCATGATATAAGAAAAAGTTGGGATTTCCTCGCGGCTGTTTGATAGCTATTGCACAATTTAGGATGGCTCATGATCTTTGGCCAATCTAAGGTTACACGGATACATCTGGAAAGTATATCCATTTCTGGTGCAGTCGTACATCGATCTTGTGGAGTTCAGCAAGTCCGATCGCATGGAACGGAAAGACAATGCAAGCAAACAGAGGTTTGATTACCAAATAACAAATCGTACAAATCTAATTTATCTCGTACGTACTTTGTAATTGATCGTTTGGGTACCACTACTGTCAGCAGTGAATCATTTACTTGCCGCTTGACCACGTGTAGTAACAGTTTATCGCTTGCTCACGATAAGTAGCGATCAGCATGATCGTAATGTTGTGAAACGTGACAAAGATGAATATCCACAAGTTTCAATTAGAGTAAGTGGGGTATAGCATTAGCTAATCATGTATTGTAAAGTCTTGGGGAGTTCGCCTAACATGAAGCAGTATGCAATTTGGAACCGTACACAATAAAAAAAATGACTGGGCAACAATAGCTTTTTGTTATTATCTGCACGCTAGTCTGCAGTTTACTACGCTTCTTTATGCTTATTTGTTTTATGGGGGCTTAAAAAGGTGGCTCACCTCTTACATTATCTCTTTTATTACGAGCCATCGTGTGCAGTATTGATGATATTCGGCTACTTCAAAAGAATTTAGTTCAAATTCATTATCTCACCTTGAATACAGCGTGGCTGTTGCATGCAGTATGTCCTTTTCCGTAAGGAAGGCGCACTCCCGCCTTTTCCGAATGATATCATTATGTTCGATTCACTGCATTCTATGCAAATGATCTGAAAAAAAATGCAGATATATGAAAAAAAAAAGAGTTCTCAGATCTAGCATTCTGTGCACGTACATTATTTACTCATTGAACAGAAGTGAACAAATACAGTATGCCTTACCATAGTTTTTTTTTATCAAGATGCATAAAAACCAGCTAAAAAGATTTAGACTATGCTACATACGCGACATGAGCAATCTTCTATTTTCTTCTTTCCTGTGTTAGTAAGTCACATGTAGAGCAAGGTGTCACTGCAGGCTCAACTGTCAGTACGGACCTCATTCTATAAATGTATAGCGCAGATACCATATATGGTCAGGGGGAGCAAGCTTTTGAATGTCAACGAGCGTACACATTGATGTGATCTCCCTAGAAATTGCCACACTACTACGGATCCCGATATCCCGTAAAAATAATTCTTCACGTTCCAGGCTTCTCACTCCATTTAGAACGACAAGTACATTTTACCCCATAAGATAAGTAAAGGAGTAAAGGGTTTACAGTACGTATTACGTGACACCTTCAAAAATTGGGGAGTTTGCTGAACCCTGTTTTTTATAATCAGAAGTAGTTCCACAATTATTCCATGTAGTAAGTAGAATTCTTATTTTTTTTTTGCTAAAAAATGGTAGAGTAAAGATGATTTCTGTTTGCTGTTCTAGAACATGAAATGGATTGTGGAACATGCAACGCACATGGCATAATGACGTTATGAAGCACTTGATTTGGGGGGTGGGGAGGGTTGAAGAGAAGTATGAGATTTAAAATTTCCAACGGTATTATTCACATTCTTTAATGCGGAAGAATGGGGAAAAGATTACAGTAACGGGCTGTTGACAAAATTAGGTAAAAGCGATATGCTGTTTTCTAGGTGGGGAAAGATTACCCTTATTTTTTGTAATACTTTACCCCTGGATCACCATATGCTGAGACGCAGGGAAGAGGGTGTCGGAAGTACCATAGGGAGAGTTTACCTTTTTGCCTCTCGTAAGCATGACGCTTTATGCTTTTTTGTTTAAAAGCAGGTAACCATGGATAAACACACATATTGCACGTTGCCTATGGAAGCAGCGTAATTAAGGTTGAGGAGTAGTCCATGTCAACAATAAGCCAGGGCTTGCTTGCTTTTTTTTTCTTCCCAGACCCCACAGTTGGGAACCCCGAGTGAAGGGTTCAGTTAGACTTTTTTTATATATATATTAAGCAAAGCGTCATTAACAAAAAAAAAAGTCATTCGCCTGTACCTACTACGTGGCGGGCCCAAAGCATGTGTCTTGTGCGACTCGACGTCGATCAATTCAGTGTGCCCTAATAGCTGGTTCCGGTAAACCGGGGTGCTGCACATATTCTGCCGACTCTATAGCATCAACCTTGACTGAACCTAAAACAGGGAAACCGTCGAGTTCCAGAGGAGAGGGCCATCATTATATATATAAAGGCCGCCTTTCTGGCTAGAATCGTTTTTTTGCATTCCGTTTCCCTTTCGCTTTCCCCTTGTCTCTCGCTCTGTATCTCCCACTGACATAAAGCGGAAACACAAAACAGCATATGCATGCCAGCTTATTGTAAATTACATGCCCTTCCATCTACCTCTGAACGTTCCAATTCCATTGAGACACGCTTGATTTATTGTATAAAGAACTTAATCCGAGTCCCCATCCAACGCGGACCCACCAACATCTTCATGTATTTCCCACAAGACCCTGTGGACATATACACACCTGTACTACTAGACACTCACGGCGCAATATCTGATCCATTCATCATGGCCAATAATTCATCGGATCACACACACTTCTACAGTGATGAATCCCAAAAGTATCTACGCTCGGACATGCCCACGATCCGCCGACCATCCTCATCCGAGTCCATTGTCACTAATAGCACATGCTCGACGCCGCTGTACGCACTGGACATGGCCATGATGCGCAGCATATCCATGGGCGATATGCAAGATATGCTGGACACGTTGTATGACGAGTGGATCTCGGTGGATCTTGTTTTCCGTTCGTTGCAGAATGCATTCCCGGTGCGACCATTAGTTCGAATGACGCATGAGGAGAGACTGGAGGACATTGATCGCGAGTTGAGCATTGCGTACGACGAGCTCATGACGCAGGTTCGGCGGCTGTATCGTCGACTCAACAAGCTGAGTCGCGACATGGTTCAGTACCGACAGCAGCAGCAACAGCAGCATGCTTTCAATTGGTATTCAAGCCATCCAGGCCCAACTCCGCTGTGATTTCAGGCACGAACAATGCGACGTTATCCATCTCCGTTCATTTAAAAACCTTATGTACCCATACTGACCTTGTGTAGAAAATACCGCCACCGAAGTATGAACCACCCTCTTCTGCCCTTATGCCTCTCTTTTCTCTCTCTCTCTCTCTTTTTTTTTTCTCTTCTCACGCGTCTGCCATATGGAAATTGTTGACCTGCACCGCACCCTCCCGTATTTCCTATTTTGGTCATTGCTCCGATATACGAAATAATAAACGCACTTATCACATTCATGAACTATGACAATGCAATGCAACTTTCTTTTTTTGGTCCATATCATTGTACGTCCATTCCATCCCATGATGCCACCGCGCTCTTTGGGTCGATCCAGGATTCGAGACCCTTATTGTCTATCTCACGCCTTTTTTGTTGTCAGCCACAAATTGGCTGCCCGCCTGCCCACTTCCTCGAGCACAACAACACCATGTCTGACCAGCCTGACGAGCAACCATCGCGCCCTGAATTTCAACAATCGCCATCCGAGTAATTAGATTTTTGTGTCTCCGTACTGTATTGACCCTTCTTAATAATAACGGCGAACTCTATTCAAAGACGGACTGCAACCGCGCAGGCACTTGGCCATGCCGTCGAGAACATGCAATCCACCTTTGCATCCCTCTTTTCAGTGAGTATTGTGATGCCATTCCCACGTTCAGTTCTATATACTGATCTCCCATGTCAAGTCATTCCAACAAAATGCGGATTCAGCACATTCGGCACAGTCACTGAACGCGTTTCTACAGAAGGTCGTGGAGTCCAGTGTCAAAATAGGTTAGACCCTTCTTGCGAATCGACACACTGCATACTGGCAGTATGTAATGGTGCATCATGCATATAGAGACATGTCTAGAGCCGTCGGACCATGGGATTCAGTTGACAGCAACAATAACAAGCATGTTCCAGACGCCTTTCCCCAACGTCAACTGCTCGATCACGTTCGAGTCAGAAGGCATCCGCTGGTCATCGCTATCGGCATCACAGCAGACGCTATCTGGCCAAGTTCAAGGGAGCCAGTCGTTATTTGAAGCGCCAGGGCCTATATTGCCGCTATGCCAGCACATCGAAAAGCTGCAGATCAAAACAGAAGAACCTGTCCAGTGTGATGCCAGAATCCGGTTGGAATTTCCAGGCCCTATGCCGCACAGCACTATTCCCATCGAGCATGCATTCGGTATCTATGTAATAGATCAGGTAACGCGATCCACTTGCATTCCAGCAACCCAAGCTAACCCATTCTCTGCAAAAGTTACCGAAGAGCATCTCGACAGAGCAGCCGTCTGGAGACGCAGTGCATTATCGCGAATACCCTGCCAACGCCCTTCGCTTGCTGATGCAAATTCCCCCTCACCAAGGCCTCACGCCTGGACTATGTATAGCGCTGCAATTAAGCCATCTGCAAGGCCCCAAGGTAAGCCCCCTCGCCCTCATTCTCTCTCTCGCTGCCATGCTTGCTAATCGTTCAAGGACCAGATCACTTGCAGGATCGAGGGGTTCAGCGACGATTTGACTATAGCCAGAATCGGGTTCTACGCTCACTCGGATGCGGTGTTGGACATCCTAGAACTGGTAGTGCGAGAACTGGACAAGCTAAACAAATAAAAAAGTTCCGAGTGTGCTGAAAGTGACCGCCTTGACATTCCATTGCCGAGACATTTAAAAATGTTGCTGGCCTGCGTTTATCTGGTCTTTTTTTTTTTCATGCACTTTTGTGTTCAGATACACTATGCAGCTATTTTACTTGACTCTATCCCTTCTCGTGCTAATTACAGATGCGTTCGAATTGAATCCAGACTCTCTGGAGCTCATGCAGGAAGCTCCAGAAATCAAACAGCACTGTCTGGTGTTTGAAGATCACTTCAACCGGTTCGATCTCAAAAAATGGCAGGTAATAGTAACCCACGTTGTGTCCGTGCGCACTGTGTAACGCCTCCTATGTAGCATGAGATAACGATGAGCGGGGGTAAGGATACGTCATACCATCAAAAGTAGGGGTTCAACTTAATCATCAGTTTAATTCCTAACATAACAAAAGGCGGTAACTGGGAGTTCCAGTGGCAAGTGTACTACTCTCGGGGGGCGTTGTAGATCCAACGCCGCCTCCTTTATTAAACCTGACTAACGCTCTTCTCGAACCGCAGGTACACCAACAATCGATCCAACAGCTTTGTGGAAGACGGCATTCTGTATATCAAACCCACATTTACCGCGGATTTCATGGGCGAGCGGGCAATGAAGGAGGGAGGACGATTAAACTTGTGGTAGATCATTGCGATGTATAGTAAATCCATTACCTCATACTTTCCTTTTGCAGGTCAGGCCAACCCTCGGTCAGTTGCACAGGTATGGCAGGTTGACTGACGCCTTTGGGCATCCCCGCTGAAAACTGTATACTTTAGATAACTCTTATTATGGTATGAACACGACGTGCTGGTCGGGATAGAATAAGGAACTTAATTCATTTAGGCTGTGAACGGGTCGCTGGTGTTGCATCTGGGGGTGGTTACATCAACCCCATCCAGTCTGCAAGGCTGCGCACCATTAACTCGGTTTCCGTAAAGTATGGCAAGGTCGAGGTTCGTGCTCGACTACCTGTGGGTGACTATCTGTGGCCAGCTATCTGGATGTTACCAACATATTCCGAATATGGATCGTGGCCTGCAAGCGGTAAAAACCATAACACTATTGGTACTCATCACGATTCTAAACTAAACCTACTGCTTTACGATAGGTGAGATCGATATTGTAAGAAATACAAAAAGTGGAAGGGGAGAAGAGGAAACAAAATCTAAGCTATAACATGCTAGATGGAGTCGCGTGGCAACCTAAACTATCCCTATAGCAACATCACTGGTGTTACATCCACAATGCACTGGGGTACCGACTGGTCTACGAATCGATACAATCTCACACAAGCCGAGCTCGTTTTGGATGATGGAAGCACATTTGCAGACGACTTCCATACTTATGGACTGGAATGGTCTGAGGACGGTTTACGGACATATGTTGATAACAAGACGATCCTTCTCGTAGATTTTGACCAGAGCTTTTATGAGCGCGGCAACTTTCCCGAATGGGCAGCGAACCCATGGAGTTCTGGTGACATTAGCGCACCTTTTGATCAAGAGTTTCATTTGGTAAGTCGTACAAGCGTATTGACGGTAAAAACTAAGGAAAAAACATTTGATTATTAGATTTTGAATGTCGCTGTTGGTGGTGTCAATGGCTTCTGGCCTGATGGAGATGGCAAACCTTGGGAAAATGACAGTCCACATGCTGCAAATGAATTTTGGGATCGAAGAGATACTTGGTTACCCACATGGGGTGAAGGCAATAAGCGTGCCATGGCTATTGACTGGGTAAAAGTTTGGAGTGCAGATACAGAGTGCTGAGAGAATAAATTATACCCATTTATGGATACATTTTATTCCATCTGTATAGAACCTTAAGGGACTATGTACTCTCCTACCCCCACATACTCCCTTTGGTGCTTTCCGATATCATGTTGCCATATTCAGATAATAGAGCGCCATAAACAGACTTACATAACTCATTCGTCTTGCGAAAACCACTCCTATGCTATCCCTTCCAGAAAGAACGAGAATAGTAGCTTATTATTATGTAAAAACTGTTCGATACATATTAAATATGAACATGCAGCAACTATATCAATACATGCACCATTACGTATAACTTAGTTCTAACAATTTGAGCACATGATAATAGCTGTTGCATTGTGCATACTACTTCAGAAAGCCACTTTTACACGAACACGACAAGCTATTATTGAAATACACATTCTGAAAGCTCTATGCAGGTTTATCAAGCCACCTTGCAGCAGAACCCACATCATCCTAAATATTAGCGGTGCATTTCACCCCTTAGTATCAGCTGTATAAGTAAAGGGCATGAAAAGCAAAAGTGATCTCAGGTATCGTTCACACCTTTGTCACGAAGAAAACCATGAAGATGGGTAAGCAGATATTATATAGGAATACTTTTGTCATTTCTTATACGCTCAAGCTTACGCCAGCGACAAGCCGCTTTTTTTGTGAGCAAAGTTAAAGTGCTAGCATCTCTACAGCCTACTAAGTAGTAAGTAGTACATATTAGAGCGTATTTATTACAATTCGTGAGTATGGCACTCGAGGGCGACATCCTTTAGGCAATTCGCTGGCCATAATGAGTGCAGAGGGAATTGAAAAGTGGGTATAGGTGGTGGGACATACAGGAAAACCCTTACTGGGAAGAAAGACCTGATGTGAGAACTGTGAGCTCGGGAGGTATCAGGTATGGCAATAAATATAAAATTCTAGCTACGCGACAAAGTAAAGAAAAAGAAAAGAAAGGGAGGTAGTGATAGCGGCAATTGTGTGCGTACCGACGGTAGTGGGAATACTAGCCAGTGGCATCGATATTGCTGTTGGTATCGTCAAAGAATGCATCCAGGATCAACTGTGGATCGGGTTCTGGGTCAAATTGTGTATCTGAATGGGTACATACATCAATATCCCGAAGAACTTGGAAAGCAGTGGCCATGTTCGGCGCCAGTGGCCAGCTCGTAGGCTTTTGGACTTGCATGGTAGGTCGTTGATGAGGATGCCAATGATATGCTTAGTGCGATCGACAGGCTTGCAGTAGTTTTGGAGCAGACGTTGAAGGCTGGTTCAGCCAGTGGACAGACAAGCGGTGGTACGGTGAGCGATTGGAAGTATGTAGTGCAGTCTATCGATTTGAAGTTCCGAGATGCAAGTACATAACCAAACGCTTTCATGCTCTTTTTCTTATCGACGGGTACAAAAAAGACGCCGCAATTTTTTCCGTGAGCGTCATACTAAGAGATAAGTAGGGAAAACATAGAAAATTAAGCTTGCATTCCTTGACACACTTCGTCACCGTAAAAAATTTTTCTTATAAAATGGCAGTTTTCACAGGATTTTACAGGATTTTACAAGACTTTGTATAATTTTATAGTACCGTCGTGCTACGTTACACTAGGATTTTTTACGGTGGTGTCGTCCGAGTATTATATGCTACTGTACGATCGTGGCCTTCAGGGCCAGAAACAGGACTTAATTCCATTCTGTAACCATCTTACGAGCGAGCAGTACAAGTACCCGATTATTCAGTACCTCAAACACTTCAAAAAAAAGTCTTAGATACGCACTACGCTTCGTGTGTGTGACGGACGTACCTCTTTGTGCAACACGGTCATATCTGAATGCTGAGCAAAAAAAGAGCATTGCCTGTCATACCCCGAATTTGCTCAGCACTGTATTTTAAAAAGTCCGACTAATCAAAGTGCGTATAAAAAGAAGGCTGCGACTTCTCCAAAACATTGTAGCATTTTTTCAATGGAAAGTCGTACAGATATGATTGTTGGCATTGTCTGTGCCATAATTGGGGCAGTGCTTATAACCTCGGCACAGTATCTGTATAAGAAAAAGAAAAAGGAAAAGAAAGAGCAAAAGAAGCAAGAGCAGTATCGTCGTCTTGAAGAACAGCAAAAACGGCTTGAAGAACAGCAAAACCGCATTGAAGACCAACAACGACGCCTCGACGCCAGTAACTGCTACTTAATATGTGAACTTTCTTTGTGTTACTAATCCAATAACAGTTGCGATAGCTAATCTACGAGATGCAAGTGCCATACATCAGCCATCCAGCAGTGTCCCAGCAGAATCTTCAACTCAACATACTGCGATTCAGATCAATGAACTTCCACCACCCTATGAAGGCGATACGATTGTCCCGCAGTCGACGGTTAATAAGAAGCCAACGTAGAGAAGCGTGATTTGACCAGTCTAAATCGTTTCTTTGAAATACAAGCAGAAGCCTTATATGCGCTGGCGTATCAGAAATGTAGCACCCCTATATTTATCATGGAAATAATTAATTTCTAGAACGATGCAATACCCTACACATGTATACACTTGTAGTCCTTTTTGTCTATTACCTTTTATCATTTCAATAATCTTGTTCTTCTCGAATAGTACCGAGTTGGTTGTGAAAAAATGAGGAGATTATAAGAAGATAATACAGAATGATGAATGGAGATTAATGATAAAGCCGATTAAAGAGGATGTTACGAATACGCATTACGAAAAAAAAGCAATCACTTTCTAAATCGGTGATGAATCAGGACTGAATAAGACAAATGGCTTCGCATGATACCAAAAATCTGAGATCACTTATAACCATACTGCCTTACAGTGAGGGGAAAAATGATTACATACGCAAAGACCGACAGAGTAAGATGCTGTTCTTGATGTATCAAATCATACAATAGACCCAATAATGCATTTCCCAGCAAAGGCGGCAACGAATCAATAGGTAACTGTACGATTACTTGAGAGTTATGGATGTATGTGGCAAACGCTGAGATGGAAAGTATGAGGGTAATGTAAAGTGGTGTTCCCGTAAACACGACACAATGAGTTACAGATATGTCGGGCGTAGCAACGCTTATCTTCAAGAGAGGACGAACAAAATCTTAAGGTTCTTGTACATACATACATAAGCAAGTTACGATGTTTTGTAACGATAGTTGTAGAAGTAAACTATTTATATCTCCTTCGAGCACATCCCGATTGCTGGAGAAGGATGGTTGATTCACCACTAGATGAGTTGCGTCTTCGTAATTTCAATTAATGTGGATTTGTAAGGCACTTTTAGTCCATAATCCACTCACAAATATGTAGTTATACATGTTACTTTTGTTCATGGTTCGGGACGCCTGATGGCTGGAATTGTGTGAATGAAGGTGCACGCTCTAATGTGTAACATAGTCATTCTCAGAAATATTGCATAGCAGAGAATACTGTATGGCAAACATTTCGTTTGCTTCATATGGTTACACGTTATATAAATCAAAGTATAAAAAAAGCTCAAAGTTCTCTCTAAAACATACTACTTCTGAAACATACTTCTTCTACAATATAATTCTTTTAAAACATACTTCCTCTAAAGCATACTTCCTTTAAAATATCTTCTATAATTGGACGGCGTTTAAAATCCGTTACTCGTCCAGAATAAACAAAATACCGAAACGGTGCCATGGTGCCATGTTTCCCAATTGTGGCAAAGCATAAACCTTATTACGCCCTCACTAAACGCTAACATCAAATCCTTGCTTTCCTACCCACAACACACTGTTTAATTCACCATAATCAAAAAGTTTATGAGATGAAGAGGAGGGTACTCCATATCTCAACTGTATACAAACATAAAATATGTGAAAAACAGGCAACGCAAAATATACTATATTGTTTGAGAGGCCATCGTTCCGAATGTTGACTCGGCTGCTTATTAAATCCTACACACTCCTCATTCTGTTACATGGGTTATCCAGTTCGCATTCGATCCGCAGTCCTTCGCACTTCTCCACTGCCAGCCTCTGGCCGAGATCATCGTCGAATACTTGGTACTGAAACTACTTTGGTGTCCCATATCCGACAATGCCAAGGACTATTGGCCATGGGTTGAGAACTCACAATAAGCTCTTCGAAACAGTACGTGACCAGCGATAGATGATTGTCTGGCATCATTGTGGAGACATCCAACGCTCTGACCATATGGTACAGGCCAAGATATCGTGTTTGGAAAAAGTGTTCGGATTTGTTGACGGGCACAAGCTCCGAGTCTAGGATCTGGGAGACATGAAATAGGAGAACGTGTATTACAATGGTTAGAGGTCAGGAACCTATGTGTCTCAAGTGCCTCTGCTCGCTATTGTATAGAAAGTACGCGTAGTAGCTTATGATATTAGTTATACGGGCCTGGTTCTTACCACAACTCCACTTCACCGGAGAACTCTACAGAAAGCTTCGTACTACGTATCTGACGGCTATCGTTTCCTTACCGATTTCGCGTTCTATGTCTTAAGCGACAACGACTTGGTGGCAAAGAACTCGCGAGTGCCGAAGCAAAATTTGCGAAAGTATGACTAGTCGCAATGACCGTGGTATCGGTTCATTACAACGAACCAGCAAGCAGTGGAATGGGGCATGCAGTCAATTCTATTAGGATTCCAGCGATTGAAGCTCCCATTACCAGCCAACAATACCTTACGTTTCCTGTCCTTGCATGTAATCTTCAGGTTACACAATTTTCGTGTCGCAGAAACGAAGATCAGCCAGATACGAAAAGTATATCGCGATCCATGGGTGAATGTGCAACGGCAAAGCGAAGTGGAGGACATAGTGATGGTAAGGGTGAATAACCTGCGGTGATAACATTTTGAATACCATTTCGTATTAACTGGTTATGCAACTGTAGCACAGCCTTGCGCTACATCGTTTGTTTTGTTCGAAATAGTTTTTCGAACACCATCCATTATCTTTGTGAACTATATCCTCCAAACGCGGAACAGACGCTTATAGACAAGATGAATCAAAAAATTTAAATATAAAAGAGATTACCCTCTATTTTTACTGATGATGAATCGCTTGGGTACGAAATAAAACGAAACCTTCATAAAGACCGTAGATTCCATGTATAACAACGGTCTCTTTAGATCATACTGCCCCATTGTGATGAAGCTAATAGTTATTCATAGGAGACTGAAGGAGGGAAAGCCCTTCTTGATGTATGGGCTCAGATAGCAGGGTCAATGACGCACTGGGCACCGAGTGAACCAATAGGTGACAGTATGACTATTGAAGCTACGAATGTGTAACCAACCGGATAAAAGAATAAAAAACATTGGATGATCCTATGTTAGTAAACGGGGCACAATATGTTACATAAACTGCGGCGTAGCAATGTTATCGTCAGAAAAAGGACCAGTACACTTCAGGCTCCTGCTATACATGTAAAGAAAAGCATGATGATTCGTAACGGTAACAGAAATAGAGAGGCGTTTACTATATTTCTTTTTCGTGAATAAGCCAGCTATTTATAGGGAAAAGATGTTCCCCTCAGGTCTTCATGTCATTTAGTGTCGATAGTTTTGTGAAGCACTTTTGATCTGTAATGTTATTAACTAGATGGTAGAAGTAGCAACCTCAAATACGACCATAATTCCGAAGATCTCCAATTACATACGCACTACACCCTTTAACTTATAAGAGCTCTCTTTGTCACAGGATAATTAGTATATTGTAAGCAATGCAGATACCGTCATGCAATAAGAAAACCGAATTAAATACTAGATCGAACATCAATATTAACATACAGTTGCATGTGCGTCACTCGTGTTAAGTAAAATTGGGTCTTCGTGGCCAGGATTACTTCATGACGCTTATTCTCGTGTAACGTTGTTCTTCTCAACTTGCTTAGCAAAAAATTTTGTATTACATACTTCTCAAATTAAAGTATAAAAGAAGCGCAATTTGATTGCTAAAACGTTATCATACTTTTTCTTTCTTAAATGGAACATCCATATATTTTTGCCGTTGTCTTCCTCGTCCTCCTACCCATAGCATTGCTTTCGCGGTGGATAAACCATATGAACAAGAAGGAGAAGAAAGAACTTGAACTTGCGCGGCAACAACGTCTTGAAGGGCAGCAACGTCAACTTCAGATACAGCAAAGCCGCGTTGAAGAGCAACAGATACGCCTCGCAGCCAGTACGTAATTACTCTGCCATTATTATGTACTTTTTGCTTTACTAATAGATCTTTTTATAATAGCAAACCAACACAATTCAAATGACACCTATTATCAATCATCGAGTCGTTATGATCCTCCCTGTACGTCATCAACATCCGAAAGCCATCATACTGCAATTCAAATGGATCGACCCCCACCGGCTTATGGAAGTAGTTCAATTGATCCACCTCCGCCCGTTTATAGAAAATGAGCGTACAGAAATGCGACTTAAGACTGAAAAATTACACTATCTTTATATATTTTGACATCCTTTGTGTACCACCACAATTTAGCAAGACGGAAATATTTCTATTAAGTAGCCATGTATATAGTTACTAGAATCAAAACCCTATATATGTATATACCTACAACCTTTGTGCCTACGTATTGTACTTTACTTTACATCTACATAAAATGCCTTATTCTCCTCAAAGAAGTGTGTTCAGTTGATCGAGTAAAAAGTACGTTCGTACGTATTCATTCTGAGACTGTGAAATCGTATTACGTTATATGTGGGTTGTATTTGCTAATGCTCTAAATGGTCAACGATTTCGACCTTTATTAGATCGTTGAGCGACCCAAATTTTTCATGCTGCCGTGGAGACTTCCGTGGAGACTTCCAGTGAAACGATGATGCATCTACTCTATAGTTACGTATGAATGGCTAAAATTGGAAGTACTTGATAACGCCTTGCTTCCATACAGAGCTATTTTTCATTTAATCTATGCTTGTGATATAAAAGAAAATTTTATCTGTCCATCAATGTCTACAGTGCATTTCTATACATAGTAATAGCGAATTGTTGTGAGGAGTATTTGTAGCTTGAACAAACTGAAAGAAACTACCGATCAGCTATTACTTATCAATGCAATTGCGTAGGAAAGGCTTAATATATTGCGCATACGACTTGTCGTTCCTTATGGGCGTGCATCTCCAACTCCAGTTGTAAGCGCTCACACTCTTGATCCAAAAGGATAGTGAGATTCGTGGCGGCGGCATTCTAGGCGATCGTGTTCTTCATTTTCTTTTCATCGTCAGATATATTGATAGAAATGACGAAAGGGTCGGCGATAATGCTTATGGTCGATTCGGTTACATTTTTGGTGGTGGCAACCGGGGAGATGTAAGTTTGCAGCCACATCCATACCACAAAAACGCTTTCAGCAATCTACGTAGGTTGAAAAGGTTATCAATATCAATAGTTTAAGTAAGTAAGCAGCGCCATATTTCTCATTACAGAATGGTCAATGAAAAAAGTTTGGAGGAGGGGCGCTTTTCCGTTGGAAGAAATATTAATGAACAGCAAATTTCCCCCAACCACCACTTCTCACGAGATGCTTGGATAGCAAGGAAGGACTATAAAAGTAGCTTCTACTGCCACACGCCATTCGTAACAAACTTCTGGGATATCTCCCAGTAGTCTCGCTCAGTCATCCGAAGTGCGTCATAGCTTTTCTTCAAGTCAGTGACAAACTTTTGCTCCCATCTAGTGACCTCACGAGAGCTACAGTGGAACCCCGCTTTTTGCACATGCGGGTTTACCTCCAAATTATGTGCTCGGTAAACAAGGGCTATCAAATCGCTATCGGTTCACCTTTATCAACTATCGCACGGTTCGCGTTCTTGGAACCAAGTGCAAGGGCAAAGACCGCAGCAAGACTAAAGGAAAGGCCAAGGCGAAGAGTCCCAAGAAGGCCAAAGGCTCCAAGACACGCAAAGCCAAAAAGGCCTCCCGTTTCAAGAAAAGGAAGGCGACTGTGAAGGCCAAGCCCATCCAGGTCCCCAAGTGCAGGAAGATTTCAAAACAACGTGACGACCAGGCACAGAAGCTCGAAGCAAATATCAATAAGCTTTCAGGTGAACTGACAGCTATGCGCCGAAACCTGCCGAAGGCGGAAAGGGAGCGAGCAGATCTTGGGCACGAGCACCGACTATTACGGCAACAAAAGCCGGCGCCAGTATGGGACTACAGGTTGTATGGAAGGCTGAAGTCTGCACGAGTGGCAGTTGCGGATCTGGAGCAGACGATCAGGGAACAGGAGAAAGAGCTTAAGAAAGCGCGAGCCAATTTATATGTTACCAACCGTGCTGCCCGAGAGCTTACTGACAAAGTTCAAGAAGTTTCGAAAGAAATGGTAAGGAAATACGTGCGAGGCTTTCTCAGATAAACTGAAAGGCATCTGTGGAACTCTTAGGCAGCTGCTAAAGAGCGGATCAAACATGCATTACACAACGGCTCGCCTATGAACATTAGGGGGCGTTGACCTAGGGCTGGTGACAGCGGCTACGATTTCAACACTCACACTCCAAGATGCCTATGTAAAAGTTGCTAGCCATGCGTCTGGAAGTACGACAACCAACCCGCTGCGACCTACAAAAGGGAAACGATATACAGCCCGCCACCTACACGCCGCACGCCTTGATAACGCCCATTCTGCCAACATGAGTCGTAGGAGAGCGAGACAAATTGATGATACTAAGAAACGTTCAAAAGAAAAAAGAACACGTGAAATGCGAGGTGTCACATACCATCGCAAGTTGGCTAGTGCTTGGCGAGAAGGAACCACAATTACGTTCAATGGTAAACAAATGGCACAAGTAATACTCTGTCTGCTAACATTTTGCTATGGTCGCTAGGCTCGTACCGGCCAATAAACTCGCGCATCAAAGACCACAGGAGAGCGAATCTGACCGTGCTGGGACAAGGAATAGATGCCCCAGATGAAGATATTATGGTGACCATCTCGGAGGACTACTCAAGTAAAACATGTCCCGTATGCTTGAGCTCAATGAAGCTGCATAAGTACCGTCGAGAAGGCGAACTGAAGACAGTAAATGGCGCACTGAGGTGTACGAACGTCCGTTGCCCTTGCCATCGAAACAGTATGTATGGAAGAGATGACGCCGCGGCCTTTAATATCGCAATTAGAGGGCTGTCCATCGCTATTTCAAAGGACAACACACCGCTGCCGGCGTTCAGGAGAAATCCACAAGACCCATATCAAATCAATCCCAACACGGAAATCCCTTCGGTGTAGCTCGTGTTCTCGTTCGCTGCCCCAACCAGCTTGAAGCTGGAGAAAAAATAGTTTAGTTAGCTGAACGCCTGTATTTTTGTAACTACGAAAGTTGCAAACGCGAATTTTATACAGTTGCACAGAGCGGCTTTTTTCTATTTGGTTGATCGTTTTTTCTTCAATGGATCCGATCGCGACCCAGGATGTCAACACGGAAATACAAGTCGATTCACAAGCAGAAGCAATCGAATATACCGTTTTACCAGAGGAAAACAATGAGATGACAGCAACGATTGAGCAGCAAACATATCGAATGTACGTTTACGACTTTAAGGAAAAGCCGTGCCAGTTATTGGGCTCGACGGGCACGCGGTATAACACGACAGTCGAAGAGACTTTGGAACAAGAATCCAATGTATTCCAACAAAAAGTCGATGCGTCTCTCGTACACGACGGTAATAACCATTTTCGTAACGCCAAATGGTAATTGACTTATTGGGAGCAATTGTATGTTATGCTAAGCCTTGCGACAGGTCTCCCGATGGCTGCTGCTTAATGTCTAATTCCAACGATAACGTGCTTCGATTATTCAACCTGTGTGAGTCTATTGCGCATATTGTGATTGTCGCTAACTCTATCCAAGGCCATATGAGATGATGGATGAACTAGCAGGTTAGAGACCTTTTTTTTTAATTCGCCAAAGGAACGGACAACACTGATGTAGGATGTATAGAGTTGGATGGATGCATAGATTTGGTGACAAGCTTTGGCATACGTGAAGGTGAATCTGTATATGACTTTGCATGGTTTCCATCTATGACTAGTCAAGGTATGGTGCACATCCGTCTAAATCTAAGCGGCAGTTGCTTAACAGGCAGGCGTTTTTGTAGATCCAGCCACATGTTGCTTTATCACATCAGTGCGTGACCATCCAATGCACATGTGGGACGCATGTACGGGGGGTTTGAGGGGATCCTATGCGGTCGTTGACCACAGAGAACGTTTTGTTGGGCCAAACGTCGTGTCGTTCAACCTGGATGGATCACGGTAAGCATTTCATTTCACGCGTCAAGACCAGGCTCCTTATAAGATGACTTGAAGGATATACTGTGGCTACGAGAACATGATTGAAATATTTGATGTACAGCGACCAGGACAAGAGTCTCAAAAAGTCCCAACGATTCCGCAGAAAAAGACTAAAAAGGGACAGAAAGGTGAGAGTGTCCCAAAGGGGAAGTTAATCATGCTAATTACGCATATTTATATAGGCATTATTTCATGTTTGGACTTTAGTCCGGATTATGCAGGATTGTATGCTGCTGGGTCGTACAGCCATTCCGTTGGGATCTATGATGAAACGAACAATGAGCTTTGTTTGAAACTTAATGAGTTAAAAACAGGCGTAACGCAGGCACGCTTTTAAAACAAAAAAAGCCTTCGCGGCGATGCTGACATGTTTCTTTATACAGGTGAAGTTCTCTCCCGATGGCAGCGAGTTGTTTACTGTTTGCCGATTGTCGAACAACATATCTTGCTGGGATATACGTAATACAGCCGAAGTTGTGTACAATCTCCCACGCCCCGGTCAAACCAGCCAGAGGATAACATTTGACATTGATCCAAGTGGAAAGATGCTTGTCACGGCTGATCAGGTAAAGATTGTAGCCCAGAATGCTCGAGCATATGACCGACACTTTTGACATACCATGCAGGATGGACATATGCTATTTTATGATATAAGTTCGGGAACAGCGCAAGATAATCGGCTTTTACAGTCGGTACATGCACACCAAGGTAAACAAGGAGGCATTTGTAATAAGCGAAAATTAAACTTTTTTTATACAATGTAGATTTAGCAGCTTGTGCAACCATCAATCCAATGTACCCTTGGCTTATCGCTTCGGCTTCCGGTCAGCGAAAATATAACATCAGCTATGATGATTCTAGTGATGAAGAAGAGGAAGAGGATGAGCAAACTATAGATAACTCCCTCAAAGTATGGCGGGCACCTGGGCGGTCTGAATGGTATTCATATCCTGCAGCTACCACTGCTGAATAAGTGCTATCCGGTTGGCCAGGAAGGCAAAGAGGTTAAAATGGTTCACGAGGGAAGCATAATATATCGTGGTACGACATCATGTTGGATTGTCTCCAGCTCCTGTTTCAAAGGTCCCGTGGATAGACGATATCGTGTATTAGGTCGAACATGGTGATCACTTTGTTCTTTGTGAGAGTCATGCTTCTTAGTCTTGAAATTTAAGCAGTATATGGGTGCAAAACAGGGCTTCATCCTGTATGATTACGTGCTCCTTTTCATCTTGCACCATAAGTATGCGGTAATTTTTCCACTGAATCTTTGCTTTTGCATCGTTTTTACCACGAGTATGACTATAAAGTACATCCTCAAGTACATATGTATGTAAATTAAGTGGCCTCCTTCTTCACAACCAAAATCGTATAGAAACCGTGCGAAATTTGATCATTCCTTCGGTTGTTCAGGAAAAGTGAACAAGGAGCCGCTTAATTTGCAAATCCTGTCAATTACAAAACCAAGATCTGTGTGTAACGTACAAGGGTGATAACAATGACGACTAATATAGACTCATAGCAACCGTTTCCACCAATTACAGAATACTTCTCTGCTTAACTTGCATATGAGTAAAGAGCCACACGTACGTACTCCGTTCTACCACCTGTTCGGAACTTCATTCCGCCACTTTCATCTCAAAAAATGTGTCAACTGATTGCATCACTGCATGTTTCTGACTTTTGCACACGAGATAAGACTCGCTTTATCGCGCACGTTATCATCGGCACCATATAGGATAGTTGGTCGCTTTATATTTGCTTGAATGAAAAATACGGTGTATAAAATACTCGAGGGGGGCCGTGCCACCTCAAATAAAGATAACATTCACTGTAGACCATCGCTCGGCAAAGTAAGCAGTGCATTGTAATGTGACAAGTGGCTTTTATTAAAACAATTCATGGGTAGGGTCAAACAGCATGCTAACGCTTTCACCGTTATGAATCCGCCGGATTGCTTCGGTGAACAGTGGGGCGACGGGGTATGTTGTAATTTTGCTACAGAGCCGGGTATGTTCGTCCTGGGGTACAGAGTCACTGACGATAACTTTATCGAGATAACTCTTTTCGATTCGATCTAGCGCTGCACCGCTGAAGATGGCGTGGGTCACTAATGCGTAGATTCTCTTTGCGCCGTGCTCGTGTAACATTCTGGCTGCTTTGATGATGGTGGTGCCAGTGTCGCAAATGTCATCGATGAGGATCGCGTCCCGCCCCCGCACATCGCCGACCAGCATCATGTCGTATTTCTGCGGCTTATCCCGTCGGCGCCGTTCTTTGTGGATGAGCGCGAAATCCATATGCAACTGCTCGGCTATTGACGTGGCTCTAATTGGTTTGATGTATGCGATGAATATACACTGTACACGTGCGTGATATGGAGTTTTAAAAACCTTTTGGCGCCACCGGCATCGGGTGATACAATGACCGCGTCGTGATAATCCACAATGTTGTGTTGAATATACTTTATCATCATTGGAAGCGCCGATAGATTATCAACGGGGCAGTCGAAGAAGCCTTGGAACTGCGGGTCGTGCAAATCCAGCGTAACAATATGATCGGCGCCTTTGGAGCAAGAAGAGGCCATCAGCACACACATATCACGGCAAAAAAGTGGCTTCATGATTCAAATTTCCCACCCCTCTCCAACATTTACCTGCACATGTCAACAGTTCTGCAACCAACGTGCCAGACCTAGCAACCCATTGACGATACCCGACACTTTCACGCGTATTATCGCAATACGAATCCGACATTGGCCCACCCAAGCGCAGGATCTGCTGATCCAGTTCCAGACCATCGATCTCTTCAGTTAACCTCGTGACACCAAACTCGCCATTCCTGGGGGTTGTTGGTTGGCTTTTCGGTGTTGAAGGGATCGTGCGTGGAGTAGATGGCATGGTCAATGGAGGAGCGCGTGTTAATGGCGCCCCACTTTTCTTGTAAGGCACGTCTGGTTGTCTTGAGTACGGAAAGTAGGGAATCACCGCCGTCACTTTTTTGGCAGAAGCCGTCTTGCATGCTTGTATCATAATGAGCAACTCGATTACAGAGTCGTTGACATGACCGCATCCTGATTGTACAATGTAGACATCTTGCTCTCGAACACTTTCGTACAACTGGACGTTGGTCTCGTTGTTGCTGAACTTGCCCAGGAACGATCTAGCTGGATCGCATGATAGACGCTCACAGATTCGCTCTGTGAGTTTTGGCACAGATGAACCTGAGAATATCACAATACCACGCATTAAAAAGGGAAAATGATAAAAGTAAGAAAAGAAAAGGGAAATCGAACCTGGCAGCTTTTTAAACATGCGTCGGGTCGTACAACCTTTTTTTTTCGTTCATCCTCAGCCATCGTTTCCTTTTTCGATCTTGCAGTGAATGGAAAGCCTATTTATCATAAACAGAAGCTGCATGAATTCTACACCCACATTGCCTTAGATACTCTCTACCTTGGGTATGGCAAAGAGCATGTTGTCTGAACTGTCAGCGGCGTTTTCACATCTGTTGTATGAGCAGTTAGACTTTACGTTGGTATACATAGGAGATTCTGTATCTTTATATCATTGAACTTGCTGCCTTACTATAACCCAACTTTTCTGATGTACTCTGACACATACGATGGTCAGGTAAGTATTGCAGAACCGTTCATCGTGGAACGCAGTCTGCTGGCTTTCACGTTTACAGCTAGCTGAACACAAAGACCGACGTAGTACTGCTGCTAGTATCGCACACGGACGGTAATATCTTACAACCTACTAAAACGCAAACACAGGTAGATATTTTCTTGGCATACGATAGGCCTGGCTCAATATCATTAATATAGAGACGACTTGCGCTTCCTATGCTTTTGTAATCTGTATTGAAAGGAACTGCAACGTTTAAGATAGATGGCTCCATCATGATCATGCTGGAAATTCCAATCAGCTGTAGAAACTTTTCTTGTAGAACTCGTGCACTTACTCAAATAGGTTGATCTCTTGCAGAATTAAATTTTTGCAGATACATATGCTGCAGACCGCGTTTACATATCGCTTGTGACGATATGATGAGATAGATTAGTACTTGCAAAAGTCAGTAATTAAAGCATCGCACTTACCAAGGGCCACACCTGCTTTAACAATTCATGCATCCAGTCTAAATATCTGCGCAATCTCTACAATTTGATATGGTCGTGTCAAACTACACAAGAGATTCCATAAACTTTTAAACCGGGTGCATGGATTGTTGATGCGAGTATGCCAGTCTTTGGAAGTCAAGCTCAGAGTTTTGAACGAAGTGTACCAAACCTTTTCTGGTATGTACGTTCTTAAATTTTTGGTGTGCATTGCAGAATTTGATGGTCGTCGTCCCATTGTGTTTATATACTTTTGAATGACGATACAGACGACCCTATAACTTAGTGCATGAATGATAGGTGCCTACATAGTTACCAAGTAGATAAACCCCAAGAATGTCTGCGATAAGTTATAGATCAGCACCATTTATTGTATATGATTCATTCATGATCTCGCGTGAAATATAGACGAATTTTCCAATGTGATCTATGTACACATTTTTCTAAATATGATATTATAAACTATAGCTTCTGTTCACCACATGATGAAATACGAGAAGGTGAAGGTTTGGAAATTGCCGTTTTAGCACAGTATTCCACACGCTATCGATTTGCGGATACATACAGATCTATGTGCATTTGGCGCGGGAATGGTATCTCCTCCGTATCCAACGGCAGCCAAAAGGAGGATATAGGTTGACGACAAAAAATATGAGCGATGGCATCGACAAGTACAGAGTAAGAGTAATTGGAAAAAAAAACAAAAGGTTGCGTGGAGGAGCCTTTGTAAAGACAATGAAATATACGTGTGTACCCCCGATTGAGAATCTATGATAAGAGCGAGTTATTATACGTACGTATGTAATAGACTCTACATACTCTTGAGCGGTATCCAATCTCCGTTTATAGTTGCAGATAATCATTGACATGTTTGTCAAACTTATATCTTTGTTGCCTATCCCATGATTTGATGTTTTGCACTTTGGCGTGCACTCGCCAGGGTTGCTCGAACCTCTCGATGTTTGAAGTGAGCGTCGAATATTCGCTGACTTGCATAGTACTGGTTCTATTGAGCGTTATTAAATTACACTCTTTTCATGATCTTCTACTTTGACCTTATCTCATAAGTTGGTGAACTTTGTTCTATTTTTTGCACACACGCTTGTAAGAATGAGGCAGTTGGAATTAAATGCACACCAGCATATCCAATCATATTCGTACGTAAATAAACGAAAAGGCTGTCAAGTGTTCGGACCATCGATTATATTTGGGTTGGAATGGTTGTCCGCATTCTCTCGATCCCGTCCAACAAAACGATATAATATTATCGAATCTTTCTGAGCGCAATGATTTGGATTATCAATATCAGTCAATGAAGATAGTGCTTGATCGTGGGAGTAGCATAGTGATTATGGATATTTCGATATCTACCGATCTATACTTGTTAATTGCAAAACCACTTTGTTCAAAAAAGCCTGTGGATGTGTGATAGAGGCTAATCATGTATTAGTATGTCAATCAGAAACTGTGCCATCAAAAAGCGTGGTGATCTCATCTTTCAGCGATTTGCTTTGATATGTCACTTTTTTTCATAATTAAAGTTTCCGGCGGTGTGTTTAGGTAAGCATATGGAAACTTGACTTGTTTACGGAGACCTAGTGATCTGCACGTCCATGACTGGGAACACATAATGGTATTTATGGAAACACCGTAAAGATATACACTACACACCACATTTGAGGCAGACACACTTTGGTACACGAATGTTGTACCACTCTTTCTCGTGTTCTCTGATGCGCTTGTTCAGCAGCAACGTCAAAGTAATGCTGAGTGCCACTACTCCAGTTCTGACAATAACCTCATGCGTTTAAAGTGTGCATTTACTGGTGCATGTGATATATAGGTACTTGGATGATGAAGTGCCATCTTGCATGCTTCTTTAACAACGACACCTGTTGTGATGTCATGGCTGTATGATAATGCGTGTGGAGTACATGATCACATTCACGGTTATCGTTGTACCCTGACTCATTGTATATTGGCTGGCCCATGTTAAGTATAAGTAGAAATCGCCACATTCAACGTGATCAGATACACATCTCATATGAATAAAAAATGCAGTTTCAAAATCGGGCAGTTTGATCAGATGGAACACAGAAAGTGCCCTTGGTTATAGGAGAAAGAACGAGCGTAATAATAAACCAAAGGTTGCATAACCGTTTGTGTGGAGATTCGATAAGTGGATGATACTTTGGTTGGAATGATGGAGCATCGTTTTGGTTTCCAACCAGCGCTTTGTCACAGGAGGTAAAAGGACATCAGACACTTTCAAAAGACGGCAGTATCCTACTTGCTATGTCAAGCCGTTCCTATGGCTTTGGTGGACAAAATTGGATTCAGTCGATCAAAGAAAGCACCAGAAGATTCAGTATTGTGGACTTGCTGCGAATAATAGGATTGTGTAGAGAGAGCAAGTGAGAGGAATGCGGAAGTGCAGAAAGTCAGGCAAAGGTTTTTTTTGGATTAAAGTAGGCAGGCCTTGGCCACATTTGGTTGTGTCGTCGTATACCACAAGTACTCGACACGAGGAGATCAGAAAAGAAGTTGCTCAGGAACAGTGTACATATCCAATGTGCGTTGTACAAAACCGTGCAGTGTGGAGAGAAAAAAAAGCTGGAAACAGAACTGGAACTATTTGTATCACACAAAGCGTTCGTTCCTCCGCAACCACACACAACTCTCTTACTCCTTTCCTTTTAAAAAAAATGTCAACACGACAGTTTGGTTCTCGCAGTGTAAGGTGGAGCGTTTTACTCTTGCAAAAAAGTCGTTCTTGGTGACATTAACATTTCAGTAGATCGTTCCAACATCTTCACAACCGTTCGGCCCTGTTGGGCGAAAGACAACACTCCACACCATCACCGACGTTGTACGATCATAGCTCTCGGTCATCATCTCCGGCCAATGGATCGGTCAAAGTGAAAATGAACGACAATGATCTGGAGCAGTTGGAAAGTCAGAGCGACGAGCGGATAACCGGTTTATCTGCCAAAGTCCAAGTGTTGAAAAACGTAAAAGGAGCTTGAAAAAAAAAAGACAAGTGTACGTGAGGTGCTAAATCGTGTCGATAGATCACTGGCAAAATTGGCGATGAGATTCGGGCCGGCAACAGTTTGTTGGATACCATGGTAAAAGCGTTGGCGGGGTAACGGGGAAGCGCAACAAACTTAATATGGGTGCTTAGAACAATCAATTCGGAGACACCGGGTCGATATTGGGAAGGACAATGCACAACTTTAAAGTCATGGCCGAGAAGGAGTCTGGAGCAACCATGTGCTACCTGATCTTCTTTATTGTGGTGATGGTGATCATTTGTTACTACTGGTTCTTCAAGTGAACACCAACTATACAACCCGCTTAATACGGTTAAAAGAAGTTGACCAATTCTGTGGAACATTGTAATTAAGGCCGTCTGTGAAGGCCTCATGATGTGTTATTTTGGTCGGGATACGAGTACTCTAAAGTATGTGGAGCAGAGGAAGGGATGAAGACGGGAATGGGAATGCAGCAAAAAAAAAGAGATAAATGATTGTTGTGAGTGTGAGCGTGAGTGTGAGTGGGGATTGGATTAAACGCGTTCGGCCACCCAGATGGCGGTTTTGCAGCCTTGCATGATCACGGCCTTCAACGCCGAATGGAACGGTGCTTGTTGCGCGTCGTGGGCAACCGCAATATCGTGGTGCTCCAGCTCATCATCTCTGAACTGCGCAATTGTCTATGTGGATTCATGGATGAGGTCAGGCACTATTCACCCGTTGTTTCCATACAACAACAACGTTACCTTGCCAAGTTCTTTGAGATCCGGGTTCTTTTCCGTAAGTTTGACCAATTCACGCAACTGGTCGTCATAGTGATTGCCAATCACCGTTTCCACCGCCTCGGTACAGGCCATGGCTGCCTCTTTACCCATCAATGCGGTGCCTGCACCGACGACGAACCCGGCGACATTCCACAAGGGTCGAAGCACGCTGGGTCGGATACGCATATCGCCTACCATCTTGTCGAACGTTTCCAAATGGTGCTTTTCTTGATCCCACATTTCCTGCAGAATAGGTCGCAGCTTTTTGTCGCGTCCCAGAACTGCAATTTGTCCCATGTAAATGTAATACGCCCCCACTTCGCCCGATTGGTCAACACGAAGCATGGGATCAAGCAGTTTGCGTTCTTCTTCTGTCAACGGCCTAGGCGCTTGCTTGGTTTCGCTGGCATTGTGTTTCGGTACGGCCGTAGAGAAGGCTCTTCGATGAGCAAGTGTCGGGCCCAGACGGCATAGCATGCGCGACGCCATTATTTTTTCTTTGTTTTTGTTTGCAATGAAAATGGTCTGACATATATTTCCTCAACGGCACTCGGTAAATCTGTCGCCCCGGTCACACACACCGTAGGCATGGATCGATTCAATGAAAAACAGCAACAGGAACTTTTATTCAGAAAAAGAAAGAGAGATACTTGGTATTATGCACATATACGTGAAGAGAAGGGGAGAGACAGAGGAGATTAAAGATGATAGTTATTTATAATTGGAAAAGTGCAACAACACCCAAAGTCATACCAGCGATGGTTGCGAAGGACATGGAATAAGTACCTACCGCACTATTGTCGTGAGTAGTAGTCGATGATCCTGTGGGTCTGTGGCTCGCCGTCAATTCACGAAGCGAAGTGCCCAACTCGCCTTGGCTACTCTCTGGTGCCAAAGTGATGGGACTGAACGTAAACTCAGTGGCAGTACCGCTCTTGGATGCAGAGGCGCCGGCACTAGGGTTGATCTTGTTGCCGATGGGAAGAGTGCCTGTGGGCTTGTTGCCACCGGTTGGACCGTCCTGCTTGGGTGGCTGCAGATCGGTTAATGGACCGCCTACGGGAGGTTCAATTTCCTTGCCATTGGGAGGCGGCGGGAGGACGCCATCTTTGGGTGGTGGTGGCCCGTCTTTTGGAGGTTCGTTCTTGGGGGGTTCATTCTTGGGAGGCTCATTGGGTCCTTTTGGCATATCGTTTTTGGGAGGTTCATTGGGGCCTTTTGGCATGTCGTTTTTGGGAGGTTCGATGGGATCTTTTGGTGGCTCGTTGGGTGGACCGTCCTTGGGAGGCTCGTTCATGGGCGGAGGAGGCTCTTTCACGAGTGGGCCATCTTTTGGAAGTTCAGCATCGGTGGGTTGCGGTGCGGGACCAGCAATATCCGTGAGACCGCCATTATCAATGCCACGGGTTGCTGTTGGAGCGGCTTCATCTGCAGTAGTAACTTGTTAATCCACTTGCGCGTTCTAGTGGATAGTCCAAGAAGAGAAAAAAAACACTCACGGTCTCGATACATTGTGGTTGTGATGGTTTTAAATTCGGTAACTATGGCACGGCTCAGTAGTCTGGTCAAAAAGTTTCCGATGCGGATGTACCTGTCTGTTGGGCATTTGCCAGGGAGGCAAGCGTCATGCAGACTGCAGCATAGAGGATACCCGAGCGCATGATGAGAGGAAAGGGGATTCAGTGTGGATCCAATGGACCATAAGGTAGTTTTATAAGGCGATTTAAAAAAAGGCTGCTTGGCCGTGCCAGACCGCAAGCATTCCTTCAAACGGAGGCTTTTTATACAACAGCACGGCGAAAACAAACTACTAGCAGTAGCAAGGAATGGCGGGTGGGGTTCGGGCATTTGCGCGATAGTCTTGTTTTTAATCATATCTTTTGGAAAGTCTCGTTGTATTTATGTACGATGATGATGGATGAATTATTGTTATTGTAATACACGCAAGAAAAAAAAAGAAGAAAGCACGCCACTGTCTCTTTACTGGCCTGCCATCATCATGCCTTCCAATCCGGCGCCGCTCTCCACCTGCTCCTTTGCGAACATTTCAAAGTACTAGTTGGGAACCCGTTAGCCTCCATCCGTCCCACCCAAAATACCCTGATTTCTTCTTACCTGGAAAATGATCGTGACACACAGCAGAATACCTGTACCAGAGCCAATGGCGCCCACCATATCAGCCAGCACCGACACCGCACCGAGACAGGCGCCACCGAACGAGGCAGCCACGGGGATCACGCGCTTCAATTCCTTGTACATGGAAGTATCACGATAGCCAGCAATGACCAACTGCTGGTCCTTGAGCTGACGTGCGACGTCGCGGGGAGACGAGCCCGACACTTCGATCCAGGTCTTTGACAGCAATGCGCAACCGGCCAACATGATGCTGACATAGACCACGGTGTGGATGGGGTCCAGAAGGGCATCCGTCATGTTGCGAGGTGCGGAGAGGTAGTAGGCGAAACCGCTCTTGGCGAACAATTGGGCAGAGCCTTCCATGGGTTCCCAAACACCCAACAATCGGACCAAGATGTTGTCTTCGAAACGCTTGTAGAGCATCTGGGAGATCATAAAGATGTTGGATGTCATGGTGGACTGGAGCATGATGGGCATGTTGGATGTGTAGAACAACTTGACGGGGTAAGTACCGCGCTGACCACGGACACGGTTGGACTTGACGGGCAATTCGACGCGGAAACCTTGCAAGTAAATGACAATGCCAAAGATGGTTGCGGTGGACAACAGACTCATGACATTGGGCAAGGGTGCGCGGTAAAAGGCTTCCTTCAATGCGCGGGTCTTGTCCTTGCGCGTCATCAGCAAGTGGACCAAAGCAATCAAGGCACCTTCGAATTCGTCGCCGCGACCCGTGTTGATGGTGGTAGGAGACAAGGCCTTCCAGAAGATCGTTTCACAAATGTTGGTGGCAATGAAAAGGTTGATACCCGATCCAAGACCGTAACCCTTTTGCAAAAGCTCATCGAGTAACATGGTGATCAACGAAGCGACGATAAGTTGGATGATGAGCAACAGGCACACGCCGGCACCGATTTCTTTGGGGCTGCCGTAAAGACCAGTAAGCACGGATACGGTGGCATGACCAAAGGCAATGATCATGGCAAACACTAACGACCCCCTCTTTTTATTAGCTTTGAACATTCAAAAACGCAAAAGCAGCACCACTTACACTTTTGAGCACCACTGAATAATGCACGGTCCTCCTTCAAACTGTAGTCCACTTCGATGATGTTTGCGCCAGACAAGAGTTGCATAATCATACCAGACGTAACGATGGGTGTAATACCAAGTTCCATAAGAGTGCCTCGATTGGAGGCAAGAATAACTCTCATCCAGAACAGAGGATCAGACGAATCTGATGACATGATGCCATAAAGAGGTACTTGCGACATGACCAAAAAGATGAACAGAGTCACTGCCGTCCACATGACTTTTTGATTGAAAGGAACCTGTGGCATCCAATGAGTTAACGGCTCTGTGTGTATGTGTGTTTGTGTGCGTCTGATTTATAGAAAACGCGTCTAACCTTGCGATCAGGTGTCGCTATTTCCGGGAGGATCGCCATAAACGGCCGGACCAGGTGAAGTACCCTGACTATAGTAAACGCATGGGGTCAGCAACAAGGCTATATGTTTTGTGAGTTGCAAAAAGAAACGATGGCTTACAACCCATGGTGAATGTGTGTAAAAAAGAAAGGGAAAAAGTGCGAGTTTGGAAACTTGAAGGGGAGAGGGCGCATATACACGAGCCCATCAACTGGATTGTAAATTCTGACCAATAGGCTTGGTCCACCTTGCTGTCCAAAACCATAAACGTGGAGGCACGAAGCGTCGGAGCCCCCAACTAATTATGCCTTGAGTGGAATTTGTTGTCTATCCATTCGATGGTACGACCACCGTTGCCATGTCAACACAAGAGATTGGTGACTCTTGCAAACTGACGCTTCCGTAATGCCAGATTACTCAAAATAGCTTGTTTCTTTTATTAAGCTGCCCCTGGAGCTTCCCATACGTACGATTACCTTCACTTTTACCAACATGTACGAGCTCGCGTTCTCAAAACTTGTTTAGCAGAGTCTGAGCTGCGTCCAATGGTCTCTGCTGGTTCTGGAATATGTGGGTGTTCCAACATGAAATAGCGAAGAAAGAAATATGATGCGGGCTATGCAGCCAGGAAGAACACAGTGGATGCATTTATTGGCCATGGCGGTCATCAAGGAAAGGATCTGTTTGTGCTGTCATTTTTTGGGAAGCATAGGTAGTGTACCAACCCTATTATTCTGTCCTGGCGCAATCTATATTCATCAGTGATGGCAAGAACGTAGTTCTTTTCTGGACCGGCACGGTACCTTTGATTTTTATTGATCCAAAATAATAAACAGTATCTCGTACATTTTCTTCTCTTTTGTCCAGAAAGTATTGACAGGAGCGGCAATGCGGGGTGTTGTACGACATCCACGCTATATCACCGTCCATTTCGGGGTGGGTCGATTGTTGATACAATTTGTGGATGCAACAAACGTCGATGGACATGATAATCCGGCCGGTGGATAGAGGTCTCCCAACGAATGAATCGCTGATGTTGTTTTGCTTATTCAGATACCGCATTGGGTATTCGCGCCACTCATCTTGTTGCGCGTGTCCCGATACAATGCAATGGTTCGACCAAAGCAACGCGTTGGACGTGTGGAGCAAAAGAGAAAGGTTTCGTCCATGTGCACAGCATTTTATGTCAGCCTTTACGATAGGATGAACCGTAGTATCACAGCAGATACGTCCATCGCCCACGGCTCGTCGATGTGTGCCGGTGGCAATTGGCACGTAAAAAAAATCAAGCATGTGGTAACCGTATTACGTTCTCAGATAATCTTACCGGATGTTTAAAGTAACCAGGCTATCTTGTCACTTTGCAAGTCTTCTTGAACCAATCTGTTGCAGCGTTCGTTATCGCCTGGCGCATCATGTTCTCGATCACTTTTCTCTTGTCAACCTCGGCTGCATCAATCTCCCAAACCCATACTTAATGTCACGACAACTCTTTCAACAAGATTCGGGTTCTTTTGTGTCTTGCATCTATTTCTTCAAAGCTCTTATTGTAATTTTTTAATTGGCAGTGATGTATCCACGCCAGTCGTAGCAAGCAACACCTTGTGTTCGGAGTTTCTTTTTTAAACTGGGTTGTTGCCAGGGTAACATGGATTGGCGTGTGTGTGTGTGTGCAAATGGTGGTTTGCCTGCCTGATACTAGCATAGGGACTAACATTTGGACCAGCACAATTCGTTGAATGCGTCTCCGAAGTGGAATTGGTCACAATGGAGGAGGATAGAGACAGCCTTTGTATAACCGAACTGCATCCAAAAACGCAACTTTTTTCCAAAATAAAAACGGTATCACTTTTTCTTTTTTTGAAACAGACAAGATGATTCAGATCTTCCCTAACACGCCCTTCATGTAACAAGGTGTGGTCCCAGGCGTGTGTCGTCAGTCCTCCATCGCAAGACGGAGATTGCTCGTTCAACAAGACCGTGGAAGTATCATCATAATTTCCAAAACTTGGAAGGATCAAAGATTTCATGGGTCGGAAGGGCAAGTTGCACTGAAACATCCATGGACATTCTGGACAACTTGTGGTTTATTGACGAAAACTCAGACGGATGGCAACGGACCCTTGTGGAGAAAGAATAAGGTTATCGATGATATAAAACAGTATGATAAGTATTATTAAAGATGGAATCGATTCTCTAAGAAAAAAAAAACACGTCTCGCTATACTTTTTTAATCCCCCCTCTTTTTTTTTTACAAGCCATTTATTCCTTCTTGGCGTGGCCATCATCCACGGGAGCGGGAGTCTCGGCGGTGGACTCATTGCCACCAGCAGCACCAAACAGGGCACCGAATGGACTTTCGGTCTTGAAGGGGCGCTTCAGATCACCCTCGGGAGCATCGCCCCACAGATGGATAAGCGCCACCTTGTGGGTCAAGAGGTTCTTGACGGGCAGAACGGATTGCAAAACCAAAGGCTGGGTGAACTTGAAATACCAGTGCATGGCCGAGATCATCAAGATGGATGACAGGGTCGATTGGATAAACTGCTTGACTTGTGATACGTCGTATTCCACGTTGGTGGTGTTCACAGCTTCACCGTCCGCAGGCGGGTTAGGGTTGGAGAACGAAGGTTGCGCTTGGGGAACATATCGCAATGGTCGCGTATCTTTTAAAAAAACACACACTCCATTAGCAATCATGCCTCTTGCTTAGTCCTCAATGACCATCCCATTACCATTTCGCTTTTGAATCAAGTACATGAGTGCATAGGCCATGCCAATGACCAATACCTGGGCACTGTAATATCCAACGCGTGCGTACAACAAGGTGTCGGGATCGTCCCAGTTGATTCGCTTGCTGAGCTGCATGCTGCCCAGGACAAAAAGGATATTGAAGACGGGCGACTTGATTATGCTTGGGGAACCCATGGTTGCTTTGATGAAGAAAGGGGGAAGCGTTTTTTTTTCTCTCGGGCAACTTAAGAAACCGAAGCGGGATTATAATTAGCACTTCAATTGCGTGGCACCCGCTTATAAGCTGCTGCTGTCGTTCGTCCGCAATCAGTTTCAATCTTTTACTGCCTTTTGCACTTTTTTTTCCATCGATAGGCACCTGAATGATCCACACCCATACACCGCATTGGAATCCACGCAATGCATCGTTGCGGCTGTGCTTTCTTTTTGTAGCCTTTGCTTGAGGGCCCCCCATAGTGCGAATGATGATAAGGAGGGCAACTGTCGATCCAATTACACGGTTTGGCTGCAAAGATTAAAAAAAGATCGCCTCATGTTCACCGTGATTGTATAAACAAGCATTCCGGGCGAATCCGTCAACAAAAACTGCATTTTATTTTTGTACAAGAGGCGTGATTGTTTCAGCGCATGAAGAAGAAAAACTGGCTCCACCGTCGCTTACAAACAGAGCAAAAGGATGATGACAAGGAAAAGGCGCGGATACTCGTAAATCAGGCAGACGACGCATGCTTGCCCAACGACGGTCTGCGTCTCTCATCAGAATGACAGTGCTGGTGTTTTTCAGCTCCCGAAATACATCCATTGCCGCTTTCGTACATTCACCTCCCTTTGGTCACCTGCAAAAAAAAGAGACAAGAAAACCAACCACACTCCTTGTTTACAACACCATTCTGTTCTTTGCAAGCTAAACTCCTTGGTGCATCTCGTTATACCCATACGTATGCTTCACAGTTATTGGCCCTGAAGTGCTTGCGCTTTATCAAACACAACAGCTCAATCTATTTTTTTATGTCGATTGGTTTTTATTGCAGAAAGAAAGAAATAACACAAAATACCCTCCCCCAAACATTGTTTAATCAAGATTGCAAAAAAAACATGAACGTGTCAGCACCGGTGGAATATTCGTTGCCCGGTGTGCTTCATTACCTTCAAGTGGAATGGCGACGGTTTGAACGAGAAAGGAATGAATGGACGATTGAACGTGCCCAGATGAAGGTTGACAGGAGGGAGGAAGAGGGGGTGTTGATATATGGATCTAACCAAGGGAGAATAGGCACGGATCGCCTTGTTGGAAGGCGAACGACGAGGCATAGAGCAACTCAAGCTGGATCTGATGAAACGGGTGAAAATGCTGGAATATGCATTACGGCAGGAAAGGTATATATAAGCAACAAACCACGTTCTTTATCGTCCATGTACACAAATTCACATGGTTGCAGGAAAAAGTATTTGGCGGCAAATAATAAGCAACATAGACTCGACAATGTCGATGTGGATTCACCCAATGCGCGTAAGTTCCATGTGTGTCGTAAAGGATGAAAGCGCACGTTAAAGATATCACCCATGTTTATTTTTTTTAGCATCATCGCCTGTGGTTAAAAGTGCCGAAATCGCCAAAGAGGATCCGAAACCGGTATCGACGGGATCACAGAACAAAGCCGAGTCGCCCGGAGTCAAATCCAGAGAGCGAAGTCGACATGCATTGAAAGCGTAAGGATGGGTTGTGGAAAGTGGGTGGAGGTTCATACCTTCGTTTTCTCATTCCTATCGTGTGTGTGTGTATGCTGTTAGATGTCTTGACGAAATCAGCTATCTGACAGCCATGCCCACCAAATTCCCATTGTTGCCCAGTTTAACCACAGAAACCATGTTGCGCACAAACACATCTGGCAGCCCGTCCATGCGCCAAGTACCTTCCTCATCGTCTTCCGATTACAGCAGCAATGCATCGCCCGAGCTATCCAATTCAGCCACGGCCGATACCATCCGAGTGAAAGAACGAAGGGGCAAGCAGGGATCCAAACGATCCAATCCATTTCTAAACAAGAAAGACAGTAACGTATTACACCTCTTGAAAGAAAGAAAGAAAGAAAGAAGGTTGTCCAAAACTCATTCGTTCCAAGAATCCGCAGATGATGAGCCGATGCCTTCGATACGGCCCGAACAAGTGCCTGCCAACGTGGATGAAGTCGCCGTGCTAGATAATGCCAAAGACGAGGCGAATGGGGATGATGTAGAGTTGGACGCGGACGATACGTCGTTGGATGAAAATGCGCTGCTGGTACGAAAGAGAAAACGGGTAAAACTTTCGAATGGCTTTTCACGGGTGGTCTAACAAGTGTCCAAGTCCAAAGAGATGCAGGAAAAGTACAATCTGTCCGAGGAAAAGGTGCAAAAGATGCTCAAGAGTGCAAGGAAAGGTGTGAGACGTGAGTTTTAATTCTTGTTTGCTTGTTTCGGCGCAGTGGGATACAAACGCCTGTTCTTTTGCAAACTCCAGGTACGGAACGTCCGTCATCGCCTGAACCGCAGGAAGACGGCGAGTATTCTCTGAAAGGGAATTTGGACCCTGCACAGGTAACGTGTGCCCTTTTCTGTATCTCCATATAGAGTACACTCATCCGTATTTTTAGATTGGTGACATTGATGGTGTCGGCAAGAAGCAGCAGGAACAGGAGCAACCCAAGATGTGGAAGCCGCGGGTGACAATCAAAGGGTAAAGTGTTTTTGTACATGTGTGTGCCAACCGTTCACCCCTCCCATAATACTCACCATGATGCAGACACTTGGATTCGGTACGCGCCGTATCGTTCCATCCAAAAGAAATGATTGTTGCGTCGGGTTCGCACGATGGCACGGTCAAGATATGGAACTTAAGACGCAGCATTGGTAGAGACGGCAATCCAGTGCGAAAGTACGTGTACATGGTGTAATACACACACCTTCAGCCATAACTCAAAACTTTAATCAGGACTGCATATGAAGAAGCCGACCCCACCATCAGCTATCGCGGGCACAACCACATTGTCACACAGGTTGCTATTTCTGCAGAACAGAACAGAGTGTACTCGTCCAGTTTGGATTCGACCATTCGGGTATGGCGACTTCCATCGGAAGGCCACGGTTTATTTGCACCCGTAGGCAAGTTTTCTTATCAGACGACAAAAGACGTTGTATGCTAAACGAGAAGCAAACACCAGATCCATCGCTAAGTATGGCGACGTATGTTGGACATACGGATGCCATTTGGGACTTTAAACTTTTCCCGATTGCCCGAGAGGACAGTTGCCTTCTTGCCTCTGCATCGGCTGACGGGACCGTCAAATTGTGGGATACCCAAACATCGGGTCAGCTCTTGAAGAGTTCGTTGACTTATGACGGCGTATTGACGGAAAGTGATTATCGTCGAGGTACATACATACACAAAGCAGCATCCGTTTGTTTGTTGCTCACCCACAGAATGCAGACCTTCCTACGCCCACCTCGCTTGACTTTTGTCACACGGATTTGACGAAACTGGCGGTATCATTTTCAAATGCAGACATACGGATCTACGATATTGAGACGGGACAAGTGGTCACGACTCTCCAAGGAAGCAATGACAGTTATGGTAAGCAAGGAAAATCTAGATTTCCCTCCTTCTTTGCGCCAACCACCCACTCTCCTTATCGGATAAACCTTCATAGATGGCAGCGTTGGTACACAAATCAACAAAATCGTCGCCCATCCCACCATGCCGCTGATCGTATCGGGCCACGAGGACCGTCAGATCAAATTCTATGACCTCAAGAGTGGTGAGTGTCCTCTGTGAAAAAAAAAAAATGTCAGAAATAAGGGTGCATTGACACATGATAGGCACATGCACGTTTTCAATGTCTGCGCACCTGGATGCGGTTTCCTGTCTCGACATTGATCCGAGCGGAATGGCGTTGGTATCAGGTGGCCACGATTCATCGATAAGGCTTTGGGATATTTCCATGTCGAAAACATGTATGCAGGAGTTTTCTGCCCACCGGCGAAAAGGCCACGAAGGCGTGCTGAGTGTGCAATACCACAAAACGTTCCCATGGATGGTGAGTGGTGGTGCCGATAGCATCGTCAAGATCTATCAACATGGCCATCATCACTAGTTTCTCGCTTAATTCTAGTTAGTCAATGACTGTCGGCATTATTTATATATATATATCTATATACATACAATTGTTTTTTACTCCTTTTTTCTAGTTATTGCACACATATACACGATGATCCATACGGTTCCTTCCGCCAGTGATACAAAACCAATGAGGGGTTGGAGCGATCGGACTTGTTCATTCTTTTTTTGCAAGTCAGAACAGCGAATAAATACCAGGGTCCGCAGAAAAAATTTGTTTATCCTCTCCATTTTATAAAGATGTCTGCTGGTGCTCGCTCGTTCTGGTCCATCTGGTACGTGCGCTACCCACGTTATTTCCGAGAAAACGCATTGTTCACGCTCCATCATCTAGGTACAAGACCGAAATTATCCCTATCTATGTCACCGTCGGCGGTGCCTGTGGCCTTGCTGGCTGGTACCTGACTCGTCTTGCTCGGTAAGATAAACACAAACACAAACAATAGGTGCCTGAAAAATGAATTCACCTTTCCTCCTTCAACAGTGGTCCTGATGTGGTCTGGGATCGCCGGTAGGTTTTTTTTCTTCTTCCTGTAGCTTATCTGCCGAGCATACGAGACTTACGGTGCCTTTTTTCTTACATTTAGCAACAACCCCTATCCCTGGCAAAACATTGACCAGAACACCCAGGTCAAGCTGATGACCGTCAACCAAAAGTTCGACAAGGTGTAAGTGGAGACAGCACACACAATGCGGGGTAAAAGAATGGATGGATGACTCACTTTCTTTTTCTCGATTAGCTACTCCCGCGACCGTTTGTAAAGATACCTCTTCTCGACTCTCGTCAATAGAAACATAGACGCCACGCTACAATAAAGAAAGAAAGGAGCTCCCGTCCTTTTTTGTTTTTTTTTCTTTTCAGAATTGCAATGCAGCGTATATTCAAAGTCAAATCCTTTATTTTATTACTACACAGCGGAAGAGAGAGAGGTGGAAAGGGGTGAAAATGCAAATCTACAGTTTAAAAATGATAATGATACTTTTGGCTTTACTCGATGATCTTGGTAACGACGCCCGTACCGACGGTCTTGCCACCTTCACGGACGGTGAAGCGCTGACCTTCCTCGAGGGCAATGTCGTGGATAAGCTCGCATTGCAGCTCAACGTTGTCACCGGGCATGATCAACTTGTCATCGGGGTCCTCGGTGCCTTCGGGGTGGGTCAAGCTGACGGTGACATCGGTGGTGCGAACGAACATCTGGGGACGGTAGTTGTTGACAAAGGGAGTGTGACGACCACCTTCTTCCTTGGTCAAGATGTAAAGCTGAGCCATGAACTTCTTGTGCGATTGGACGGTGCCAGGAGCACACAACACTTGACCACGACGGATCTGTTCACGCTTGACACCACGCAACAAGGCGCCCATGTTGTCACCAGCTTCACCGCGATCCAACTCCTTGCGGAACATTTCAATACCAGTCAACGTAGTCTTCAAAGGAGCGCCCATGCCGACGATTTCGACTTCAGCGCCCTTGAGGATCGTACCACGCTCGACACGACCCGTGGCAACGGTACCACGACCGGAGATCGAAAAGACATCTATTCGGTTTGGGTATGTGTTAGAAAAAGAGGTCTCCAAAAAAAACAAAACATAACAACGGCCGCTTTATACCTTCGATGGGCATCAAGAAGGGCTTGTCCAAGTCACGGACGGGGGTGGGAATGTGGGCATCGACGGCATCCATCAATTCCAGAATGGCCTTTTCACCAATCTCGGGATCACGGCCTTCAAGAGCAGCCAAAGCCGAACCCTTAACAATGGGCGTGTTTTCACCATCGAAACCGTACTCGGCCAACAAATCACGCATTTCCATCTCGACCAGTTCGAGCATCTCTTCATCATCAACGGCATCGACCTTGTTGATGAATACAGTCAAGTTTTGGACACCGACCTGGCGGGCCAACAACAAATGTTCGCGGGTTTGAGGCATCTGGCCATCGGTGGCAGACACGACAATGATGGCACCGTCCATCTGGGCAGCACCCGTAATCATGTTCTTGATGTAATCAGCGTGACCAGGGCAGTCAACGTGGGCATAATGGCGGTTGGCGGTTTCGTACTCGACGTGGGCAGTGGAGATGGTAATACCACGGGCCTTCTCCTCAGGAGCCTTGTCGATTTGGTTGTAGTCCATGAAGGCAGTGGAGCCGTTCTGGGCTGCCAACGTCTTGGTGATGGCCGCAGTCAACGTGGTCTTTCCGTGATCGACGTGACCAATGGTACCAATGTTGACGTGGGGCTTGCCACGCGAGAACTTGCCACCCGCATCCGAAGCCATACCACGACGGCCTATCGTTTCGTCAGCCATTTTTTTTCCTACACATGCTTTTTGCGGGGGGCGCTACAAAAACTTACCAAAGAGCATCATGCGGGGAGCAGAAGAAGCATAGGCTTCATGAAGCAAGTTGGCAGTCTGACAAATAAAAAAAAACGGATCAGTCTCTGTTCACATTGTCAAAACCATGTGGTTCTTGGTTTACGTACCAACTTGTTGCCGGAAGCGAGAGCCATGCGGGTGGAAGCAAAGGCTTGGGTTGTATGGTTTAGTTCAGGTCCGATCTTTTACTCACTCGGAGAAATATATTACTTACCACTGCGCGAAGCTGCGGAGGAGACGCAGCGACGAGTGGCAAGACGAGCAGCAGGGGTGGCAGCTTTGTTGACCGCGGTTCTCAAGGCGAACATGTTGTATTGATAATGGAAAGAATGTCAAAAAAAAAAAAACCGAACCTAGAAATTCCTGGTGGCTGCAATGCAGGTAACCAAGGTGACATCACGAAACAAGTCACTATTCACAAAAAATGTGGTTGTTACACAAGACAATCATGTCAAACGGGACAATGGCTACAGATCTTTTACATGCCTTTTTTTATTACATTATCTTATAAGAAACCCGTACACAAAACAATAAATAAGTAATTATAAGGTTTAAAAAATGGCTATCAATTAGCACCTTGTTCATCCTGATGAACCTCCAGCACGAGCTTGCTCAAAAAGTACCACCATTGCGACGTCTCCTTGAACCACAGCGTGGTCTGCGACGCACGGAAGAGCATATGCTGTTCACTGGGATATGTTTCGACAAGGTGATCAATGAACACTTCCCATTCGTGCTTCATCTGTTTGGGAGGGGTCGATGGATCCTTTGAAAGGTCAAACAGTCGATTGACTTGCTCTTGCAGCGAAGGCGAAACGCGTTCCATATGATGCTCCTGTTCGATAATAGTGTGGAACACATCATTGACCAATTCATCATACGAATAATCGCCATCGATGACGCGGATGCAACCGTATTGCGAGATGCCGGTGTTACAATCCTCCTGTAGGGGAAATCAACCCATTTATTGTTTAGAAAACAACTGACAGGCTTTTTTCGTTTCGACAAAGAAGCTTACCTTGTAGTCGCAGCATCGAATGCAGAAGCGATAATCGGCAGGCTCGAGTAGATTGACAAAGTACTTGTAACCTTTGCATTGAGCACCAATTGGCTTGCCCTTGTGGTGATTGTCATACTATGGAATCCTACGGGTGAGCATGATACTTTCTTTTTTTTTTTTGAAAGAGACAACTATTTTTTAAACGTACCTGGCCACCTTCGTCTGTGGGAATCAAGCCAAACTTTTCGGGATCCATGTAGCCGGTCACTTGAGTGTATCTCGAGTTCTTGTAGTAATGGGCTTTGGTAATGAAGCCATCGGGGAAAAGCTTGTTTCCCTTGACGACGGATTTGGATGTACAATAAGGGACACCCCAATCTTCCGTTGGTGCAACCTCCACGTTGGGCTGAGGTGGGAGGAAGAAGCAGAAATCATCGTCATCTTCGATCTTTACGAGAGGATTCTTTACCGCTGCTCCGGTGATGGCTGGGTCTTGTGCCGCTGCTTCTCTGCTGTTAGGTGGTGGTGGTGTTGACTGTTGCTGTTGTTCGTCTGTAGCGGGGGCAGGCTGTTGCTCATTTGTAGCGGGGACGGGCTGTTGTTCATTTGTAGCAGGGACGGGCTGTTGTTCATTTGTAGCAGGGACAGGCTGTTGCTCACCAGAAACAGAAGGTTGTTCCTGCTTCTTTTCTTCCTCGGGCTGAGCAAGAGGCGCCTCAGCGGGCGGGTTTGGATTGGCGGCGACTGGAGGAGCAATGTCGGCAGGTTTCATTTCGGTACTAGGTGGTGTATCACCTGTCAAGCCCGATTCATCGGCGAAACAAAAAGCAGTGATCAAGAGGAATAAAATGAATGAAATATAGATCTTTAACATTATTACACAGAAAGAAAACGAATGGAAATACGAGATATAAAAGAATTGAAAGGGGATGCTTGCTTTTATATCTTTATTTTTTAATCTACGCATAAAAACCTCTATTTAGGCAATGATAGATCATCCAACGTGTAAGAGGATAAAAATAGGCTCGTCAATGGTTTCTCGACACAGCTCTCTCTTCCAATGATGAACTCCTCCTTATTCCCCACTGGAAAGTCCTGAACTTTGTTCCTGAAGGTCAGTATACGCAAGGAGAAGCAAGGGAAATACTTTTTGCGCGATGAAGAGCGGCAAAAAAAAAGTACATTCAACGTTACATTTTCGTTTTTTTTTTGCTTTTTAATTCACCATATTTTTACTTTATTGTACGTTATGCATAAAAATGCTCTTGTAAATTTTTGCTTTTATATATGGAATTATAAGCTCTGTTGAATGGTGGGGAATGAATAGCATGGCAACAAGTTTAAACAATATCATCGAGCTGCTTCTCATAGGGGATAAGGATTTACCAGTGCGTACCGGTTTTCGCGTGAATTGCAGGTCCATCTACATATTGATGGCAACTTGCCGCAAAGCTCCCTTTTCAGTGCATAGGTGTGTGTTCTAGGCCATCGTTTGCGTATATAGTTTCAACAAACTCGAGATTTCAAACTTTCCTGTCAAAATGTGGCTAGTATCCATCTATGGTTATTTCACTTGAAAAAAAAAAAAAAACTTGAATATCTTGCTATAACTTCAATGTCCGTGATTATTTAGAATAGGGAGGTCCTTTTGGGTGAGTAAATGATGTAAAATGAATGCTATACTTTTGGTCGGCCTATATTCAGTTCTTTTTCAGGAGAAGTCTTTTTTTTTTGCTCCCTCTGGCCTCTCTACTCTTTGAAAAAGACCGACGAAAAATACAAAGGTTATCCCTAAAGGGGCAATATGAAGCGTTGAAGTTTGGAGTGGCTAACAACATGTTTGTAATGCACGCACGCACAAGCGACATTCTTGCGTATAGTATAAACCCCCTTCCGCGTCTTTTGGCAGCTTACTCATTTTATCAAAAAACCACTCATTTCGGAACAGGAAACTGTATTTTACTACTCTCGTAATATTCTGCTTGTTTGCAGAAAAGAGCTTTTTACGTAGATGGCGTTAATCTTTAAGACGAGATTTATTTTATCAAAATATGCATGTTGGAAATTATCGATAGCGGGAAAAAAAATTCCAACAAAAAAAGGCATCATTTACAACGTTCCGGCTTGCAAGTGACGAAAAAACTTTCAGGGATAAAAACAAAATAGCTGGAGATTTCCGTTGTCGTTCCCTCCTTCTTTTTCCAAATGCAATAATAGGTTAGAGTAACAGCTATGACTCCAATCTCGTTAGGATGGATAAAAAAACTTGCCGCAAGGAGTGGTTTTGTGCCAAGAGTGGCGAGACCTGTCGAAAAGAACATTCTTATACCCGAAATCTCATTTCTCGGTAAATCGATTGCATAACAGACTGACGCTCTCGCCACATCACTCTATGTACGTACAAAAAAAGAAAACGAAAAAAACCGTGTTTATTGCTTATATATCTATTTTTCTTTACATATAAAAAAATGTATCGGCTTTTTTCAATGATGTAAACTGCATGCACAGCCTGCATATTCTCAGTGTTCGCGCATGTTATACTAAATCACGATCCATAGTATGTGGAACACGGATAAATCCTGGTAGTTTATATATACGTATATCCGAACGGTTGCATTTGCAAACTTGTTATGAATTTTTTTTGAATGTTTCATGCTATCGACGAATCTATCTATATAGTAACTAAAAGAAGAAAATGTTACGTCTGTGCACCTGACTTTTCAACATTGTCATGCCGATCGTTGTTGACGGTTCTTTAAAATTTTGCATTGTTAATGTGCGACTCTGAATGTCATTGTCCCATGACGCTTTTAAACGAGTCATACGTGCGTATATAAAAGTCATGATGTAATTAATGGCGTGATGATTGTATGTGTTTACGGTGCTTTGAAATAAGCATTGCCACTGAGAGGATGGAAAAAGAAGGCCACGTGCATAGTAGCCTGTCTATGTGACTTTCGGATATCTCGCGCACACAGATATATATATTACCTACTGTAGCGATACCGGTATATATTATCGTGATTGATGGCCATGGAACACCGGGTCTTTCCCTTTCCGTAGCAGCTGATGGTCCTCGTCTCCGAAACATACTATCCTGTAATTTTAAACAGCGATTGGGGCGCGTTGGCATTTGTGAACTTTGGCACAATACTAAAACGATGGACTACGTCGGTGGGGATTTACAACAAACAAACACATCAGGAACCCTTGACTTTTTTCTTATAAAAAAAACATGGTTTTTATTACAGATGTCCGACCATCTTTGCTCGTTGTTGCTGATGTTGATATTGGGTAGTCGAAGGAGCCATTCCGAATTCACCAGAAACCGATATATTGTTCTCAATGCAAATTGCCTTGATAGCAGCATAATGATGGATCTTTTGAGAAAATAATAATAATCCGTTTTGTGTCACTCTACTTGTTTCATCCATAACAAAAGATGCTTTTTGTCAAAAAAAAAAAAACGTACCGCATGCATGCAAGAGTACCATAATTCTCGATCAAAAGAAGAATGAAACACTGCTCTTGGTATATTAGCCGAAGCATCAACGGTTGCCTTGAGAACTAATGGGGTATCGAGCGGAATTGTATCTTGAACATCTTTAAACTTGTTTTGCATATCTCGAAAACAATGGATGGCTTCCCGGTGGTCCTTTTCCATTGGTTGCTAATGATGGTAACACCGTGTTCAGTTTTAGTAAGTTCTTCCTCGGTTCCGTGCCATCTTTTTTTCCTTTCTTCTTCCTCTTACATCACGTGTCCGGGCATCAAAGTCGACGGTCCATACTTGATCATGACGTCCGCTTAATTTGGGGTTACTTGCAAGTAAAATGTGAAAATGATCATACACGTGTCTTGAACGTCATAGTATAAGATATAAACCTCATGACAGCTCGGATAACTCTCTTTCTCTCTCTTTTCTGTTACCTTATATGTTTTCCGATAGTTCCTCCAGGCATCACTACCGAAGGTCGAGTATAGGCCTCATCATCAGGAAGACGTTGTAATAGATCGATCACTTGTTGCAGTAGTTGATCGGTAGCCATGTAGATTGCGGTTTGCTGATCGCAAGCAGAACTAACTTCAAATGTCGAGGACGACGCCATGATAAAAAAGAGTATCTTGTTTAAAAGAGAAAAAGAAGAACAAGAAAGTAAAAAAAAAGTTATCGGAAGGGTCTTTTAAAAGTAATGCAACTCGGAGAATCAAATGAACGACTGAGGATAAGCACTTGTGCTTTTGTTTACGCCATATTGCGCACTGGTGTCTATTCTCGGCTGTATTAAACGACCTTTTTTCACACGACAATGCATTGTAAAATTAGCCAGTAGCCCTGTCAGCTGTTCTCGCTCATTGTCCGCATTGTCCTAACGAAAAAAAAAGCCATTTAGTTTAACCGGGCGCGTAGGTTCCGAAATGGTACAATCGTCCAATTGTATGTCACCATCTGATCAGTCTACTTGCATTGATGCGTATACGAGCGTATTTCATAAGATGGGGAATGCGTAACCAAGGTTAATGCATTAGATCCTGCCACATCCAAGGTAACGATGGATAGACGCACTCCTATTGGCTCAATTGTATTTGGTTAAACTTGGTTTCCTTCGGACTTGAGGTTTGCAGGTTTTCCGTCTCATCGCTTTTTTTTTTCTGGCAAATTAGACAAGAATGGGGTGGAGAAAGAGTCTGACACGGCTCCTCACAGTCGGTGTTGTGCTTTTTTTTGCCACCGCCGTGGTTGGAATGAAAAAAGATGACTTTAAGACGTGCTCGCAGTCCGGATTCTGTCGGCGCAATCGAGCGTACGCAGACATGGTGACTGGCAGCAGCACCTTTGAGTCACCCTACACACTGCTTACGAATACCATTCGACATGACAAGTCGCATATCCAAGCCGATATCAAAAACACCGACACAGATATCCTACTGACCTTTGATCTTTATGTGCTGGACGACGACACGGCACGCGTCCGCGTGAACGAAAAGCAACCAATCAAACCGCGCTACGATGAGCATGGCAAATACACGCTCGTTGGCGACCCGGTAGTCAAGGACGCCGAATCCATCGAAACGAACGCGGAAGGTGTCACCGTGGTGATCGACGCAACCCGTAAAATCATCATTCACTCCCACCCCGTCCGCATTGATTTCATTGTGAATGACTCGCCCGTGATATCCCTGAATGACCGCGGTTTGTTCAACTTTGAACATTTGCGTACAAAGGAGAACCACAAGCCGAAAATGATCCGTCAGGATGACGCGGAGGAGGAAACGGAGGCCCCTTGGGAGAGTGGATCCTGGGAGGAAACTTTCAAGACCTGGACGGATCCCAAACCTAACGGCCCTGAAAGCATTGCTTTGGATATCTCCTTCCATGATTTCCCTCATGTCTATGGTATTCCTGTAAGTTTAAAAAAAAACCCGCGTTGTCATGTGAACGAAAAGGTTGTTCATTGTTTGTTGTTATAGGAACATGCTTCAAGTTTGTCCCTCAAGGAGACGCGTGGTGGTGACAACGCGTACACTGATCCTTATCGACTATACAACACCGATGTGTTTGAATACGCCACTGATAGTCCAACTGCATTGTATGGTGCTGTGCCTCTCATGATTGCCCATCGCGTTGGACAATCTGTGGGCGTTTTCTGGATGAATCCGGCAGAAACGTGGATTGATATTGTAAAGACCAAGAGTGATCAGCAGGTAAACACCTTGCCCTCTCCCCCCTTTTTTTTCATTTAGCCCTTATTTGGATCCTGACAGAACTTCTTTAGAGTTCCATGCAAAAGGTGTTGAGCTTTGGAAAGAAGGGTAATGACAAAGTAACCACGCAGACCCACTGGATTACCGAAGCTGGTGTTTTGGATCTGTTTGTCTTTTTCGGTCCCTCGACCAAGGATATTCTTCGTCAGTATACCAAATTGACGGGCACTCCCATGCTTCCTCAAGAGTTTTCGCTGGGTTACCATCAGTGTCGATGGAACTATATCAATCAAAAGGATGTGTTGGAAGTTGATAGCCAGTTTGATGAGTACGATATGCCATACGATGTCATTTGGTTAGATATCGAATATACCGATGAACGCAAGTACTTTACGTGGGAGGAATCCAAGTTCCCTGAGCCCATCAAGATGGAACAGGCACTCGATCACAAAGGTCGCAAGGTAAATGAACAAAAAAGAGCCCAACGAACCTGTAGTGCTCATCTATTGCATCCCATAGCTTGTTGCCATCATTGATCCCCATATCAAGCGTAAAGATGGATACCGCACCTACGAAGAAGCAAAGAAGAACAGTCTCTTTGTCAAGCAACCGAACGGCAACGACTATGACGCCTGGTGCTGGCCTGGACAATCGTCTTGGGTTGATTTCCACAACCCGGCGGCTCGCGACTGGTGGAAGGAACAGTTCAGATTTGACAAGTTTGAAGGCACGCAAGGCAATGTTCACATTTGGAACGATATGAACGAGCCTTCTGTCTTTAACGGTCCCGAGGTTACTATGCAAAAGGAAATGATCCATCACGGTGGCTGGGAACATCGTGTGCTTCATAACCTGTACAGTCTGCTTTCTGTAAGTAATTTTCTTTGTTTTTCGAACCTCCTTTTTTTTTGCTGATACGCCAATGTGTAGCATCAAAGCACAACCGATGGTGTTCGTGAACGAACGGCTGTTCAACAACGGCCCTTTGTATTGGCTCGTGGTTTTTATGCCGGTGTCCAGCGCCATGGTGCTATTTGGACTGGCGATATTGATGCCAGCTGGGACGCACTTTACTACTCCAACCCCATGTCATTGACAAACGGTCTTGGAGGGGTCGTGTTTACTGGTGCTGATGTGCCTGGTTTCTTTAACAATCCAACGACGGAATTGTTTGTTCGATGGTACCAAGCTGCCGTGTTCCAACCTTTCTATCGTGGCCATGCCCATATTGATACCAAGCGACGTGAACCTTATCTCTTGGAAGACCCTTATCGTTCCATAACCCGCGATGCTTTGCGCGAACGTTACGCATTGCTTCCCTACTGGTACACCTTATTCTATGATGCTTCGCGCGAAGGCACTCCCCTGATGCGGCCCATGTTTATGGAATTCCCCGACGACGAGAACCTGTTTGCGACCGAAGATCAATTCATGGTGGGTGCTGGTATCATGGTCAAGCCCGTGACCAAGGAAGGTGCTACCGAAACCGACATTTATTTCCCTGGTGACCAGGTAACCAACTTGCATAATTCTTGTCTCACAATGAATTGACACCTTTTTTTTTCCCCAGCAATGGTATGACATGTCTACGCATGCACCTGTACGTCTCACTGGTCGCAACACTGTCAGTGCACCACTTGAAAAGATCCCTGCATACTACCGTGCTGGCCATATCATTCCCCGACGCGAACGCGTGCGACGCAGCTCGCATAGCATGAAACTGGATCCATTCACTCTTGTCATTGCTCTTGATTCCAAGGTATGATGCATACGCAACAATGTAAATCTGTTTCTTAACGACAATGCAGGGCCATGCCGAGGGTACGCTCTACAACGATGATGGCGAGACTTACGATTACGAGACTGGAGCTTACATCCACACTCGCTTCACGTACGACAATGGCGCCTTGACATGCGAGTCCATCCATCGGGATGCAAGCAGCGACGCAGCCAAGCGATATGCCGCGAGCATGCCATCGCTTCGTATCGAGCGCATCCATATTCTGGGAGCCACCAAGCAGCCAAGTCAAGTCAAGCTGGCTGACGAATCGCTCGGATTCGAGTACGATGCGACCATCAAACGCGTTACGGTCAAGAATCCAAAGACGTCAGTGGTCGAATGTGGATGGACGGTCCAGGTGGCATAAACAATTGTATAAAGACACAAATAAATCATTTATTCGCATGAGCCAGTTGAACTGAGGCTTGAAGTGAATGCATTTGTTGTTTTCCCGATGAGAGTAACGATTGAATTTTGTACTGTTCACCAAGGTTAGTTGAATGGATGACTTTTTGTTGCAAGCGTTGGCGTACCAAATCCCTTTCGTTGCGATAACGTTCAAAGTCGCCGCGAGCAAAATCTCGAATTTCTCGTGCTTCCCGCTTGTCAAGACCTTGTTTTTTTTCAACGTGTTTAACTTTCTTACTATTCCCCCCTTTCTCTCTTTATTACCTTTGGTGCATCGCAAGATCTGTCGGTATAATGAGATAGCCTGACCTCGCAACATGAACTATAGATCCAGGTCGGTTTAGAATCGTGATTGTTTTGCTAGTCAACAAAACAACGACTCACATGTTGAAGTGACATTTCAGGGTCTTTGAAGAATCGAGGTACAGGTGGTGGCGATCCCGCTGCACGGGCTAATCGTAGGGTGGTAGCTCTCATTCTGTTGAGTGGAAACCGACAAAGAAAAAACGGAGCGCAAAATGGTTCGTTACCAGGAAACCGGAACATTGATTTGGCGAGTCGTTATAAAGATGGCCCGTGAGGAGGAATCCAACGACCAAACCCAGGTGAATCACGTTTTTATCGGCATTGTTTCTGCTCTAAAGCTGGCCTTTATTGGGCAGACTATGTACGCGAATATGTTCGAGCTAGGGACGGTATTTTGGTTCAAAATCACAACAACACTGTGGAATTTGACTGAGATGTCGATGGACTGGGCACACAAAGGAGCTCGTATGGATAACTTACTAGGGCGCGATAATGACAAGCGCTAATATGATGGCTGCTGCCGTGGCAGTAATTGCCATCGACCGTATAGAAATACTGTGGGTGGAGTGGTCATTGGAGCGTGCATGGTACTGGATGTTCCGCCTCGGTTAGTTAATGCAAGTTTTACTTAACGATGTGAGCGTTATGGATGAAACTACGTAACGAGGAAAACGTTGTTCCTGGTTGAAGCACTTGGGTTCCCAAGGCGGGTACGCTGTAGTTTAGGAGAAATACCCCATCAAGAACGAAAGGTAAATGGTTCTGTCCTGGAGACGATACTTGCAAAAGCTATTGGTATGCAAATGTGATAGAAAGTGAGCCTGTACTGATTGGATGAATCTGCATAAGGCATAATATCATACTTTGGTAGGCAATGTTGATGCTTTAGTCACATCAAACGTCAGGAACAAATGGCATTCCTAGTGCGGTGGATCAAAAGTACGAAGAATAAAACAAAGTACCTTTGAAGTTTCGGATATGCTTTATTGAATGCAGCGTTCTATGCCTTTACATCTTTCTGTGTATTGAACCAGCGATGGCAGTTAAGATGGTGATCCATCTTCAGAATTGCTGGATAAGTGGAGGACATATAGGATCCTTTCCTTTGTTCTAATCATGCGGATCTGAGGATGTCTTTGACATCCGCCCTGCAGTGGAATAACAACATTGCTGTACACAAATAGACCATTTATGGACTTTGACTCTCATCAATGTTCTAATGAGGACGCTTTCGCCTGGATACTGTATTTCCGGTGTGTCTGGAAGAGGCGTCGTGGTTCTTTCTAGGAAGTACGTGTGTGTTGACAAGTAACAAATGTTATCTTGGGCATCTGTTTAGCTTTGTGGATCGGCACCTTGTCATCTTTGCCAATACAATTGCTGAATCTCTCCAATTGTCGTATGGCATATTCCCTCTAACCCCTGAATCGCCTCCATATCCTAACCTTTGATATCGGTCAGATGCTTTTTTTGCAATAGCACCTGTTATGAAAGCCTCTATTTATGAAGCAATCATCTGAGTCACGTACAAAATTTTACTTGACCATATCATTAGCTTCTGAAGGGCATTTGCTTAGCCCTTTTTTTATCTATAAACTCCACCTTCTCGAGAAAGCACCAAGTTCTGGAACTTTTTATCCGTAAAGCAAAGACCTTCTCCTGCAAACGGTCCATCCTGATTCCAATAACATTCTCATTCACACAAATACGCGCGAAACTCAATAAAAAACCAAACGGACACCAAAATAATGTGAGCCCAATATACATGGTTGACTTTTTTTTAATGGCGTTCTAATAATGCGTGGGGGAGTGGATGACTATTATGGTAATATGTTTATTTCGAGGCGTTCGCGCTTCGCACAATTTCGGCCACACTGAAATGCTTCTGCTTGCTGAGAGGTCGGCATGCTTCGATACGTACAACGTCACCCAGTTTGCAAAGTTGATTCTCGTCATGGGCAAGGTAGTTTTTGTGTGTTTTGATCGTCTAAATAGAAAAAATAAACATTGTTATTTTTTCTTAATGAAGTAAATGATGTTGCGTACCTTCATGACAATGGGATGGAGCTTGCTTCTGGTCACCTTGACCTTGACGGTCTTACTCATGGACGTGCTTGTCACCATGCCAAAAAAGCTTTGCCTCATGTTGTATAAATGTAATGTGGTTGTGCCTTGTCAAAGGGAAACCGAACGTTCCGGCTAAGAATTTAAAAAAAAAGCAGTCGCGCTGAAGGTTCTAAAAAGCTGTCAATGGTGGTTACTATATATGACCTATGACAACAATATCAGTTTCCATGGTTACAAGTATCATAATGGGTATAGTATATGGTCAGAAACATGTTTTGCTACACAACGTATATAAGTAGGTAAGAAAAAATGCTGGACCGTCCACAGAATTAGCTTGAATTAAATGCATGCGATGTTTAATACGGGATAAAATGTACAGAGGGAGAAGGGTTGTGATTGTGATTGCTTTCAACATACGTGACTATCGCTGCTATTTCGTTCGCTGCTATAATACTTTGCTACAGAATGCGAATCAGAAGAAGAAGATGAAAGTTGTGCATCCTCTTCTTCTTGTTGTCTACGGCGCCTTTTACTGCTTACTCGTTCTTTCCGTCGTCCACTTTCTGTTTTTCGTACATTTGTGTCTTTACTATCGCCCGCCATGTTGGCGGGCTCTTCGGAAAAAACCACTGTTCGTCGATGATGATCGGGAGGCGACGAAGCTGATGAAGCAAACGATGTTGCGCTTCCAGGTGACGTTGCGGATGCGTTTGAAATCCATGATTGTCGAACATTATCCATTTCGTCTGGTAATACGCCGCCGACACCACTAAATCCAGAAGATGAACGTGTGCGCTGTTTCTTTGCGTAAATAACATGCGGATCTTGATGTTGCTGAGGAGATTGGACCAATAGAGATCGGCGTTTGGCCCTATATTGTGAAGGTCTCATGGCAGGTGGCTCTTCAACACCACGACGTGCGGGTAAAGATCGAGTGCGATTCAATTGCCTCTGCTCCTCGTAACGTTGTGCCACCGATTCGTGCGACTCGGGTACTGGTGTATCTGGACTATTGTTGACGGGCTCAGGACTAGATTCCATATCGGTCATGCCCAAATACTCATAGTATTGTTCAGACATGGGACGGATGTTGCGGTAAATGGTGCACATAACAAAGACGTATGTCGTCCACAAGAACGTAACGGCAATGGTCACATTGACATAGGTGGTCGGGTCACTGACGTAGTACCGCACATGGCCCACCCATTGCACGTTTGCTCCCATAAATAAAATACCGACTGCCATTGCCAAGAACGATGCCAATAGTCCACAAATAACCGTGATTGAGGCGAAAATCCATTTGTGCTTGCAAGGGGGTGTTTGGCCGGTTAGCTGACGGTAAGTTGCTTGATACGCATCCGCACGTCCAGTCTCTTCATCCTCTTCTTCTTCAAATTCGTCGGCGTTTGCACTGTTGGATGCATGAGCAATGAGGCGCGGCAAGTTGTCAGCAGGTGATTTTCGAAACATGATTTGCAGGATACGTGCTACAGAACCAATGATAAGCATGGTCCCGAGCATACTGTGAATTTGCGACGCAAATGGATCGTTTTGGGTAAATCCCGAGATAATGGCTATACAATCGTTACTCAAATTAAATTATGCAACTCTCTTTTTTTTTTAATATCCCAATTACCTCTTCCCGTCAAGCAAATCACCAAAGCATTGATAATGTTACGCTCACGTAAAGCCGGCATCCATGTCTGTAGACTGATTGCCACGGAGAAGACGCCTCCTGTGAACCATAACAATCCAAGGTTAATAGCACGCCAGCCTGATCCAAGAATAGGCGTATCTATATTATTAAAGTTAATCACTCCGGTAACGGAAAAAAAAAGCAACGAGTTCTCCTTACCGGATACAATGAAACAGACAATGCCCCATAGCGTCAACACAAGGCCCTCGTAGTATTCGGGTGTGGATGAGCGTGGCAGCGAAAATATGTTGAGTAGATGCAACAATGCGAGTGATCCGTAACCAAGGAAACCGCTGCCGATGGCAAGAGGCATTACGCACTGACCAGCAGAGGCTTGGGAGTTGCAGCTTTCGGTGAACACCATGGCTGCAACAATGAGATATGCGTAGGCGACAATCAATACGATCCAACCGACGGCCAGATGGATACCGTCTTCAGGCAAGAGACGGCCGAGCCACGACGAAGAATCCAACTCGAGCCAAGGTTTGCCGTCTGCTGTGTGTCGGTATTGGTAAAAACCCAGCAGTGCCTGACCGAGAACAAGCGCGAGCAACATATACCCGAGAATTCCCAGCAGAATGCGAACAAGCGTCAGGGTTTCGGCATGGTCTGCTGTTGCGACTTGTGCGATCCAGCCAGCGACAAAGCCCAGTATGGCTATAGCAAAACCGACCGCCAGGGTATAAAAATGGTATCGACGGTGTCGGCGCGCGCCTTGAATAAGTGCAATAGGGTAGCAACCGAGGAAAGCAAAGGCCATTAGCGAAATGTGAAGGATGACAATTGGATGTCGGAACGGCGCATTGACGGAGAAAGACTGGCCAGGTACGTCCATAACTATTTTTTTAACAACGAACTTTTTGCTGGTGCATCTAACGCGCCCCTTCTTTGTTTTGTTTTTTTATTCGAGGGACTGGGTAGGGTTTTGGGTTTGCAGGTGGTTTGGAGTGAAGAGGAAAGGAAAAGGTGAGGGAATAAAGCTGGAGTCGCACACAAAACAATATGGCTATTCTCTACTGGAGCTTTGTCCTTTGCGAGCAACATGTGCCAAAACCAAATCAGGCAAAGCGAAGCGAGCGGAGCACCTTTGGAGTCCGGAACCTTGAGCCAGGCGAATTTAGACGCAAAACAATGACTTTTAATAGAAGTGCATACCCTTTCATATATGCACACCCACCGCTTTGGAATGCGTTTCACCAGACGGACGCGGCTCCATATAAATACATATACTGAGGCACTCCTCATTCCTTTGCTGCCCACCACCCGCCGGTTGCCACGGCAGCAAAAAAGCTCCCTTCAGAGCACAGGGCAGGTGACCCGCCAGCCGACACCTGCGCAGAAAGAGATCACCCTATTCTTTCTTTCTCGCTAGCGCTGCCCCAAACAACGAAAAGCGGCCCATTGCAAGGAGAATAATTATTGCATTTGTGGCTAATTTGCCAAGGTTGCACCAAGTGCGCGCAGAACAAGCCAACAGAAGCGTTTTTGACCAAACAAACGGTATGTTTCCTTTCTGCAGATGTTTATTATTATAGGATGAGGTTCGAGCGCGTATATTACATTTTGTAAGTCTAACCAATGATGAGCGTGTCATCCTGGAACGAGTATTCTGAGAGGCAAAACCGAGTCAGCTCACTGTCAGCGCGTCCATGCTCATGTATACATACCGGGAATCTCAAGGTTGAGAGGGGCGGGGCCCTTACGAATACGGCCCGAGATATCGTAGTGAGAACCGTGGCAGGGGCAGTACCAACCACCATAGTCACCAGCCTCACCGATGGGGACACAACCCCTAATTCACGAATAAGTCTTTCTTTTCCCAAACCCCTTGTCCCTTATTTTTTTAGTACTTACAAATGGGTGCAGACGCCCAACATGACAAGCCATTCGGGACGCTTGACACGCTCAGCATCAGTCTGGGGATCACGCAAGCTTTGGACGCTGACACCGTTGGCCTCAGCAATCTCGTCGGCGGTACGGTGACGGATAAATACGGGCTTACCACGCCACTTGATTGTGACATTCTTGCCTTCGGGAATCGAGTTCATGTCAACTTCAGCCTTAGCCAAAGCCAACACATCAGCGGAAGCCGACATGTTGGCCAAGAAATCGCTGACGGTGGCCTGAGCACCAGCAGCACTGATAAGACCGGTAGTACCGACCATCATATAAGCGAATGAACGGCTGGCTTCACCGCTAGAGTTGGTCTTTTTGTATTTCGAAAAGTCGGGAATGGCGGTGGTGTGGTTGCGTCGCAATTGGAAGTCGTTAATGGGGCCAACTATAAGTAATGTTATATAAATGGTCGTGTTTCTTTGTGTATTTTGTCCAATTCTATGAGCGTAATACCATTGACGGCCGAGCTGTTGACAAACGAACCGGTGGATCGCTGCTTGATGGACGAACCCAGCACGGGCTTGCTGGCGTGTTGGTCATGGTCCGACACACTGCCCGTCGAGACGCTCAAGACCTTCTTCAAGGCAGGTGTTGAGGCGGGAACGTTGACATACGAGCGGTTAGCGACAGACGCAAAGGTGCGCGACAAGGAGGCCATGACGCTTTATATAAGAGTTGGGGGTTAGAAAGGCTAAGTAGGTGTCTGAAAATACTGCGAAAACAATTTTTTCAATAGCGCCAGGGAGAAGCACCGACGACGTCAACGGTTGCGGGGTTAAAGATTCTGGGGATGCCATGGCAACCAATCAATTCACATGGATTTAGCCAATGGCTTTTGCCTTTGTCATATTCTACTGTTTTATGCATCAGTGGTGATAACGCTTTAGTATACGGGTTTGTGGTTTACAATTTTGATGAGTGTTTATTAACATAGCTCTCCGCTGTCTGCTATTGCGGTATACCATCGTTCCACTGTACCCAAAGTAAGCTTAATGTCTCACAGAGCCCGTTTGTGTACGTAAAATAGATGGTGCGTCTTTAGGATAGAATCGTGCGTATGTGATTACAGAATTGCGTAGAAATGAGTTATCCTAACTTTTGGTTCGTTTGAAAACGAATATCCAGATATTATTTGGCGCAGTACATATATATATATATGAAGAGCATTTCCAGAATGGCTCGTTGATTGACAAAAAGATAAAAGTTTTGAGTAAAAACTAAAGACCATGTACACAACAGCTAAGTCCTTGTGTCATTCGTACTTATGTGCGGTAAATTTATATTTTTATACTGTAAATCCACCCTTTTTTTGTCTTACTGGTGGCTTTCTGGCTATCTTTGGTCATCTTGAGTTCTGATTAACACTTTAACGATCAGCTGTCTCACAGTTCTAGGTAAGCATTCATGCATTTTCGTTTATGGATGTGAGTCATAGTGGTTGAGGATGTTGCTTCATGCCCATCTTTGCTTACTATCCAGTGTGAAATACTTGAGATAAGAAAGAGAATTCGGATTGAACTTCAAAAAAGTACGTACACACAATATGAGTAAATCTAATACCTTCAATAATAAAATATAATGCATTTTTTAATCAATGCACACACTCAAAGACACAACTGGTGTTTGTTAACATTCTCCATTTAACAGGTTCAAGAGATGACGGTTGTCTACAGCCAAGTGTATGTTACTGCGTTGCGCTAACTTAATATCATATTGACCCCTAGAAAAAATTGGAAGAAAAGCCCAGCAGATGAGTCGAAAAGCAATATCAAGATAGATTTAGCCCTGTCCCAGCCTGTCCATTGCTTCGGGAAGAGTTTCAAGAACTACTCCTACCATTTGGACCTGCCTCTGACCAGCAAAACAATACACAGGTCATCGACTATATATTGAACAGCCTCCCGAGTTCAAATAATGGACTGACCTAGGGCAAATAGAAGAAGGCGTGGCCCGCACTTTTGCATGTCCTCCGTAAGGTCGATAAACTGAGCCATAAAGACGAGCAGTGCGATGATGACGAACCGGCACCGGAAGAAGCTCTCCAAGGCAGACCATCAGCACCTACGAACAACCACACTTAGGGTGGTACACACATCTACATTACTGATATTGTACCTACACTGTTTTTCTTCTCTCTATTACTATAACTATTCACAACGTTTCGACATCGGCCTGTCTTTTTCCCAATAAGGGTTTTTTCCAGACATGGTACCAGATACCCTTATATATCTATACGTTTGTACCGCAAGAAAGCGACCATATACCTATTGGAACAGGTGAAAAAGTCTTCCAAATAAAATTTCTACTTTTTCACCTAGCCCTGTCCCGGTTGTATGCACATATATATCTATTTTGGCAAGTACAGTAAATTGATCTCGGGCGCAACACCATCTATTCATCAAAATTGAAGCCGTAGAAAATAATCTTCGGATACTGACCGTAGATGCCTGTCTACATAAAATATGTGTCGAAGAGTGGGGATTAAGATACTAAGCTAAAGGTAGAAAACCAATCGAAGGGTTATTGTGGATGGTTTGACTAGAAGTGTTCTCACTGTGGTCTCGACATGACGGGAACTGACACATTGTGCTGGGTTGACAGATTTTTCGATGAAGCATAAGTGTCAATGTCATTCATTTTTTTATGCAGTCGCTAGGGTGGGAGTAATGTTTGGAACTATACACGACCTCACACCTTTTTAATTCAATGACACAGTTGTATGTAACAAATAGAAAAGTATCTTAGGGGTTACGATGGAAGAAGGCTGAAGATAGAGTCATAATGATAACCGCAAAGCCTTCTACTGTACTTATCTATGAACATTTTTGGCTGACGTTAGTAGAATCACGAAGTTGCTGGACCACATGATCTTCTATCCGCTATGGCTGGCTCACCCTAGCTTTTCCATAGATTTCTTTTTATTTTTTGCTGGAATAAAACGTTATTGGACGACGAAAGATGTGATATTCAGTGTATACGCACTTCAGCGTAACAAGCGCAATTTCAGCAATGACACGCGAGGGTACGCGGTGGATGGCCATGTCACAGGTGTCAAAAAAAGAGAAAGCTTTTCGAAGAAAAGAGGCAGAAACTCTTTCTTGGGAGGGGCTGTTGTTGTTTTGTGCCTAGATCTGGCGGTTTGCGGTCCATAATAGGAAGAGCCTCCTAGGGGCCGTGTGCTTTTTTTTAGAGACGAGCTTTGATCCAGGTTTTTTTTTTCGTAGATGTGGAATTTATCCCAGGCACTGTAACTGGTACCATCGTGATAAAAAGCAATGTATGTCTAACTGTCAAATTACAATTTGTGTTCAGTTTCTATCCGCTGTAGTAATCGGATAGTCTGCACTGCTACCCAGTTGGGCCAGAAAGGCTCATTGTCGAAAACAAAACGCCAGTGTGCGCGCCAGATTTCCAGAAATGTGCAGGCAGAGCTTTAATCCAGGCACTGTAAATGGCATACCTTAAGATCTTATTGGCTAGATGCTGGACATTCTCACAATGTGTAAGTTGCTTAACTTTTAATGTCATTGGATGAGTGCCTACCCCAGGAGCTTAACCCCGCCCTGATTTGTACCACCCTACCCTTTTGACATAAGGTTGCCAAGCCTCATTTGCCTTTCTCCTGGCTCCCTGGCTATCAATCTTTGCACGGGGAGCATTTTCATCTCCTTGAAGGATCGACAAAGATCGACAGTCTTACTGTAGCCTCCTTTCCACGTGCCAGTTACTATGAAAATAAATATCCTGAGAGTGGCAATGTAGTGCTTTCGATAAAAAATTGGGCAAGGCTTTTCCATTTACTTTGTTTATATGTCAAGTGAGGTGTTACTCGACTTCGTTTGTAGTAATTATCGAAGAAATATTAGTCTACCTAAATTTTCGGCTTCGAAAATTATTCAACCTTATATACCATATTGATCCTAGCACTGTATGTACAATGAAATCAGCGACATCACCTATTGTCCCTGGTCTGTGTAAAAGCAAAGGAGGCTGAGAAATCAATACGCCAAATTAGAGTAGCCCACCACAGGATGTCCGAGAACATAATAATCTAGATACTTCTTTTAGACATTAAACACTTTATTGAATATTCTTTTTATAGAGGTGCGCACATTATCAGCAGACTTAAAATGACAATCGTGAACCGGAACTCGAATGGTTACACACACAATTTATTATCCACATCAGCCAAACCCAAAGTAATCGAATCACAGAGTTCAGGGAAGTAGGAAATAATCTTTCGTAAATGGCACCTCTTACGTGAGCCATTACCTAATATTGGCCAGGTATCTTGGTGGGAACAAAAGGAAATTATAGGGATATTTGACAAACTTGTAAAAGCGCGCGGCAAGTGGAAATCGACGTTGGCCATGTGAAGAATTCAAGCAATTAGCTCTTATTAATGTGCTATCATAGCAAAGTTAGCTTTCTCGGTGGCTGAATACATTGATAATGTGATTCATGAGAAAACTGAGTAAACATTTCGGCGATAACGGTACACAACGACTGTGCGCAGCTGTATAAACCGAGCAAAGTTGAAACTATCTGTGCGGACCCCATTGTGCGCAATTCCTATTTGATCACATCCGTCAAATGTCTCATAGGTAGGATTACGTGCTAATGGTATTAGCGCAAAGATTTGTCATCGTAGGGTGGACTTTTTTTATACCAAGGCCGTACCATAATCGTGATTCTGATTGATGGGACCAGAGGCAGGCGGACTTATGTAAAACTTAAAATTAGCTGCAACATTGATATTGCTAAGCTTACACTGTCCCTCTGACACAAAAAAAAAATAATTGAAGATCCGGGTATCTCAAGTAAATTTGGGACAAAAGATGTCCCATACGATATAAGATAGCATGGGCTCGTATGGACAGGTGACCTAACACCGATAATTTGCAAGACCGATTCTTTATGCATATATGGACGAGTTTACGTACTGTGCAATTGCTTTGTAATCGATCACATAAACCGCTCCGAGCTGCGGCATTAACATTCAGAGCGATCCAGACTACTGTTTTAGTCTAGTTGAGTTAATGTTTTAGTAGCAATGAATTCCGAACGTAAGACGTATAGGCGAGTGAAAGTTGCTGCACACCGAAAAGAATGTTAAATCTATTTTTGGGAATCGTACAATTCAGCTTCGAAAGAATCTTTTTTGGAGCGAAGTCCAAATCCGAAAGCAGTATAGTGCCCTTGATTAAGTGCAATTGATCAACAAAGCCCTTCAATTTTAATACCCGAAGCAAAGGAGCAGAAAAATCTGGGCTTCATATGTAGAAAGTAGCTAATGAAATGACCAGAGAATAGGATGATGAATTTTTCCCTGCTGATCACACTTTTTTTCATTTAAGCTCAAGGCGCAAAAGTGGCATGAGGTTTATTTTTATACACCATCGTTTTCTTTTTTGTCCATCGAGCGCACCATGTGTACATTTCGCTGCAGCATTCTCCCCCTTCGCAAGTCCGCGGATATAATAAGGGTTTTTAGCACTATTTTATTGTAGCTTTATATGGCCTGGGTGATCACGCCGCTAAAAGGCGTTTGGAGCTTGCCGATCTGTGCAAATTGTCGGAGACAACTTTTTACTTTTTGCAATAGAAGAATCCCTTAGATCCTGGTGCGCGCTATAGCTTGGAAAAAAAAAAGAACGATAGGCCGACGGCTAATAATAGTTTGCTGCAACCTACTCCCAGCACGCCTTTTCTTACTTTTTGTTTTCTCGTTGCAGGTCAAAGATCCTTTTTTGGGATTCAATCGAGATGACATGCGGTATGTGCGTGCGGGGGAAGCAGGTAGGGCCGGTCGGGTGGTCTAACGAGAAGTGTGAGATGATGGAAGAAACTGCGATATCATCTTGTGAAACGGTCCATGCTCGTGGTGCGCATCTCGATTAAGGGCGGTGGGTAAGTTGAAGCCAGCTGGTGGTAAGATAGTCGGCGAATGAGGGTGGCCACGAGATTGTTTAAAATAGTATGTGACACAAAGAGAGCGATCAGCATCGCAAAGCTTTCCTTTTTACCTGATCGACCATAAATTCGCCCTGGTCCCGCGCCCCTCCCCCCTTGGTCTATTTTCCCTCTTTCTTTTCCCTTTTTCTTTTACTCCATTCCTTCTTGACATTGCAACTCCCCTCCATTACGCACTTTTTCTCTCTTTCTCTCTCTCCGCTCATTGCAATTCTCGTTGCCAAGAGATTTCATAGTTGCCATGGATATTGACAAACCAAAACTTCCTTCGATTCAATTGATGCTGCAGGGCATTGGCGCTGAAGGTAAATTCGCGTGATAAAGGATGAAAGTTGAATTGGACTTGACAAAGCAAATGTATAGACAAGAGCGAGCCTAGGTCGAGTAGCGGCCACAAGCGACATGCTTCTGACCTGATGACGCATTCAGTCCCCTATTCAACTGCACCGATGGCACTGTTGCCACACCCGGAGGTAGGCGGGCTTCCAGGGCATATGCAGAAGCTCTCGATTTCCAGTCGCGCGACACCAATGGAGCCCAACCTTCAGGAGCGATACCAGTTCCAGTCGCCCACGTCCATGCTGTTGCAGCAGCATCGCTCGCCTCGCAATATGCACTCGCGCTCCTTTTCCGACTATTCACACCCATACTACTCAACAGCTCCGCCTATGATGCGCAGTAGCGAAGGTGACACCCGTCCGCCATACTTGCACTCCGGATATCACCGCCGTGCCATTTCTACCAACACGCTGGACTTGATTCTTCAGCCCACCTTGCAGCGCCCTCATGACCACCACCATCACTTACCGACGCTCCATCCCTCCTCCTCGACAACATCCACCACAACCACTAATGCCACCCCGCAATCGCCCGTTCTCAGTGACGACAGCGAAAGTCATTCCGATTGCAGTGAAAAAGCCGCCAAGAAGGAGACAGGTACCAACAAATACCATTGTCCCTACTGCGACAAGGGGTTTTCGCGCCCCTCATCCCTGCGCATCCATACGTATTCGCACACCGGCGAGAAGCCGTTTGTGTGTCCAGAACCTGGCTGCTCCAGAAAGTTCAGTGTGCAAAGCAATATGCGTCGTCATTTGCGGGTCCATCGCCTTGGCCGAGCAACGAAACGATCGACCCCCACATCCACGTCCACAGTCGCTGTTGACAACGACAGACGTTCAAAGCCTCTAGCTGTGAAGCCGGCCAGCTGGGTCAAGCCCCAAGAACAGCATCATCATCTTTCTGCTTTTACCCTGCCCAACTTGTCTGTCAACGAAGAGTAGACGGCATAGCTATAGATTCCCCCCTCCAGCTATTTACTTTTACATTTTACATTATTTCTCTTTCTCATTCTTCCTGTAATCGTGTTTTTTTCTATAGCATTTTATTTACTTTCTGTTTGTTTCGGCCCCTTTAGCGGGCCTGCGTGTACTCGTCTTTTTCTTTTTTGACAGATATTAAAAAAGAGATGCTGGATCATCTTTGACCCTTGCCATAAACGCACTATGATATCATTGCACAGCACGCGTTCCAGAATAGTGGCTCAACACCTCCTTAATGATCCGCGACAAACCCCTTCCCGCAAATTTCGCATAGCAATTTTACTAGGATTGCATAATTACGAAGCCAATATTACAAGGTATACTGCGAAAAAAAAACAAAGCTGGAGACTAGCTGGATAAAGAAAATGTTGGTATGTACATGATGCTTCGTTTGTGGTGGCATGTGGTGTGTTGCTATGTGGTCGTGAGTGTGGTTGCTTTTGGTGTGCGTACGTGCTGTTGTGTTATATAGGATGTTATGCGTCTCTAATCTTCTTACACGATGGTCATTCGGGGAGCCAGCCGGATGACCACGACCAGGCCGTCGTTGGACGATCCGACGATGGCTTCCACGGACTCGGTTGCACTGTGGTCCTTATCTATGATCCACTCGAAGCGCATGCGCATCGTCATGTCCGATCCCTTGGCCATATCCAACTGCTGCTGCACTACCGTCGTGTCCCTGTCGCTGACGAAGTCCAGAAACGAGTGGCCCAGCACCTGATCACACTGCACCCCCATCATCTTCTCCGCCATTTGGGACACGAACACTATCGTGGAATCCTCAGTGTAGCGGTTCAGGATCAAGCAGAACCGCGGCTCTTGCGGATGTCCCACGCGGTCATTGATCCACCGGTGCTTCGTCTGCAGCGATTTCTGCATACGTTCCTGACTGTCGTTCCACGCTCCAATAAGTTGCAGCGACCCATCTTCTTTGACGACAAACATTTCGTCTACGGAATTACTGCGAATTTTGTGTCCAACATCCATAGGATCGTACAAGTAGTTGGTGCACATGAGCACGTCATAGCAGTAATGCACCAGTGTCTCGACCATCACGTAATGTCCGTCTTTGTGCAATGTTCGATACGCCACCATGCTTGACATTTTTTCGTTCATGACATTGGCCGAGTGCACCCGTGTCAAGGCCCCCATCTCCGCGGGATGGAAGAACTCGTAGGCGCCTTTGCCGACCATTTCTTCAGGGGACCAGCCGATCACTTCAGTAACGCTTTCTGACACATAGATGAATTTAGCGGTGGCGGTGTTGTCGTATATCGAAATGTAGTTGGGAATGTTGTTGGCCATGGAAGGTTTCTGGTGAGGCGCAGCTCGGCTGAGGGAAAACAGAGGTGTGAGAGAGGAGAGGAAGAACAAGACAGTTCGTTTGCCCCGCTCCGTGAAGGGGACGTGCTGTCTTTATTTACTTTATTTTTTCGCTTAGCTTTTTTAACCGTTCCAACGTTCCCGACCGTCAATCACCATTGTTTATTGCATCGAATCCTCCCCCACATATTTCTTTGTTGTCTGGCAACCTTATCCGAGGTCACCATGTCAACCGTGTTTGGCGCACCGATTTTTTTTTCGTTTCTCGATCAACATACAAGAGCAAGCCCCTGTCCATCGAAATCGTAATCCATCGATGAGACTCAAATCGTTGATCAGAAGATGCAGCTGCTTGTCTCCACTTTTTTTAGGGAAATGGTGTCATGCAATTGCTTGGTAAATACCTGCATGTAATCACTGCACAGCTGTTATGTATATGATCCTATGATTAGCGAGAGAAATTCGAACATGCAATTGGGTGATCATCTAGACACACACAGATTTACGATGGGCAAGTCCGGTCTGGATCTTACCGTGCATTGCTCTAACATAAACACAGAACCATGGCGCGTAATAATGCAAGAACATGGAACAATTAGAACAAATGGAACATCTTTAACACATAAGCAGAATAAGCTATGTATACAGCAAAATTCGGAATAATTCTACGTAGTGTCCAACACATTCTTCGTATTGTTAGTAACAATTACTTTTACGCACTAATGTATATCGCATGACTTCAAGTTCTGATTTTGTTATGCTGTTAGTGTATTCTCTGTTTGGCACGGAACGATACAAAAATGACAACCATCTCCATATTCCAATTTCAACGAGTATGGATTGCCTTTCTAATATACTCGTCGGGAAAGTGTACTTTTATGACGTGTTCGGCAGCTCTAGAATAACGTAAGCAGATACCGTGAATATGCACTGGGATCAAAATATGCAGTTCGCCATCAAATCCTGTCTAGATTCTTTATACGTATAACATTATCTCGCTTATACCATATTAATATATTTGTTATATGTTACAGAAATGACAACCAACTATTTCAGGAGAATACCGATAAGCTTTGGATCGAGAGGAATTATTGTACTATGTATAAACTTTAAAGTAGTGTATTTATATCTAAAATCTTTAGAGCAATGCAAAGGGCCCAATCTTCCTGCTAAAGAGCTCAACTTGTTATGGCATGATATGTTTTGTATTCAATCTTGATATCACACAGACCACGTCAACCATACAATGACACTTTTACTTGTGGTAACAGACAGTGATATGCTCATGATTGATACCATCATGCAGTGAATTAATGCAATACTTCCAAAACTACTCTGCACCCCGTCGATACGTACAACAAATGACGAAGGACGGTGTCTGCTAGTTATTAAGGTAGAATATCAAATCCAACGATCGATGGGTACGAAATTATATATGTACGAGCACGTCACCTGTGTCGCTACGCTCGATTGAATGATCCCCTTGCTGCGCTTCGGGTCATTCACCGGTGAGCCTCCTCGGCCATCTTAATTACCATTTTGCACCCGTACACTAAACCTTTACACTAACCCTAACAACACTAAGTATATGACATACATATATTTATATTCTCGCTTTGACACAAGCACTCGTTGAAATAAGCTTCTGAAATTTATTATATAGGAATATTGGTACAGTAATTCCTCGAATCGTGCATCATCTTTGTTAGCGTTGGTTTTCCGGTCTGAAAGGTGAGCAGTACCTGAGCGTAGTCACCTTGGATGGAGTACAGATGACTCAGGTACAGATACCCCCTGACTCCGCTACCTTTCTGGCGTCGGCAAGCACAAGCAGAAGATAACTGGACGCCTGTAAGAAACGTGGTCGTTATCTATGAGCCACTAATATTTAAAGTAAACTTACATATCTGTCCAATGTAGCATGGTCTTCCTGCACCTGTACTGAGGTAGCATATGTCCAGGTCCATTTATTCTATGATTAGAAAATAAATTAGCACATTGCTTTACATATATATGAAGCATAAATCTTTTTTTGGCATTATGGAATGATGCTGAACTCATTGCTGCCAGTGGTATCCGCGATCGGCGATTATCGCCTATGCTGGAAGGAAGAAGAGATTCATAAGCTAGGATTTAGATTGACACCCAAATATTTGTTGCCCCTTGGCTTTTTGCTGAACTCTCAATTATCATTCGAAGTTACATACAACTAACTTTCAAAAATATCGGCGCGTCGATTAACTTGCTGTTGAGCAATGTCATAGATGTAAATTTCCGTGAAACTGGGAGGGGCGTTTCCTTCAGGAACCAATGAACTAGTTCGGTGGTATATACCGTCTTGGATGCGAAACGAATATGCTCCACCGCGAGCATTGATATAGTTATGATCAATCGTGGCGCACAAAGATGCAAATGGAAATACAGTGCTGTACATACTTGCGAATTTATAGAAGATGATTTCTCATTAGGCCAGAGACCTTCAGCAAGTTAAGGAGAGGTTGAGGTGGGCTGGGATGGGAGGAAGGTCTACAACACCGTAGCAGAAGCAGACTTGATAGGCTCGACCTATTTCTTCATTCACGCCGCTATCTTCCCAGGACCAAACACGCGCACCACACGCATCACACATGGCATCCATCACTGGGAAAACATGTCTTTGATAGTTAGCCGATTCCTAGCCATCGACAACATTAGTACCAGTGACACTGGCGACAGCAAGTTGGCTATGATAAGCCGCAAGTAGTTGAGGTACCCTGCCAGGACGACGACCACGTTGACTGCGATTATGTGAACCCAGAGGGCGAATACGTGGTCTTCGATCATAATTTTCCTGAGCATATGCTTACTTCGACGATTTTAACAAAATCACCCTTTTTTTTCACGTTAGGTTTTGAGACATTTGAACAATGAGTAATCTCACAATATTGATTTCAACATTCTGCTTCAAGTTCTCGGTAGCAGCGTTCTCAAGGAAGTTTTTATTCATGGTAGAGGCAGTTTAAAGGGTTCTTAGAAAGATTCTCAACACAGAGATCTAGGGTACGAAAAATAAACGTGCCTGTATTTCAAATAAGGATGGGGATTTGTGCTGAGTTTTCGGGAGTTGTCTATTATGTTATTGGTAGATAGACATGTAACGCGACGAATTGTTATAGCAACTTTAAATGACATCCGTATTTATTCAGCGCTATTATATCCGGAGGACTGACCGGATGAAGACGTTAGTCAACAGTAGCAGAGAGGGCTTTACGGCATAAAATGCGGGCCACAGAACAATCAAGTTACGCTTTGATGTACAATCGGATGAATTTAATGGTGCATGCAGCCCCGACATGGATAGATATAGGGAACCTACTGATGAAGCAAACGTAAGAGAAGGGCTAAGGTTGGTACAAATTTCCTGGATCTAGTATTATAGCCAACCAAGAAATCAAAAACTGAATAAGGTTGAGTACAACACGGTGGGAAATTTCTATGCAGGAAATATTCAGACCTTCAAAACCTGAATATCCCAGTATTCAGATATGCAAAAATCGAATAAAGCTTTGAGGGAGAAAGTGGTTTCAGGGGGTTTTTGGTCAACGTAATCAGTTTAATTTTTTTTTTTGTTTACTTATCATCGTTGCGAGTTCCTCTTCTCAATTCAATACACACTACAATGAACAATCTGCTAACGAATGTCGAACAAAACCCTCTTGTTGTATTAATGCAAAGCTTTTCTACAGTTACCTCCTCGCTCCAGTACCTAGCGAATGAAGTTTCTTCACTCCACACGGATGTCAGCAGCATGGAAACCACAGTATCGACACTGAAGCAAGAGACTTCCATTATGTCGACACGAATTCGAGCAGTTGAGCATGAAGTTGTTGAAATGAAGTCCAAATATAACACCATCAGTGCCAATACTGAGGTTCCAGCTATCACAGGTATTGCGGCTGTCAAGCCCTTCAAGGATATAGCTTTCTCTCGAAATTACGCGCATCCAAAATATGACAACGGTTCCACCAGACAATTTCCTTGGATGCTATACAGGCAACTAGGCAAGAAGATCATGGCACGAAACAAAGGTGCTGAGTATTGGAAAGAGACATATTTTCTCACGTTCAAGAGCAATGTGGTTCATTACACTATAGCGACAGCACAGAAGATCCAAACCACTTTGCAACTTTCTGAATCAACGAGTTGGAACAATCTTAACCCCTACCAAAAAGAGGCAGCCACAGAAGCACCTGAAACCTGCGTTTGTGACCAGTATCTTTTGTCCGCGCGCGAAGGTTCCTGGTGCTCAGTTGCTGATGGTGAATGCTTGGGGGAATACAAAGGAGAGTGCTAGTAAGTGGTGGTCATTTTAGAGTCGAACTTTTTTACGCAAGGGTACAATTGAACATTAGCGAACAATGATAATGGTACATCCAATGAAGTACCCGAAGTATCTTGCGGCAAAGTTTCTGAAGTTCCTGAAGTACCTGCCAACAATGAGAATGAGAGCATCAAGATAATTGTGAATCGAGGAATAGCGGTAAGTTTTTCCATTAATGCATTGATTTATTTTGTAGTGGCTTCTTACAGTCTGCTGATCAAGCTATTACGAATGGTAATATCAAATAAACGGAAGTCAAGAAGGCATTTGTAAGTAACGTATTCAAGTATTCTAGTATAATAAATTCTAGATAATACTGCTCGCCAAGCAAATCGGGTTGAACAGCGAGTACTACGGCCATGGAACAATAGTGAAGGTAAGAAACTCTTGTATACATAAAAGCGTTTCTCTTTTGACCCATGAAAGTCATAGTTACCACGAATAATCAAGAGGGGTTACAGAGGCCAAACAAAAGAAAACGAAGCCCTAAATCTACATAGATATTGATCATCATTAGTTTATGTACTGTGTATTCCAAATAAAAAAATGACATACGTGCCTCCAAAGCAATAACACAGGGCCGAGCAATATTCAAATATTCAGCAAATATTCATCCTCTGCTAAATCAAATATTCAAGAAATATTCAGAAAATATTCGAAAGTGGCAGTTTTTGAATATTCATATATTTGAATAAAAATTGAATATTTTCTGCATAAGAATTTCCCACCGTGCAATAAGGCAATACGATAGTCGATCGCCCAGAACATCATACGAAGGCTGACGTGGAAAACCTTACACCTATGTATAATGTACAATAATGGCCATCTATAATATATTTGCGAATATTTCTAGAAAAAATATGAAATCTTTCATATTGTATACTATTCATACGCACTGTGTCTTTAAATATTAGTTTTTGCGAAATCAACACGTAAGCGAATATGCATACATATATACACTGTGAACGTACACCGGCTTCTAGTCGTTGCTTTAGCACAATGCATAAATATTACGTAAAATGTCAATTATCTCAAATACCGATACCAAAAAAGCCATTGAAAGGACGTGCCATTGCATATATAACTGTATACTATGTATCGTTATATGACACTCCATTGATTATGCAATCCAGATGTATGAATGGAAACACGTACGCACTGAAAAAGATGTCGGTGATCCAAATGCTATATGTATTTACTAAGTTATAAGAGCAGGACTGATACCTCACAGAAATAAGTCATAATTTTGGAACTATGGTTATCTGTACTACTGTTATTTGCCCCTTTTACTGCCAATCTTGCATACAGCTTCTGTGCTAAGTTTTCATTGCGTTGATCCTCCTCAGTTTATACTCCTGGCGATGTGCTTCACTGGTAGTACTGGTTTACTGCCAATTGAGAATGAGAGCAGTTCGAGGAGAAATAAACGCTACATTTTTCCCCATACATGTACTAGTATCGACTCGACCTATGCGATACCTGAAAGTCAAATAGATCATTACTGTGATGATGAAGTAGCATATTATGAATTACAATAAACAGATTCGATTATATAAGTCGTATTCTTGGCTCCGAATTCATGGATAGTACAAGGATCTATACTTCAGTTACGTGTGTTTTATCAAATAAATATAGTGGCTTCCCCGAAATACTATGAAGCAGTTGCTTTTAACCAGTTTTTCTTCAATGTTTACAAGATACAGCAGCCGTTGCTGGTTGCTAGCAAGTGGTCTAATGTCATGCTCACTAGTAATATTGCACTACGAAAAACTTTTATTTGCAACGTAGATCCTGTTGTTTCCTTGCTTTTTTATAAACCCCTGTGCAGACCTGGCTATTATGAGCCATGTGCAGCGAAGATTTCAGTGGCGTTTTTCTTGCTGTAGCTCGCCATAGATTGCAAATCAATATATGGGGCGAGATATATTCGTAAAAACATGTATTTCATGTCAATATATAGCTTTTATTTTTGTTTATATGGATGTCTATTTATCACTTTTCGGTGGATATTTACTCATGACTTTTATCATCTAATACACGGGAAACTTCGAATAGACTATTTCCAAACAAGAAAAATGATTATCAATGATAAAGAAATGAGGCTCTATGGAATTACCTAAAGGAAAAACAGATATACCTTTGTAGTCGAGATGCCGTAGGTATAAATCGAAGGAGTTTCTCTAGACCGACTTCGTGTGACTAAAAAGTAGCTCAGATTCATGCATGATGTCACGATTGTTGTACATTGTTTCACTTTTTTAGAGTACTCATACGAAGCAAGCCTATCGGTCGCTCTTCTTTCTTACAAAATACACACTATGGAGCCTTTGAGCAAAAACATGCTTTCATACAGCGGCGGCATCGTCGGCTTGATCATTCTCATTTTGGATCTAATTGTGATCTTTGAAGTCCTGAATTCCAACCGGAGTGCGGGTGGCAAGATCGGCTGGTCCCTCCTGGTTTTCTTCTTCCCTGTCGTGGGAATCATCCTTTATTTGTAAGTAACCCTATACAATGGGAGGAGCCATTTTGTTTTCTCCAAGACTAAATGCTTCCCAACAATCATAGCCTGTTCAGCAACCGCGCTCAGCATAGCGCACGGTATGAGCCGATAGTGTAAATAACGCTCTGCACCTTATCACTACTCCATGTACAAAGAATAAAATAGTACTTGAGCCAAGGGTTTTTAGGGCATTTTGAACGGGGGAACGCATATTGCAGTGGCCTGGGGTAGTGCGTGCTCTCTGAAAACACACACACACACGCGCATAAAAAATCCCGACACTTTTTCCTTCTTTTGTGAATCATGAATCCTCAGTTGAACCCATCGACCTCGAGCTCATCCATTTCGACACGAGGAGGAGCCGCCACACAGGTTTCTCCCGACGGCTCCATTGATGGCGGAGTACTAGCACCGTACATTAACGAGTCGGAATCAGGGATTGAAGCCTCACTGTCGTCCATGGGCGATGAAGAAGACGAGGACGATGAGCCACAAAATGACGAACCAAGCCTGTTGCAACGTGCAGTACGAAGTGCCAGGAGGTCTTCTCATAAGCATAAATATGACGACTTTATGAAGCCAACGACGAGTCGCGAACAGACACCGGGTGCTCGGATGCTTGAGTCTCTGCCAAAACGAGAGCAAGCGATGGCCATGGCAGGTATAGCAAATGCAACGGACGTGGATGTTTCTGCATCTAGCTCGTCGTCAACATTGTCCGAGCAGCAGAGGCAACGTCACATTCCATCACAAGACATCCCCACACCTTCTTCTGGGTACGATGGTGACACTGAGGGAACGATGGCCGATCAGCGCGAACAGTTGCATCGCCATCATCGCTCGCTGCATGACCAGCTTGTCCGATACAGTCAGCTTCATCAGAGCTCGCGGTTGTCTGGGAAGAGGCATATGGATCTGTCAAGTGGCAATGTATCATCGTCATAGTAGTGCTTGTTGGTAGCCAGTTCTCCCGATCGCATCCGTGACATGGATCCTCTTCCCCTTCCTCACTGTATCGTATTTCGCATAATTTAAATCGTGTATCTTGCTTTTCAACACGCCAATGTATGTCTGCGCTTGATTACTCCACGCATTGACCATGACACAAGTGGTGACACAATGCGTATTTGCCGCGCTGTTCATATATTGCTTGTTATTATGCGCACCACTTGAATCATCCATTCGTCACATGATCTTTGCTTTCTGTGGAACATATGACTGTCATATGTCGTTATTGCTTGCAGCTTTATCAACAAAACTGGCAAATACACCACAAAGACGCTTACTACAGTCCCTAATTATAGATCTTTTCGTATCCATTTTCAGTCTTTATTTGTTTTGCCACCATTCAATTATGTATGTAGTACTTGTGCGCCCTTGAGGGCTGTATTAAAGATTGTATAACACTATTAGATATGACAAATCGTGAATCAAGCACGCGCGAAAAGCTTTGTTCATTATTCAGTTACAGTGCTTTGCTCTATTCTAATAGTGGTATCAAATTCATAGCCAGAGCGGGAAAAGTAAATGTCTATTGACTTCTAGCGATCTGCATCCTTTGTAACAGCTGGATAACAGCGACGAATGTAAAAATTGTCAAGGTAAAAGCGTATTTCAGGCATAATAAAGCATTCAGCACAAGCCCCAGTCAGAGATACAGCACCGGATATATGCGCTGGGTTCGATAAAGTGCTGATAGCAATATCCTCATTTTTCTTTTTGACTGTTTGCCTGTAGCTCGCATGATTCTATGGATCCGTTGCAGTTCTCTTGTTTATCATGTGTCACCACGATAGCTGACATAGCTTGGCGCCCTCCAGATGCTGTAGCATTGCACTCTATGTGACGTACATCAGGAGTGTCATAATACGTAACTTGTGATACTCAGTAGAACTACAGTTTTCCTTAAAAATATATGAATTGGTTGCTTCAACACATATGGGACAACGGACGATGTCAACAACAAAGCTTTTCCATTAATTTCATGGTTCAAGGACATTCGGTGATGCGCTCCCAGCCAAACAAAAATAGTGAGCTACAGTATATATATCCTCCTGCGCCTGCCCAGGACGGTAGCAACCCGGCTTCTTCTTTCCGGAGCCTAGTTATTTCATCGTCGGTATCCTGATGAAGAGGCATGCCAAAAAAGCAGTATTCAAAGATCTTCTCCCATCAAAATCCCATAGAATTGGATCATCAGATCCATCCTTGAGTTTCGGGACGTTGTTGACAAGTGCAAATATTATATCGTGTGCTTTCGTACTAGTGCATTCTCGTGCATACCAAAATACTGTGCTTGTTAACCAGTCCTGTTCTCCAAACATATTGTCCAAGAACTGAAAAGCTTTCAACCTGTTCGTTCTCCCCAAACCCAGTGTTGTGGATCATAGATACGCATTGCTCGCAACAAGTAGGATTTTTCTGAACAAATGTGCTTCCTCGAGAGTCCACATGCGCTTGCTTCATTCGCTGCCTTATATCACTTAATGTATTCGCCGTTTTAATCTTTACAAACATTTTGTGGTATTAACTCGATAGTATAGCAAGCGTTGCGGTAAATAAAGTGCATCTGCTGTAACTGGTGCACTTTACATCATGGTCGTCTTGGCTAACACGCATCTAGTCATATAATATGAATTCGACACCAAAGTCGATACACATTTTACGGTTTTCGTTTCAAAGGTGACGAATTGTGTGCTTTTTATTGTGTAGTCTATTTTCTCCGCTAGATGTCCAAGTTTGTGTGACGATAAAAGTCTGCTGCGAGATTACTTGATGTCTGTGTCAAAATTCATCACCTTCTTAAATTATCTCCCCAGACTGGTTCCATGAATACCAGAGGGTCCAGTAATGATCGCTGACAGTAGATCTAGGAAAAATCTGCATGTTGGATACGCGAACAAGCCAAACGGTGTTGAGTTCTGGAACAATTTCGGCGTTCGCTTATCTTGAATAAAACGTCTTTGGATTTATGTATACTTACCACTTGAATATCCGAGTGAATTCTCAAATCCTATTTTATCAGCATGCCCTTTGATGGTAAACATGTCTCTTTGGTTTCCTTCATACGTGATATACATATCTCTTTGTTCTATTTAGCCCTTCAAATCACATTGGTTTTTCCAACTAAAGATAAATCGGAAAAGATGCAACGAGAACTCCGGGTCAAAAAAGTTCGCATTAATAGAACATGACCAGAGAGACATTTTAGCCGCTTGAAATAAAAATTTTCGTGTTCCTGACGCGTAACGCTTTCGTTTGATATCCATTTCACTTCGCAAACATGTCGACAATCGATTTAACCCGCTCTCAAGCACCAATTAAAAGAGATGAATGGATCTCCTTCATTCGAGTTTTTCGATATATGAAGCAGTTACAAGAGGCTGGTGTCTACCCTCAGCGGTTTGACTTCTGTAAGCTGTTACGTGAAGTCCTTGGCGTTGGAGACAGCACGGCACGATCTATCATCGCCTATTCCAATGGGGAGAATTCACTCGATGAATCCAAGCAAATCGGCCGACCAAAGAAGGTGCTTGATGAAGATTATGTCAACGTAATGCGTGATTTCACCAATACCAACTGCCAAAACGGTCAGCCTCTCACTGCAAGACGTATGCGTCAACACCTTATTGACAACGGCTATGACGCACCTGGTCTTACGGTCATGAAGGAGGACATGAAGAAGGCAGGGTTACGATACGGAAAAGGAAATCGTCAAAATATCTTGCATGATAGTGAGGAAGTGGTGGCCTATCGGCAGAAGTATATCGAGCGACGCCTCGCCAACCTAAACGATGATGAGTTGCCAACAAGGCCTGAGGTTTTCTTGGACGAGTCTTATTGCCATTTGGATCACCATGCCAAACAAACGTGGTTTGTTCCAGGTGAAGAACCTGTTAAGGAAGGAGGACGTAAACCAATGCTGGTGATTTTTGGGGCGATTGTTGTACGTAAAGTACACCGCTATCACCTTGCTGCCGAGATTGTTGAGGAGAATGTGCTCATCTGGCCAGTGAATGGCACATGGCATATCCAATCCGCAGGCACGAAGCGTGGTCGTCCTGCAACAAGAAATACTGCGGAGAAGTGGGCTGACCTCCCAAAATGTGTCAAAGATGCGAAGGTTACGCCAGATTACCACGATTACCACGGCAATTTCAACGCAGCAATGTTTGAGAGCATATTCGAAAGACTATGCGATAAGTTGAAGAAGAAGTATAGGGAGTGTGATATTCATATGGACGGTGCAAAATACCATTTCCGTAAGATCAACCCATTGCCCACTTCGCAAGCAAATTCGACAGAAATTCAGGATTGGTATCGTGACAACCGAGTTGCACTGCCAACGCCTAATGCAAACAATCGCATAACCAGAGCAATGATGCTCGAAAAGCTCGATAGTATACGTGATGAGTACCCACCCAACTACGCCGTGTACAACATCGCAAACAAGTATGGTCATAGAGTTATGAAGACACCACCATACCACTGCGAGCTTCAACCAATTGAAGGGCTCTGGGGAATCGCCAAGCAGCAAGTGGCTTATAGCCCAGACCTCGAGAACAATGAGGTAGAGCTTGCACATCGACTGTACAAGCTTTTTGCACAAGTTGAGGATCGTAGCCTCCTTTCCCTCTGGCAAAAGACAGTGCAGAAGTGTGAAGAGTATAACGAAGAATAATTTTTAGGTTGGTTCCCCATCTCCGAAATTTTTCAGAAAAAACGAAAATTAATCTTTTCATTTTATATATAGAGAACTATACTTTCTTTGCACTTATTAAAACATACAATTAGATATATAAAATATTTATACAGTAGCCTACAATATCATTTTTATTTCATTTGAAACAGACGCATATTGGCGGAGAAATCACGATTTTTCATTTCGTTGCATCTTTTCCGATTTGACGTTACCAACGTACGACCGCTTTAACCTGCAAATGCCTTCCTCCCAGTATTTAAGACCGTGTGAGGAAAGGAAGTAGAAAAGTGTAGAGTGAGAAAAAGAAAAGGGAAAAGTAATAGTTCAGAACCTAGAACGTATGACCAAAGTTCTAAGCCCAAGGTTCTTAGATGGCTTCACTGACTATAACGTGTGGATATATATTACACTATATATTACACTATATATTACACTATATATAAACGCTGGGAATGCTCCAAGAAAAATATATTCAGCAACAGCATGAAAATAGCTACCTTTATCTCATCGGCTGTACGTGAGCAAGTATGTATTTGTAAAAGAAGGGAAGATGTGCTTTTTGTAGGCTATATATATAAGCACTAGTCACGGTAGCAGCATTAGTCGCATCTAAACTGTAATACATTCTTCTGAAGCAAGAATGCACCAAGCTTAAGAGACATGGTCATCAGCAACCCTTATAGCGGTCATGCTTCCCAGTGCCAACTTCTCCTTATTTAGCCATGATATAGTTGAAAAGAGTTTCCCCAAGGAAGTAGCTGAGAACTCACATAAAACTTTTGGGTAGGATACAGGAGATTCACACTTCCCAGTGTTCGCTATCCACGAAAGGAAGCATGATATAATTATGTAGAAATATCTCTAGAAAAGTATCATAATAGTAGGGCGCATCATTTCCGTTATGTACTGGCTGATAAGCAAATGGAGGATGTTTTTTATTACATCTTCTCATATGGAAACTTTGCGCAACCAAATTTTGGCCATGATAGTGGCAGTTGAACGTACAAATCAAATTTAGCAGCTGTTATCTGCCAGCCAGGAAACAACTTTTTGAGCCATGTAGCTCCCGTCTTTAGCATCTATACCCAAACAGCAAGATTAGCACTACTGAGAAATTGATGCGTTGCTTTTGACATACTTAAAATGAAGCTGTGTGGTATATCTTGTTCGCACAAATATAAATGTTCTAAAATGATGGATCAGCATTGCGTAATTACCCGCGCCAACAACTTGAAATCTCACCGTGCTCAGGGAACACCTTTTTCATGTAATCGTAATGATCAGGCGGCGCCCACTTGTCATTGCGCGAATAATAAATGATGAACTTGTCGGCATGCGCATTATAGAAATCATCATCGAGTTCTCGAACTGTTTCCATTTCATGCTTGGCCATATGAAGACAATTCTTGACCACGGATCCATGCAGCAATCGCAACGCAGTGACATGTGCGCACGGCCCCCGTTGCCCCGTGAGCAGCATAACGAGGCGAGTCAAAATCGGGACGGATATGCATGACAACAAACTGGCGCTTGTGGAAATCAAGCTGATTGGCACATATGACAGCAGTTTCTACGGCGACAAAAAATAGAGTTGCGTTTAGGCAAAATAAACTTGAATAGTCTAAAGAAGCCTTGTGTTACCGTGATGGAAATGCCATTGGGTGTGAGGCCTATTTCCCGAAGAGTAGGGAACAAGGTGATAACTCGGGTAATGCGCTCTGTGTGTCTCCTCTTTAGCACCTCGACGGATATGTAGGCACCGATGGAATGGCCCATGAGAATAAACTCTGTTTCCGGCGTATTGTTCTCACGGCGAAGAATGTCGAAGCATTCAACCTTGTGGTCAATCTGCTCCTGCAAAGAAAAGAGCCCGTTGGTGTCACCATCCCGGATATTCGATGCAGGCGTTATGGACATGCCCAAGTTGGAAACTGCAGTTCAATTAAAAACTAAGGAGTGAGGAAAAAAATACTTTGCTGCTCAGGGGGGGGTCATGTTGGAATTACCCGCAAAGATTTCAAGAGAAGGTGAAGCATTCTGGTGAATTTCCTCGAGGAAATCTCTGTAATACTCAACCAAACCCGGATTTCCGGGAATGAAAAGCATCACAGTCTTTGGTGCATCCTGATTACGAGCCGGCCACCATAAAGTCTCAGTGTTGTTGCCAGCCACGTCCCAAGTCGCCTTGAGTGGCGTGTGAAGCGGTGGGAGGCGCATGATAAAAGGAAACCAGCGACAACAAGCCACGGCCAAGCTCAGTGTTCACGGGATACAAGGACGGGCTGTGCCAAGGTGTCACCTTATCTCCACCTTTTTTTCTCTTTTTTTTTCACTTTCTATCTTTTTCTTTCCCACCTCATGTCCTTTGCAACATTAACGCCGTACCAGCAACGAAAACAGGAGGAATTAAACCAACAGCAAGTACAATGCCAGTCGTCCGGCGGTTCAATGTCACTGACTATTCTATTTTATTCTTTCACCTTCAACAGAAAAGTGCGGGCCCTGCTCCGTTTGCCGGCGAACAAAAAGTGTTTCGATTGCCCGACCAAGGTACGGACAGACCATGCTACTCGAACAATAAGGTTGCTGACACCTGTTCCTGTCTCCAGAGTCCGTTCTTTGTCAACATAAGTGTGCAGACATTCGTGTGCAGTCGATGCTCGGGTCTTGTGTAAGCCCTTTGTTTGAAACCTTGTGCGTTCGTAGCTCAACCAAAAATAACCAAAATTATAGGCGCGAGGTAGGTCATCGCGTCAAATCGATCTCAGCAAGCACCTTCTCTGGGCAAGAAGTGGTCTCGCTGCAACAAGGAGGAAATGAGGTGGCTCGATCCATCTGGTTGAGCAACTATCGTATGGATAACACCGAACCTGAAACAGACAACGATGTCAGAGCGTTTATACGCCAAAAGTACTGTAAGTTCTTTTTTCTTTGTGTATGCAGCCTCCCCCTTCGGAACTGAAGGGTGTTATATTTTTAGACGAGCACAAGTGGCTGGACCGTGATCGATTGCATGCTCACACGCAACAGGTGCGAGCCACAATCAAAGAGATGTTTACGGAGGAGGGTATACGGCGAAAGGGAGCCAGAACACCACCGTTGCCAGGAGCATCGTCGGTCGCTGCTGTAGCGCCTCTACCAAAGCCCACTCGACCTGCGTCGTTGCAACTAACGCGTTCAGCATGGAGGCCGGAGGTGGCTTCACCGCCTGCTGCTGATCCACCAGCGGTAAGTGCACACTAAATAAATTAAAGGTTGCACTACGGTTGGGCTGATAGCAAAGCATGAATAGCGCCGTGAACCAATGTCTGCACGTGAACCAAGTGGCTCATCACAATCAGGAGGTTTGTAATTGAGCATAAAGCTGCTTCAGGATAGCTCATTTGCCCAAAATAGGCTTTGCTTTGCCACCGTCCTCAGTCCCTGTTACACCAACCGCTACCATGGATACTCCGCGTCGTCCCTCACAACCACCTCCACAGCAACAGCAACAACAACAACCAATTACTCCCACAAGCACCATATTTTCTGAACTCGCAGGCCTTCAGCCGGAAACCTCAAAGTCTGCTCGCAGGGCAACATACACTGGTGGCATTTTGACCCCCTCAACGCCTGGCGCGCCTAGCCCCACCATGTTTCAATTCCCTTCGTTATTACAGGCAACCACCAGTTCGTCTGCCGCTCCCGCAGTTGCATCTCCAACGACTACAGCTACAGAACCTAGCGATCCATTCAGACTACTACGACAGCAGCAGCAATCACCGCAGCCGGCAAAGGAAGAGGATGATCCGTACGCTGCATTGCGGGGACTTACAATTTCTGCTCCAGCACGTCCGAAGCAACAGGAACCCGATATACCCAGTTTTCACGAACGCCAAGACTCGGATGAGATGTCGTGGACAGGTGAGAAAAGAAAAAGCGCACATGGAACTGGGATTACGATTTGTGCTGAAACGTCATTGCGTGTAGAATTCTCCACGTCCACCAGTGACGCCGACTTTGGCGACTTTGCTTCGCCGGCACCTCCGGCTCCTGACCTTAAAAACTCAAATGCATTCGGTGACCTTGATCCGATTGCGCAAATTAAACGCTCAGGATACCGCGTCTGAAGGGAAGCATAAAATAAACTATTTATATTTTTTGGACTATATGCTACTGGTCAGCGATACGTAGTCGGGCGTGGCATTTTCGTACTCGGAGCAGAAGAACTGCCGTTGGTTCTTGTGCATGTACCTGCTTGCCAATTTAGTCTCGCTTGTGTTGCATTGCTGCTATCTTACTTTATGATGTCGTTCAGGTACTCAGTCAGCACCGCCGTGGCGTCTGCATCCATATCGGTGTGCGCAATAAGCGAAGGCATTTGTACTATGGAGCGTGGATGTAAGCACAATGGCGTACAATTACCGCCGAAAGCATTACCAAAGAGCCGTAAAAGATGCTCAGCACCATATATGTCGACCATCTCGGTCTTTGGGAGCCGTTTTCGAAGGCTGGCGTACTGATGTCGCTCAAAACGATACAGCAGCATCGTACCCAAGGCCTTGTTGAAATATTCCTTCACTCCATCAATGATCTCGCTCAATAGATCCTCCGTGCCGCTGGAATTTGTCATCAGCCTGCTGTGAAAAAGCCAATAACAACAACCCACCTTGCTCCTTTCTTCTCCAGCCTGTACTTCCGGTACTGCTCCAGGAGCTCGGATATGGTTGGGCTCCGTGGCAATTCGACAAGCTATGCACCTAGCTTTTAGCGCCTGTCCTTTACCTATTATGGTTACTCAGGGCATACCTGCTGGTTCTTTGTAACGTTTTCCCAATCGTCCACCAGCTGCGCCTTCATTGTGTCTGGGATATCGACTCGCACCTCAGGCCGGTTGAGATAGTCCTCGTCCTAAGCATCTGCTGTTAGGGCAAACGCCGCTTCTTCCAGAAGCAATAGTAACCTTATCTGTGGTCGAGTCTCTCGGTCGCTTCTTTCCGCTGTGTTGCTGTTGCTGTTAAACAATATGATCAGCTTGATGCTTGCTCTCTTCATGCCCGTTGCTTACTGTATAAAGCTCTTTCAGCTTTTGTTGCATTTGCAGGTTTGAATCGTTCCAGCGAAGAACGCGTGTCTCTGGCACCCATTCGTCCCACCTAGTGCCCCACAAGAAACAAGTTAATCGAAGAACCTGAATGCTTCCTGTCAGCAACATACGTCCGCTTCCAGCCTTTATAGTGAACAAAGTAGTAAGGGCCTTGGAAATCGGGATTACTATCCATCCATTGTCTGTCAAGGATCTATGATTCTGTCAGCTATTGCTTTTTTTATTTCTTTTCAATGGTTAATGTCGTGTCGCTCACTTTGGCCTCGTAAATCAGCGGACCATGGAAACACAATGATTTTTCGTCAATGTCAAACTGGTATTTCTTTTCATGCGCGTTTTCTTCGGTCATTGGGCAAAGAGAAGAAGGTCGAGTCACTCCTCAGCATTGATTCAACACCAGGTAACACAGTGCCTAATGCCCAATCAAATATGCATATAGGGCAAAGAAATAGCCCCTTAAGCGATATATCTCTTTTTCAATATGTCTTCTCTGCTGTTGCCAACCGCGTACCTTGGAGGCTGCGTTGCCGCCATGAGTATCTTTTCTCATATCTACCGCAAGGCAAAAAGTAACCTCAAACACCTACTGAGCAACCTTTGATCTGTTAATCAATTCGATCTATAGATGCCAAAATGATTGAGCCGTGGTTTCCCGTAAACCAGGAAAAGGAGCAGTACATTGCGCTACTCAACACCGATGAGGAGACAGAAGAACACCATTTGAAGGCAGCGTTGCTTCGTAGAGCTATGGAAGCTGTGCGACGATTGCTGCTTGTGCAACAAGAAAAGCCGGCGCTGGTTCAACTGATGCGGTCAGGCCATATTGGTGATGATATCTGGCATGATTTTCAAATAGCAGAGCAAGAAACCATGACTGAAATCCAAGAAATACTTGCAGAGGCCACCACGTATTCTAAGGATTGGGGAAAAACTATCTTTACGACTGCAAACCAGATGTTGGAGGCGGAAAAGCAAAAGGAGGCAAAGAAAGATGTGCTTTTGATGCGGGAACAGGAGGAAAAGCGATGGGCCATGGAGATCCAAAGTGAAAAGCTGGAAGAGGATGTTTTGAAAAAACAGCAGAGTAGTACAGAGTAGTTTATTACATAGAAGCCTTGCTCTAATGAAACTGATATGATTGTTTCGTTGAGCCATGCTTTAAGAGCATCAAGCGCAATTAAAGCATTCGCAATGGATAAATCGATCGATACGTCCAGCTGGGCATCTTACGCAGAACAGACGTATTCTTTTTTGTTCCTTTTGACGTTATTAAACCACTGCTCGTGCATTAAAGAGTAGAACAACCTGGTTTAGAATGTCAAGTTTGTCACAATCGAGGAGCCTTATACCCACTGGATCCATGTTTCGATAGTCAATGCATTTTATCTTCTCTACTACAACTATACGAGAAAGCAACGTACTAAAGCTGGCCTTTCAAAAAAGAGTATGACGATTTATTGGCCGTTTCTTCGACTTGACGGTGGCACTCCAGCAATATCAAAAACTACATTTACAAGCAATTTACGAACAGTGTACAAAATATAACTACTACTTGCACAGCCGTTTAAACTTGGCGCCTTGGAGAGGGTCACTGAGAGTGACTGAAGTACTGATCCGGATATATGAATAATTGCCTTTGTGAGTTACGTCACACTACCCTTTTTCTTGATCGCGACCCCTATCTGTCATTACCTTTATAATTCGTTTCATACTTCATCTCTTCTTTTTCACCTTTCTATCTTTATTTCTCATCTATTTATCTACTTGAAGTATCTCAACGTATTTCGTGAATATTGGGAATTTATTCAACCACTACCCCCTTTTACTTTTGCTCATCATATTGATATTCCTTTCCCCGTTTGATAGTCGCATTTATTTATCGCTTTTGTCGTTGTCTGTCTTTTGCCGCACTCATACTTCAACCGCCAAACTCGTTACATTTTGGTGGGTATTTAGTTGTTCGGTATTATTTCAATTGACTAACACAATCGTCACAAAAGGCGGCTTTTCAACTAAATACAACGTTTTACGTATCAGCACCAACACGAAAAATGGATCGAAGCTCTACTTGTAGATCATATCCAAAAATTCCGAAAAACATCATTATCGAAACCTGCACGCATTTCGCCCAACAAGATATTCAAAGTAAAGGGCTATGGTTACGTAATCGTTAGTTAGTACACAACAATTCCGGAAAATGGCACTGCATATCTATTGACACGATAATTACTTTAGGCGGTACGTATCTATAAACAGGCTTTATGTTGTCCAATAGGATATCCATATCGATCCAATGCTTCCGCTGCTTGGCTGGATTATCCATCATATCCTGAAATACTTGCAATCAATTTTTTCCGGTCGAGTAACTTCGTTTAAAATTGTAAAGAGAGTTTCAAGAAGGGATAGTAAATTTTAACCGTACGCCTGTTTTACTCTCGTACATTACAGTCGAACCCCAGTTTGTGCAGCTCCCGTTTCGTGCAAAAGTTCACTATATGCATCAAAATATTTGGAATTCTCAAAGCGGTACAAAGCAGGTATGGCTGTACCGACCATCTCCCTGTTGGTGCGCAATCTCACTGTATGCAACAAAATGTTTGGATTTCCTGTTCTGCACAAAGAGGGGTTCGACTGTACCAGATGTACCAATTGCCTTGTTTTGTATATGTATTAGCACCATTAGAGATGACTGAATATTGAAGACGATGATAATGACTGTGTGTATATCCATAATTATCTTGTTACATAGCGGCATATGTCACTCGTACATAGAATAGGTGCAAGGCAGCTTCAATCAGCAAAATTATATCGTAATTTTAAAGCCTTACGTACTACTTTCCCAAAACGTAAGCAATTAAAATCTAAGCAACTCACTTCATCTATTGGATATTAAAAGCAACTTCGACCGTTTAGATTTTTAGAAAAAGTATAGCAAGTGAAGAAGCAAGTCAAAATCCGGGAAGTTAAGTGTTGCACCGATTTGTCCAACAGATGTCCATTAACTAAGAGCTTTAACGGTTTGTACAGGGCCATCTCTCAAATATGTTACCGAAATATTACCTGCTTTACGGAGGCGCTGGAAAGGTTACTGTATACAAATAGACATTGTCGATTAATGCAGGTGAGCGTTATTGCATGATCCGAGACTGGTGTTTAAAGAGTTTTATTTATAGGAAGCTATGTATATATAAGAGATGATGGTAGAAGAAAGACGCTAAAAAAGAAACAGAAGAACGAAGATAAAAAAAAAGATACTAAAAGTAGAGCAGCAAGAGAAAGACAATGTAAAAAAAAAAAAAAAGCGCGAAAGATAGACTACATATCGTCATTATAATCAACCTCGGAGCGTACTCGCTTTTTACCCTTTGAATGCGTTGCTGGAGCCGGCATAAAGCAAGGAGGGATGACCTCGGTGCGTTTTACAGTGTATGATAATGCAGCAAGCGTACGGTGCGAGTTTACAAGTTCTTGGACGCGCTGCATTTGTTGCTTTGCACTCCAAATGAGGTGAATCAATTGGAAGAAGTTGCCTGTAAATGTTGCTGGACATAGCGGGTAGTCCAACCAGTCTGGAAGACTGTTAAACCGACATACGTATCCTGCTGGAGAATCGACAACAACGCTTTGAAGGTACATACCTAGAGTAATTATCGTGTCAAGAAATATAGCGCCATTTTTGCAGCTGTTACTATACTAACCAGCAATTACAAACCCGAAAGTCTTAATTTCACGTATTTTGCAGGGCGATATACGTGTAAGTTCAATGATAATGCTTTTAAGTGTTTTAGGACACTTCAAATGAAGTTCCGCCACACTTTTCGTGCTGCTCCGATCGCTCTCTTTTCCTGCTTCCAGTGCACCAAGTTCGAACAGCTTAGTAGAGAAAAGAAGATCTACTTTTGTGCCAATCTTTTTTCTTGCCGATCCGTCTGTTCTGCTCTTGTTCACCGACTCAGAATTAGATTCGCTTGTTTTTTCACTACTTTGCAAGTATATATAAGCACAACTGCTATTTCAGACAGAATTTATGTTAGAGATAGGTCATGACTACAGAAACTATTATAGGATACCGCATCTACACACCAGGAGATGCTTTGAAACTGATTCAATACTTCTCGTAGCGATAAAATTGGAAGCACCAATAGATACACTAGCAGTAGCCATGGACCATATCTAACAAAATATTCTGCTTGCACAACAATATATGTATAACTTACCTCCTTGCAAGAATTTCAGTTGCATCAAAGCAACCGTCGATGAATGACCAGACTCTTTTCAAGAGGTCGGCCCCGGAGTGCTCTTTGTTGGTATATTCATAGTGCAGAAGATCCAATGCGTTGATTATCGAGACATGGATCCAGCGAAGATCAGGTTCCTCAACGGGGTCAAACTTGAAACTCCAAACCAGGGCTTCCAATTCTTTCAAGTCCGTCTATCATCAAGTCAGCTATAGATTTTGTAAATACCATATTGATATATACTCACAACGCCTTTGAATTTGTTCACAAATTCAGCAATTTTGTCAGGCAACGGCAAGACCTCTGGAGCGTTGAAGGTTTTTATTTCTTCAAGTTCAGCCTCGTTGAAATGTTCTTGATACGCAACATCCGACGGATCCATGATCAATGAATGCGATGCGCTGAATAAAACAAGTTAAGTTGATTGGCCATCGATATCTCGCACTACTTACTGTTCGTGTGTGGACTTGTTAGCAACTAGTTGCATTTTCTCTTCCACAAGCTTTCCTGATGAAAGTCTCCACATTTTTTCTTTATCGAGCGAGCTAAACATTGCGTTGACATTCTTAAGCTCCTGCACTGTTAGCTTTTTTGAACCTGTTCCTTGCGATGCAGAGGTGTTGGTGCTTGTGTTGGACGTCATGACACCATAACTTGTCGCGTCGGCTGAACCGTCAGCGCGCGTCAACTGCTCTAGAATTCTTATAGCCACAGGACCCCAGTCAGGATTTGAGCGTTCCTTGTATTTCCATGTCAGTATAATATTATATTTCTATGGCAAGTACTTACATAGTTTCTCTCCATGGAGCTACACGCGTAAACGAAATAGTTTGACCATATTGCCCTGTAGTCGCTTTTGCTGGTCGTATGTTCAACAATATAATCAAGCTCATCCTTGATGAATCGCGCCAAGGTAGGTGGACCAGATATCTTGGATATGTATTCAGTTATATCTATAAATTCAAACTAGTTACCATGGAAATCATAACCAGTTATGCACGACTTACGATTTATGTGTTGATCAGTAGGCATGACGACAGGGGCGGGGTGGTGATAAGACAAGGAGGTTCCCAAAGGTTACGAAGGTGCAGATATAATTGAACGTCTCTAAATATCACCAATAATGACGCAAGCACCACACAAAAAAGGAGGTTCCCAACTAGTTAAAAATAACAAAGATCGTAACCAGATGAAAAATCGCGAAGTCCTCACGCTCTGCACTATTTTTTGTAAATATACCACGAAGTTATAAGAATGACAAAAGTAACCATACAAGTATTATTACGCTCTTTAATTGATGACCACAACAATGACAAAATAAAAGTATATAACAAAATAAAAAAAAATATGACAAAATAAACGAATATGGCAAGAAAAATGGCTATGCTTGTTTTCGAAGCGCGTTTCTAGGATCAACAATATTGTTCAACAAGTCGTTCACCTCCTTCATCGCATGATTGTACCGTTCCAACTGATCGACGTTCATATCATTCAGGCATTGATTCATTGTGCTAACTGCCGAAAGTGTCCTTTTCACAGCGAGGTCTCGCAACTCCATCAATCGAATGCTTTGGTCTTGTTGTTGATCTTGTCCTTGTTGTTGTTCGTTGTCATTTGATGCCGTCACTTGTGCTTGAAATCTTTGTTGAAATGGAATATCCAATATACGATTTACCAAGTACATATGTTTGCAAGTGATTTGGTGACGATTTTGATCATGACATGTGCAGCAAGAGAGAACACCTTCTTTGATATGAACTTCGTACCGTACATCAAGGGCCGTGAACGAGTTGACCAGTACTACACCAGCATCGTATTGGTTTACCATAAGGACAGCGTCATCGTATTCAATATTGTGTGCTTTCTGGTGTCGGTCTTGCTCATCTTTTGTGAGTGCGGCATTGCGAAAACCAAGAAAAGTAGAGATGATGTCCGTCCGGTACCGAGGCTCAACCATTTGAGTAAGTATCCAAACAATACGATCAATTCGATGATTCCGGGTGCGCTTCAAGTAGATAGATTTAAGTTGGTTATGCCATGATTCGATCAGATTGTTGGTATGAAAAATAGCGCCCTAAGTAAAAAGCATTTATAAATAACGTTCGCACCATTTATCGTCACCATACCTGGCGCCATGCTTTACTCCAATTCGTCTTGCGTGGTTCATAGTACGAAAGTATATACGAATAAAAAGAAATATCGTTCTCACGCCAATAGTTTTGAAATGACTTCCAGTAGATATCGAAATGGGCCGGGGTGTCTGCATACATCAAATTACCCAAGTCTGCTCGTGCCTTCTTTCGTAACATTTCCGATGCCTTGGTATCATTTTTGACTTGTATCTAAACCAAGCAGTTAATTACATATGAAAGTAAACTAACAACCATACTTACTTTTTTTATTTTACCCTCCCAAGCACGGCGAACATGCCAATGGCATAATAAAACTTTCACACCACGGCCGAATGCTTCTGCAATAGCTCCCATCTCGACAGGACTACAATCGATCATAATTTTCTTCGGGTTGAAACCGCATGTTTCCTTTAACCAAGACAGCCACACCACGAGCCGGGACGTTGCTTCTTCATTCGTGATCATGAACGCGATGGGGCATCCTTTGTTGGTAATATCACTACGCGTGACAATCGAGAACAAGAAACAATCTGTCTCCACTTTTGCCTTGATTCCTTTGACATTTGTGGCGACTCTTGAATAGATACATGTTTTGTGGGTTGCATCGAGGCAAACATTGTCTTGACTTTCCAACATCTATTTTGACGATCAGTACAACTTATAATCATAGAATCAATTACGTCCTACCTCTTGTTGCCATGGGGCAACCCATGCAATCTGTATCACCTTTTCATCAAACAACGATAGTGCTTTATAGTTTTTTTCTTGAAGTGTATTTAACCAGGCTTTGGTGCTTTTGATATCATCAGGATTTTTGCGCGACAGACGTTGAACCCGTTCTTGCATTGCATTTGCGACATATGAGTAGTTCAGACGTAAAGCAGCAGGTATTTTCTTCAATGGTTCTTTGTTTTTGATGACCTTTTCAAGCTACATTATTAAATAAATGTTACTTTTATGCAAACATGAAGTATACAGATATGGACGTACCTCGTCAAGCTCGGCTTCCGAAAGCATTATCATGTTACTTATAGCATTCCAATCGTTACCACGATCAACTTGCTCTTTTAACCATTCCTTTAGCTCCTTAGGCAAACGCATGGAGGTTATATCTAAGGCATTATCATGGAGCAATGGGTTATTGCACAAGTATTGAGTATACTCCATATTAATACCTTCAATGCTAGTGGGATCATGTCCTTCGTGCTTCCAGTAATATGTAACTTGAACGTGACCTGAATGACAGAGTTGTTTCACTTCAATACGAGCAGGGCAGCCAATTTTGATGGTTTTTTTGAGGACCGTCTTTTTTTCTGTACAGGTCGGTCTGATGCTGATGTCATACTATGATTGCAGACGACGGAGGCAGTCCATTCATATCTCTTGTTGGGGCCAGGCTTGGAAGATGAAGATGACGATGACGCTGAAGAGGACTTTGACTTATATTTGCGCTGGGCGTTCCAGTCAGCATGCCGACACGCGTGTTCCTTAAACCATTCTTCGTAACAGGATTTGTTCTGGAATTCCAGATCAATCGGATGGGGGGCAGTGGGAGCAACAGAGGTTCGCTCTATGGAGGGAATAGCTGAAGCGCGTTCGTTAATAAACATGACACGGAAAAGATTTTTTTTGCCGCAGTGCTTGCGTCATTATTGGTGAAATTTAGAGGCACCGCAAAAGTTAGGCACATTTGCGAGTAACAACGCTGTATTAAGTGAGGACCGCGGTCATAAAAAGCGTTACACTGGTCGAGTGTGAATTAAGCATGTTCCTATACAAACTCGCCTTGCTTCCGTTCTCAGGAAACTACTCATTCATACCCTCCCACAAATCGCTTGATTTATCTTTCTATTTTCTGAAGCCTGGACTTTTGATATATATACTTCGTTACACCATCAAGTAAAAATATATGCAAGCAAGCAGCGCTACAGCGCTGCTTAATGGCCCAGTATTACTCCTGCAACCCAGCATACTAATTTCCTCAGTTGCCCCTCTGAGCCGAAGCCACTTGATTGGTGTGAGGGTCGGGGGTGTACGTCACATAGTCTATAACAATTCTCGCTTTTGAAAAGAGCTATTTCTCATATGTTTTTTCTCATTATTAATTGATAAGAGAGTAAGACCAAAGAGTAATTGTACTGTTTTGGCTGAAATCTGAGTGGGGTCTGGGGGCTAGTCTTCTGGATTCTGCGTTTCCATTCACTGCCATTTCTTTATCCTATTTTCCTATGAAGAGAGTAAGGCCAAAGAGTAATCGTGCTGTTTTGGCTGAAATCTGAGTGGGGTCTGGGGGCTAGTCTTCTGGATTCTGCGTTTCCATTCACTGCCATTTCTTTATCTTATTTTCCTATGAAGAGAGTAAGGCCAAAGAGTAATCCTGCTGTTTTGGCTGAAATCTGAGTGGGATTTGGTCCTCTGGATTCTGAGTCACTGTTCAAATTGCGTTTGCGAGTACCGATCGACCGATCAGTTAAGTACTGTCGCTCTTTGTTTACTGACATCGTTTTCTGTTGCCAGGCTACGTTAATGCAAGGAAAGGCGGGATATGTTTAATCGCGTATCTACATCTGGTGTGAAAATAACAAAGATCGAGAGCTTAAAGGTAACCTCGTCAATCTCAGTATGCATATTTTGGTTGACTGAATATGGTATGCCTAGGTCTTAATAACGGGCACGGACTGCATGACGGAGGCATTGTATCAAGCTCGTTTCTGCACTGTACACTACTTCCACCCTACACACCTTGTTCCTGCTATAAACTATATTTTCCTATTTGCAATATTGCTTCTTATATGTATAAGCACAGTATGATTTGATTACTTTAGCTTCTCTCTGATCTCTATCTATGCAAATGAAACAGCACACTATAAACTTGCCTGAAATTTTCTGCTGGAGATGTATATAACATTGTTACAGATAAGCCGTGGTGTTTATACCTAATTTCATGTGTCACCCCCCTGGAATAGGTATACATGGATGCAAATGATAGTGCACCCGCACTATAGACAGGATCCGCGCTCTCATGGACTCATCAAGACAGAGACTTCCATTACGGTCCTCATATGGTACTAACCAGGTCGAAGCAAAAGGGAGCTTGCGCCTTACAGTGTAAACTTCATAATGACGGCCGCTAAGCTTATCCGCGTTCAGTCTTAATTTAACAGGGTAATCGATATGCGCTAGGCACAGGCGCAACGAACCTCTATCAAAGACTCTCTTAATGACGTTGATATGGTCATGATCTTTGTCCGAATATTGTTATACAGACAGCGGAACAACCTTCGGATATAATTCATTCTCGGAGATCTTTAAACCGCCTCTGATACACGCACATTGCCGACTTGAAAAAGCAGATATACAATTGGAAAGACACACCTATTGAAGTTTGTCACGATACGCCCATTCGATTCGGTTTGTAATTGAATCAATATGAAGGTCGATCACCAGCCAATAGACAGCAGCCGTATTGAACAACTCCGTAACGAATCCAGCGTCGATATACCCATCAGAGACGTCTGTTTATTTCACTCATGATATAGATATAGATATAGATATTATTTATGTTATCTACCATTAGCGTAGCATAGTGACCATCGCGTGTGCAGCTACCTACTGTGCACACATGATTGTATTTCACGCGCCTTTCGGTTACCATTGATTCCGTTTCGCCTGCAGAAGTAACTTGGATTCTCATGCAACCGGTAGTTATGCTCGGCTGTTCGTGTCCACAACGCATAGATCTTTTGAAATATCAACGTACCAATATCGTTGGTGAGCCATAATATCATCTGCGTTAGGTCACAATCCTACATGCAACTGGAAACCGATATATATCATACGATGACATAATTGCTGGAGTAATCCATACATAATAAAATCAATACTCTCAACTAATTGCTGGAGTGTATGGTTCTCTGAACCATTGTGGTATCCAAAGTCGAACTTGTACGACGATACTGAGAACTCCATCGATAAAATGCTTATCAACCATCAATCCGTGCGCGACACGGGTTTACAATTAACAGTGTCTCTTCAAAAGTATAAATAGACGTGAACTTGCTACCGAAATAAAGATATATCGGATTCTCACAGTACTTTACTGAGTTTCTTACTTTTTCTCGTTCACGTTACCACAACCATCCATAAGAAATGTTGGATGTCGTCTGTCTTTCCACACGAACAGAAACAAATGATTTATACGGTAAAGAGCGAGAATAAGGAGGCTGGTGGCCTCGGGAGAATTTGTTTTGTAATCATACATACTAAGCAGGGGCGGGTTACGAAAGACAGAGAAAAAGTGATGACAGGGGTGTACAAAATCAGATGCTTCAGCATCCATGAATGTGATTCCGATTACAATTCAGGGAAATGCTAAAGAGCTAGAACGAGAATGAGTGGCCTGTGCTAAAAAAAAATCTTCCATGCCCTATTGGAATATGCAACGGGAGGAGCTCACCCGTAAAAATTCTAAAAAAGTAAGAATAACAGAATGAAAGGTAAGCAACAGGATGGCAAAGTAAGATAAATACCGCAAAAAAAATAGACGGCACATCGTCATTGTCATTAACCTCGGGACGCACTCGCTTTTTGCCCTTTGGCTGTGCTGCTGGAGCCGGTATAGAGTAAGAAGGAATGAGTTTGGTGCGTGTTGTAGTGTATGATAATGCAACAAGCGTACGGCGCGAGTTTACGAGTTCTTGGACGCGCTGCATTTGTTGTTTTGCATTCCAAATGAGGTGAATCAATTGGAAGAAGTTGCCAGTAAGCGTTGCTGGACATAGCGGGTAGCCAACCGCTCTGAAGACTGTTGAACCGACATACGTATCCTGCTGAAGAATCGACAACAACGCTTTGAAGGTACATACCTAGAGTAATTATCGTGTCAAGAAATATAGTGCCATTTCTGCAGCTGTTACTATACTAACCCGCAATTGCAGAGCCGAAAGTCTTAATTTCACGTATTTTGCGGGGCAAGTTCAATGATGATACTTTTAAGTGTTTTAGGACACTTCAAATGAAGTTCCGCCACACTTTTCGTGCTGCTCCGATCGCTCTCTTTTCCTGCTTCCAGTGCACCAAGTTCGAACAGCTTAGTAGAGAAAAGAAGATCTACTTTTGTGCCAATCTTTTTTCTTGCCGATCCGTCTGTTCTGCTCTTGTTCACCGACTCAGAATTAGATTCGCTTGTTTTTTCACTACTTTGCAAGTATATATAAGCACAACTGCTATTTCAGACAGAATTTATGTTAGAGATAGGTCATGACTACAGAAACTATTATAGGATACCGCATCTACACACCAGGAGATGCTTTGAAACTGATTCAATACTTCTCGTAGCGATAAAATTGGAAGCACCAATAGATACACTAGCAGTAGCCATGGACCATATCTAACAAAATATTCTGCTTGCACAACAATATATGTATAACTTACCTCCTTGCAAGAATTTCAGTTGCATCAAAGCAACCGTCGATGAATGACCAGACTCTTTTCAAGAGGTCGGCCCCGGAGTGCTCTTTGTTGGTATATTCATAGTGCAGAAGATCCAATGCGTTGATTATCGAGACATGGATCCAGCGAAGATCAGGTTCCTCAACGGGGTCAAACTTGAAACTCCAAACCAGGGCTTCCAATTCTTTCAAGTCCGTCTATCATCAAGTCAGCTATAGATTTTGTAAATACCATATTGATATATACTCACAACGCCTTTGAATTTGTTCACAAATTCAGCAATTTTGTCAGGCAACGGCAAGACCTCTGGAGCGTTGAAGGTTTTTATTTCTTCAAGTTCAGCCTCGTTGAAATGTTCTTGATACGCAACATCCGACGGATCCATGATCAATGAATGCGATGCGCTGAATAAAACAAGTTAAGTTGATTGGCCATCGATATCTCGCACTACTTACTGTTCGTGTGTGGACTTGTTAGCAACTAGTTGCATTTTCTCTTCCACAAGCTTTCCTGATGAAAGTCTCCACATTTTTTCTTTATCGAGCGAGCTAAACATTGCGTTGACATTCTTAAGCTCCTGCACTGTTAGCTTTTTTGAGCCTGTTCCTTGCGATGCAGAGGTGTTGGTGCTTGTGTTGGACGTCATGATACCGTATCTTGTCGCGTCGGCTGAGCCGTCAGTGTGAATCGGCTATTCGAGAATCTTAATAGCTATAGAATCCCAGTCAGGCCTTGGACGATGCTAATATTTCTGTATCAATATGAGCCAATTTTCGCTGACAACAGCCACCCATAAGTCATTGATTAGGCCTACTTGTATGCACCAGTAGCTAGCTTGGCATTCATGCTATGAGACCCATCTTAATCAATATCTATGCCTTGCTCATCGCCATTCTAGTTCTCGTTATCGATCTTAAAGCATCCACTGCGATCAACGTGGGAGCTCAAGCGTAGTAATAAAAAGAAAAAGAGAATTGCCCGCTTCGGTCTTAACGTTTGTGCGAGACACGTGATTACGTCATCAACCATGCACCGGAATCAAGCCTTGTAGCCCCACTCCTGAAGGATATAGCAGCTCAAGGGGTACCTACTTTCACAATCGCTCGTTTTTCTTGAGGTATAAGGTGTTTTTGGTCCGACTTATGTACGAGATAAGCATAGACGGTCATAGTTGGAAATGTATATTTATTTATTTGTTGGAAGGTGATTGACCTGCTCCTATAGGCATAAGGTCACTTCCTTGCGGTACGACGTATAGTACAACCATGTCTGAAAAAAACCCCTTTAGGGAGAAAAAGGATAGGTCTGATTTGAAAAATATTAGGGAGGTGCTGGGACTATAGTGGAAAATAGCGCTGTGATAGATACCATCACACATATCATGTGCGTTGGGTTATGGTGTGGTCCAGCGGTTACATCTCGTCAATTAGCTCGGGGACAGTACCGAATGCATCTAGTAAGTCCTCCATCAGAGTGCCTATTAGAGGGCAAGTGGTATAGTGCTCTCGTGTCGCGGCGACAGTACCACATCGACAGTCCTTTAACGGGTATGAGGGAGCCAGTGCATACGCCACCGGGCTAACCGATGTCTATCCTTAGAGAAGGCGCCTAAATATAGTATTGGGTCTACTATTCTCTGCTGACGGAGGCAACGGATTGTCTTGTACTTGTTGGCTCGTGATTTGAATTCGCCGTCCCGTTTGTTCGCAAATGCTGTCTCAGTTGGGTCCTTCGGTGCGTCTGGATGGCCTAGCAGTTTGTTGTACTCCTTATGAAGTGGGTTTGCTGTTGTCAACTTTTTCCATTGGTCGTCGCTAGGCTTCTTCTTGGCATCCCATAGGATTGACAGCTCTACTGCTCGTACCATGCTCGACATCGGTAGTGTGCGTAACCGAGTGACAAATTTGAGCTGTAGAGATCGTGCCCGGAGCTGCATCCATGGCAGATCAGCCATTGCCACAGCAACTATGGTAGGGAATGCTGTTGATCATAGACGGTCATAGTCCACACGAATAAATACTACGCTGTGTGATCCAACAAGTGACTAAATTCAGAAAAAGGTGCAGAAAGTTGGTGGTTACATTCTTTATGCTAAGTACTTCGAAAACAGCTGTACAACAGCTTATGGTGTGAGTACGATGGTATTTTTATACTGATAAAAGAGAAGCAATTACGTCAGTATGCAGTTATACTGGTAACTTATAGTTGCTGAGCTGCTTCTGCGGGGAAATGGTACGTAAGAGCATGTCACCCGTTTAACGAAAGAACTACATATACTCTTTGACATACATGTTGAATAAAAAACAAAGGTAGCGAGGTTGTTTTCTGGTAATATGCTACAACATCGTAGAGATATGTACGATGTTGGTGCATAAACTATAAAAAGCTGTTATCAAAGCGAATATTTATGAAATCAATGGCAAAAAAATAATACAAATTTTCCGTGTGCCCATGCAGCAAATCTTTGGTACATACACTGTTGCATTCAATTTAGAGCGAGATACATTGCTTTTATGCAACAGAAGAAAGTCATGCATCCTAAAATATACGACGCTTACGTTATTCATATATGAATGGCTTGAGCCACCAAACTTTTTGGTAATCATAGCCCCAACAGAAGAGCGCTTGTTGATCACTTGAAACGAATTTTTTAGAAGGTTCAGCAGTCCCACCAAACGGTCCCAATTATTGCTAACTTTTTCTTACTATGCTGGACAATAAAAAAGTTGCGGTTCATTTCTCGGAACGATCGATCAGTAGGCTAATTGCCAAGTTTGACGGTATTGTGAGTACATGGTCAATATTACACCTAAAAATATATAGCTGACTTGATTTTAGACTGGTATCACAGCGTTGGAACCTTTGGTTTGGGGGTTTCAAGTTTGACACTGCCGATGAGCCTGATATCCGCTGGATCCACGCTTCACTAATCAATACATTGGGTTCCCTTTATCACAATTATATGAGCGAGTAATACATCGAAGCAGGTCTTTTAAAAAGAGAATAGACACATATTGACGGATTCTTCGATTCGTCGATGGTGATACTCTCGCGGTATCGAAAGCTAACTATACAAGCAGTTCATAAACAGTGTATAAAAGTAGCTCCGCTGTTTGAACTTGATGTCTTGGAGGCGGACAAGGAGAGCGACTGAAGCACCAGCACAATAAGCGTCTCGAAACTCCACGTGTAGTATCCCATAGCTTTGAAATGCATCATTATCGAACCAGCACGCATTTTACCTAGCAAAATATCCGAAGTAAAGAGGTACGGTTACATGGTTTCTGATTGTTATATGAACAACTGCGCAAAATTACACTGCATACTTGTGGTCACGATTGTTACTTTAGGCGGTATCTATAAAGCGTGGTTTTACGTGTGCAATGTGGTGGTAGCTTCTGAGCAGCTTGGACATAAGGGAGTAGAATGTGCTTGGAAAAGCATTCCAGTAGTGTCTTTCCGATCTTATACATATCGATCTTACAGTCTTTCTACGCGCAACAGCGCACTAGCAACTGGTCATCAGACGACCAGGAGAATTTATTGTTCAGCCATGTTTTCTTCCTCGTCTTCCATCCAATATAGTAATGCCACCACTGGTGTTGTCACCGTCTGTGTTGTCATTACAGTGACCGCTTTATGTAAGGATATGATGGTGCCACCCAAACTTTATCCTTATATCAAAATATCGTTATATAAAATGGGATTTGGCAGTGATTACCGTTTTGATGCATCGAAAATTGTATCGTTATATCGAATCATCGTTATATAAAGTATCATTATACGAAGCGGCCACTGTATATAAAAAATGTTGGAGACTTTGTCTCCTCCCATGTTATCTATATAGCCAAAATATTCCATGTATTGTACATACTATCATGCGTTGTCTCTTTTATGTAGCTCTTCAATTAAAATTTGATATATGCGATGCCTCAAGTCTTGGAAAATATAGTTCTATCTAATCGTAACTTGAGGATAAGCGTGATTAAAATACTAATAGTAAATGCAAGGCCGACCAATAACTGATATGTTAAAAATGGTCGACCAGCAGTATTAGCTTCGATGACACTTGCAATGCTTGGACCGAAAAGTGCAGGGCTGGTCATTACCCATAGTAATGTGTTTCCGGAAGGCAAATCTTCCATACCTACAATACACGCAACCGTAGGTGCAGCTATGTAGACATGACAGTAAAAGTCGTTAGGCTCGGTTAAAAGCCTGAAATAAGAAAGTCATTTGCTTACCAACAACGTAAAATGCACCGCTAAAAATTCCAGATATTATCACGTATGCGAGCAGCACCTCATAAGAAAACGCAAATGTCCATATAAAGAATGACCCAAGAGCGCACATAATGCTCGAAAGGATCAACGTATTTAAGTTCCCAATAATGTCAGCCACATATCTGTAATTAAAGCCTGGTAAGTGCGAACTTCGGGAGCATGATCACGACATTTACCCTTGTAGGATACGACCAATAATATTGATTGCTGCCATGATTGAAATGAGTGTTGATGCTCGAAACTCGGTTTGGCCAAAATAGATAGCGTATGCTACAAATACGTCATTTGTTATTCATGTGTCTGTTTTGTAGTTATGATAATAATATTAACTGGCATATTACCTGGTACGATTTGAAATGGTAATTGAGTAACCAAAGCTTGTGGAATACATGCAGCAACCCAAATAAGAAAATTGTGATTTTTCAGCACACGCCAGTTGATGATTGGCATCTTGCTACTCTTTTGTCGCTGCTTTTCTACCGGGTTTTCACGGACGAGAATACACGTGTTAGTGTCAAGTACTATAAAAGCAATGGCCAAAATATGAAATATCCTGAAAGAGTATCATTGTCAGTCGACAACCATATCTAATATAGAATGTTCACATACCAAAAGGTATTGAGGGAGCTGTTAATAGCACTCATTACAAATGGCATGATTAGACCACTTGCTCCAGTCCCACTAGAAATAATTCCCATAGCCAGTCCTCTTCGTTTTGTAAACCACTGAGCTGTGACGCGATATGATACCTGATGATCACCGTCAGTAAAGTAGTTATCCTAAACAACACATTTCCTGTTGTACATACAGACCAGAAAATTGAAGCAGCCATACCACAACAGATACCGAGCGACAGATATAGTTGCCAAATCTGGAATCAAAAACGATCAACGAAACATGATGGCAATAATTATCTTTATATACCTGTCTTGCGAATCCTGCACTGACCATACCAACACAATAAAGGGCAGTGGCAATTATCAAGGCAGATTTGGATCCGAAAGTGGCCTCCAACAGCCGAGAAAACGGCGCGCATGCTTGAGTCAATACGGCAGCAATGGTTCCGACAAAAGTCAGCTGCATAGTAATGTCCTTCGATATTCCAAACACGTTATCCTCTAGCATATTGATCATCACACCTTTACAAAAAAGGTATGCTTAAGCCAATTTTTTCTGTATGTATGGTTTGCTTGCTACATACCCCTAATGAAATAAATGATCAGTACCATCACAACAAGGTCATGGATTAGATTAAGAGTACTTTTGCGCAGCATCGTAAGCTAAGTTACAGTATACCGGGTATATGTAAATCATAGCATCACTTTGCCCGGAGTACTACTATGTTACTATACATACCAGCTAAATGGTATAACACAAAACTGAAATACACAGATAAATGACCCGGCAACAACAAACCATCCATAGCCGCCATCTTGTTGTACGGCACGTTGTTGCTTCTCTAGCTCTCCATCCCATTCACCTTCAACTTGGATATTATTGTTTTCGGTCCCTATTACTTCTGGAGAAGAAGTAGTAGATGAGCAGGTTTTCCCAAATTGTATATTTTGAGTCATTTCAACTGGCCAGTGAACTTTCTATAGTGTATCTCCAATTAGTAATCCGCCTCGATATCACTAAGCAATGTATCTTTGGTATGTGCTTACACAGGAATGTCTCTTGTGTGTATATTGGATACACGTGCTTTTTAAGGAGAATTTCGACAGGAAAGAGGTGTAAACGACGCTCATCTTGCTTTAATATATTTAAAGTATCGTAGTCACCTGCGTGGATTTCTGCACACAAACATCCAATATTAGTTCTTCCATACGTATACTGTAATATGTGCATAAACTGTTGCATTTTAGTTTGAAATAATAGTGAAGTTTATTCTAAGATGCTGTAAACCTTCGGGAAGGTTTTGCCAAATAACTAATTTTCCTTCGCAAACAAAGCGTAGATCGAAAATGGCAAGCTTTTGTTTGGAAGCAAAACTGTTAGCTATGGGCTCTCACTTTTTGTAATATTGCAAACTGAGTGAGTTCTGTGATTTCCGTAACATATTCTCCAGTATGCAAACAAGGACTTCAATGTTTTAAATTGCGAAAGGCTCAACGATAGTATGATTCATAGCATCTTAAATCGATAGTTATTATACGCCACTTTACCGCCCATAAGTGCAACAAATATGCAAACTTGTGCATGCATGTTATACAGCGTTACGATGTGACCTTAAGAGTAATCCCACACGTTTTTAGCGAAAAAAGTTCAATAGCGAAGGTTAATTTGAAAAGTGCCTACTCTCCATTTTTTTCTTTACAAGAAACTTATACTGCATTACGCGTCAGTTTTCGATATATATATACTTACACTATGCAAATATAAGTTAACTACAGTGGCCGCTTTATATAACGATATGATGGTGCAGCCCAAACTTTATCGTTATATCAAAATATCGTTATATAAAATGGGATTTGGCAGTGATTATCGTTTTGGTGCATCGAGAATTGTATCGTTATATCGAATTATCGTTATATAAAATATCATTATATAAAGCGGCTACTGTACACTCATCAAAAGCTGATAGTCGCTGTCATAAGTCTGAACTTGACTTTGTAAAGATGACTGTCAAAAGCAGTAATGCATAATACCATGTACATGTAGTTACAGTAAATCATGGGTATGCGTTCACATTTAGACGAAATATTGCAATTTACGACTGGGTATTACGCATACAGTGTCTGTAAGTTCTCATTGATCGTAATTTTTGAAAGAGGTAGAAATGTATAGTTTGTCCGACTTCCATAAATCATAGGAAAAATGGAAAGCGTTACGTAACGGATCGCGCTACACCACATGTGCATCTTTTACATATCTTGTTATCATTAGCACTCTTAGTGAAAGAATTTCTCGATTCGTATGTACTTCACAATGCTTTTCTTGATATACAGACGGCCGATAACATTATTAAACATGATATCTGCAATAGCCATGTAAATTGCACTTTGTTACTATACTATAAGTGAAAAAAGTGAACCAGGGTAAAAGCCGGATGTATAATGTGCAGCTGTCAGCTCAATGTTAACTAGAGCAGAGTTTGAATTGGACTACCCCAAGACTAAGCAATATGCAACTGATCGCTGGATCTTTGCTTGTATATCAGAGCAGCGGAACCACTATTTCGAAACTAACATCCACTTCAGCTTGGCGTCATGCTGCTCATTGCCAATCCAATATATAATAAGTTGTTTTAATTGAGTAAGCTCCTAAAGAAATACCTGTTTAAGTTAATAATATGGGCTATTTAACCATTCTAGGTACGTCCGTACTCGTACAAAGAGCCTTTTCCCTATAAGCAAAAGTGCAATCAAACCAAAACGGTTTGTGTTACCCTAGGAAAGTACCAAGTCTTTTCGTTATGCAATACGCGGCATTGCTGTTGGCAGCGTCATGTTTTATACATTGGGTCGTTGCCCATGATGCACATCAAGTGCCCTTTGGTTTAACCATCGAGAATGAAACCGTAAGCTACTTCAATGTGCATTCCAGAAAAAAAGTTAATCTCCCTTAGCAAAGCCTGAATCTATGCTGCAACACCATGAGGACGTGGACACGACGCACGAGAAAAAGTTTTCAGGCGAAACTTTGGCTTATGTGACACCATGGAACAATCATGGTTACGATGTTGTCAAGATATTCAAGGGCAAATTCGACTAGTAAGGTTTCTTTGTAGCTTTCCCAAGTTATGCAGGACTGATCATTGTCTCTTAGTATATCACCGGTATGGTACTATATTGAACCGGAGTTTAAAATGGTTGGCGAACACGATGTTGACAAAGGTGTAAGTAATGTAATTCGATCAAAGCAATACAGGGTAAAAATAATGCAAAAGGGAATAGTGGATGGATGAAGTTAAGCAAGGGGGCAAAGTTGTACCTCGATTCCAATTTCGCGGCTGGGATGTGACACATTATCAGTCCTTTGTATCGGATGCCAAGACGCAGGCACCAAAACTTGTTGAAAAGATTATGCATCAGGTCAAGTAAGTAAGCAACCTGTTTAATATGGGAATTTTGTAGTAACAGAACGGCAGGGAATATGAATTTGATGGCATCGTCTTGGAATGTGGTTACCCATCCTTTTTCCCGCTTTTTATCCAGCTTCTTTCCCAAGAGCTTCATCAGTTATCTAAAGAGCTGATCGTTGTTTTGCCACCGTTCCGATCTGACGAGCAGAAAGCGTATTTGAATGCCGACATTTTTGCTGCGTTGGCGCGCCTCGTGGATCGATTCAGCATCATGACATACGATTACTCGAGTCATCTCCCGTAAGTATATGCACTCTGGTAAAAAAAAAGTGTGGATAATGACGAAGCATTAGAGCGGGTGGCCCATCCTCTCCTATCGACTGGGTTATTGATAATATTGAGGCATTGACAAATGACGAAAATCGACACCAGCTGTTGGTGGGACTCAATATGTATGCCATGGCATATCATGAACATAAGCTGCCCCAGGCAATGGTACTCAAGAGTGTACTCGATGAATTCAAGGATTCGGTGGAAGAGGATGAGCCGTTGGAATGGGACAAGGAAAGTCAGGAGCATTATGTCAAGGATGCGGATGGATCCACTATTTGGTTACCCACGCTCAAGGTGCGTAATGTGATAGATCAACATCTGGCGCTAAACTCCAGAATGGAAATAGTCTATTGGCGAGCGTATCCATATAGCAGAAGACTACGGGGTTGGCCTGGCGCTATGGGAAGTTGGGCAAGGATTGGATTACTTTGTAAGTGGAGGGCAATGGGCAAGCAAGCAACGCGTGGGTGTGTTAAACAGATATATATTTTAGTACAACCTATTTTAACAAGGGGGTGGGGTATTATCTCTCAATTTTTTATATAAAGATACATAGATGGAAAATGATGAATGCTCGTGAAGGGTTGGGGGAGAGGTAGGAATGGAGGAGTGCTATAACGGAGAGACCGGCCTGCTGAGTCCGTTTTCGTCGATGCTGCGTACTAGGCTGCTTGACGACGTGCTGCTCCGCCTGCTCCAAGATGCAAAGTCTCTCATATGAATTGAGGATGTGCCACTGCCAGGCTGGTCTTCCAGATTGCGGAAATACATTTGCGCTTCTTCGCGCGACATGCCGTTTGTGCCTGTGATGGCCATGCTGTTGGGAATACTACGGACCAGCGGCCGTTCGCTGATCGACTCTGTGCTGCCGTTCACTGCCTGCCACTCCAAAGGAATGGAGGATGCTGATGGTTGATTAAAGTTTTCGTCCAGGAAGCCAGTGATCCATGGATGCTGGAGCAGCTCTTGGGCCGAGGGTCGTTTGGTGGGGTTGCGCGTGAAGCATTTCTTGAGAAAGTGAATGCCTTCGGGTGACAGCTGAGAAACATCGGGCAGTGGCGGGTGGCCTGTCACGACGTGGTACATGACCGACCATTCGTTTTCCAGAGTACTCCAAGGCCGTCGTCCGGTTGCCATCTGCACAATGCAGCATGCTAGGGACCAGATATCCATCGATCCCTTTCGGCCCGTTTCTCCACCCGTGATCACCTCAGGTGCCATGTACATCGGCGTGCCTGCCAGACTGTTGACGTTCATGCTCATGGTTGTTTTGGCCATTGTCTTTTGTCCCTTGGCAAGGATTTTGGCTGCACCAAAGTCCGAGAGTTTCAGATTGCCCTCGTAATCCAGAAGAATATCTATCCTTTTTGGTCAATCGATCATCATCTCGAAAGCAAGCTAAATTGGAAACAAAAACTCACTGTCCGGCTTGATGTCGCGATGGACAACATTGTTCTCGTGGAGATAGGCTAGACCCTTCAGGAGTTGATACGCGTAGTTGACAATGTAAAACTCGTCTTCGATTCGGCCACCGTGTTCCAGAAGAGAGCCCAGACTGCCGTTCTCGCAGTATTCCATAAAGATGAACACCTTGTCCCGATGGACTTCCATGCCAAAGTACTGTACAATGTTGGGGTGGTTCAGCATCTCCATGACCTTCATTTCCTCTTTGATATTCTTGTGCAATGCCGATAATGAGCTTGAGTCCGGGAATCGGATCTCCTTGACGGCCATTACGCTGGAGGTATCGAGGTTGATGGCCAGATAGACATAACCAAAGGTGCCTGATCCAATAAACCGGCCCTGTTGCCATCTGAAGGAGATGTTGGATGCGGATGGCGCTAGGAACATGACCGACTTGTCTTCTGGGCGCTCGTTATCCAACACTTTACCCACGACCTTGTTCTCCTGCTCTTGCTTATTCCGGACCTCTTCCAGCTCTGTGATCTTGCGCATCCACTCGTCGCGGATAAACGTAATGCCCGGTGGTCCGCCTGCAGACGACCCGTTATCTGTGCCGAACGTTGCGGTGGTGATGGCGTCCTTGTCTTCCAAACGCTTGCTTGTCATGTACGAGTTGCGCTTTGCCGTAACACCGCGCTTGCGTTGTCGTTCCTCGCGCAACAGCTCGAGTTCGTGGGAGCGAGAACGCGTACCCAACACATCAAAATGGGAGATCAACAAGGCGATGCACCTTGCGACCCGACTCTGCAGAGTGGCAAATTCATCTTCGGCCAAAGCCAAAATATTAGCGCCGCGTGTCATCATATGGCCAAATTCTAGCGCGGCAACAGCCCACCGAAACGTCTTGCGTTCGGTAGGAATACATTCATCTGTGATAAAACAGATCCAGTCGATGGCCAATCTGACCAATTTCAAATCGAGCTGTTGCCTCGCGGATATTTCCAAGAAACGAGCTGCGCGCACGCCAAAGTCGCTTGCAAAACTGAAGCACTCTTCGACAAGTTCTTGCATGTTGTGGGTCTTGTCACGGATCAAGCCCACGCTGTCAATGGTAAAGTGGGCTAGCCGAAAGACGGTCATTTTGATTTTCCCCAACTCTTTGTTGACTTTTGGGATGTTTGCTCGGTGTTCCTGAACTGCGCTGATGCCAGGGGTAGCCATTGTGGCCAAGAACTTGCTCTTGATGGAATTCAGGCGGCGAGTGTCGCCGGTGATGAGACGTGCTCTTCTGGCTTTGATGCCCAAGTGGACGAACGGGACGGGCTTCCGAACGACATCGCCCTTCCACATAATGTTTTGCCATGGTGAGAACACGAGGACATAGTCTTCGTACTGGTCGGCATTGGATGTGGCGCCTGGCGTGCTGGGCGTGTGCACCATCAGCTGCTCGAGTTGGAAGGATGACCGCAGCAGGGGTGAGATGGCGTGTTCGCGGCCGTAGAGCGACGGCGAGGCGATGATGTAGATGCGTTCGTCCTCGAAGGTCTCGGTGTAGACCAGAAAGTGGCCGGTCTCCCACAGCCGCTGAATGAAGCGGTTAGTGTCGTCCGAGTCGATGGCGTACTCGGCAGCATTTTCAAATTGCCCCAGGAAGAATCTAATAAACACATGTCAGGTGCAAAAGCAGAGTCATGGGTTCGGTTTGTGTACCTTGAAAACTGGAGGAGCTTGCGCGCCCGCATGCGCATCGTGTGCAGCAGCTCGGTGTACTTGAACTCGGCGTCCTCGTCGTTGTCGGGCTCGGCGCCGTTAAGGCTGGTCTGAAAGTCGACCATCAGATCGGCCAGCAGACGGTTGGTGAAGGAGCTAGTGATGGATTTAGAAGGTTACATAGCGCAAAAAAACACAGACCAACTTGCACTTACCAAAACTGTTCAGCGCATTCCCAATCTATCTTCTCGACCGCCTGACACACTGTGCTTTTCAAGAACTCCCATTCTTTTTCGAGAACGTCACATTCCTTGAGCGTGTTCTCCTTTTCGTTCGCCAGCTTCCATGCAATCAATTTAAAGTAAGACCGCACCGACTCGAGTAGCACAGCGTCATAGTTGGCGTCAATAAACGTGTCGCCCTGCAAGTCCCACCCGGGCGCCGGGTTGGCCAGCTCCTCGTACTGCAGTTTGACACGGCATGCCAGCGTCAGTAACCCGCGGTAATCTTCCATCATGGTGTCAACCATGGGCTTGGGGGCCTCGTTGATGCGGTCCTTGTACTCGAGACGGATCTTGAGCGCCTCCTCGACGAGTGAGGTGGGAAAGGAGGCGAGTCTGCGCAAGTCCTGGATGAAGGGCGGCAGATTCATTTGCTGGAAGATGGCGTTGTTTGCGACCATGGTCTGCTTGGCCTTTAGCAGCAGCGAGTGGAGTGCGGAGAGGGTGCGCTTTTCAAAGGTGTCCTGCAGGGCGCTTTCTTTCAATATCCGCTCGACGAACGACACTTCGTCCTTTTTGTCGAGCGACAGGTCTTGGCTTCCCGTCCAATCGCTCAGGATCTTGTGCTGCATAAATAAACTTCGTGTAATCGTGCACCAGGCGTTGAGGGCGTCGAGGCGCTGCTGGAAGGCGGGGAGAGCGTATTTGGGGTTGGCCTGGATCATGTCTGCACGCGTCGCATACAGACTTTCGACGCGATCGACAGTTTTCAAGGCCTCGGCGACCTGGTCCAAGGGCGAGATATCCGAATTGGACTGCACTTTAAAGTCCAAAATCATCTGCAGCACGTCGCTTATTTCGCGGCGGCCCTCGTCGAGGCATTTGCGCTCTTCGTCGAGGATGCGGCCGCGCAGTAAGGCGCGTATCGACACCCAAATCTCGGATATCGGCTTCTGCTGTTTGATCTGATCGGTACTGAGCAGGCGCTTCTTTTCGGATTTGATGACCTCGCCCATAAGCACCGAGTGCAGCATTTGCTGCCATTCCATTCGCTCGTGCATCATATCCGGCGCTATCGACGGGTGCTGGTACAGACTCGGGTCTTCCTCGTCGTCGTCGTCGTCGTATTCGTCCTCCTCTTCCTCGCTACTCGTCGCGCTGCTGAACTCGCTGCTGCTGCTGTTGCTTTTGGTCGGGCGCATGGCGGGTTTGGCCAATGGGTACATGTAGTCTGGCCAAGATGGGTCTGGCGGGGCTGAGTCCTCGTCCTGAGTTGACTCGACTGGCGTCCAGCGAACCTTCCTCGTCGACATTGGAGATGTGTGTGAAAAAAAGAGGTGGGCAATGGGGAGGGGCGGACCCAAATTGATTATTTGAAATACTCAACAAAAGCACACACGTAGACGAGAAAGAGTGAGAGAAAAAATAGAGTCCCCGCTGTTTTGCTTTTCAGAAGGCATGAATCCCCTCGCCACATGACTGTTGCTTGCCCGAAAAATATTCCTCTGCCACACACTGCCCTGCGCGCACCCACACACTCCCAGCCGGCCTATCTTTTTTAATTTGCAGCCGCCTCCCCTTGTCCCTGAGAACCGTGCCCGCCATTGGTAAAGCCTCTGCTGCTACCCGTGCGAGTGCCGCTTTGTACCACGCAATTTAAAATCAGTTCTTTATCGCAAACTATCCAGCACAGACAACCCTGGGTCCCCTTACCCGATTCTGTCTGATTGGTTCTGCGTTACGCTTGGATCACATTGACCAGTTGCCCTTTTAAACTTCCATTGTTTTCGAGAACCCTGCTCCGTATCTCGCCTTCCCGCGCCGCCAGTGCTGTACGCTATCCTATAAATACCCGGTCGCTTTGCGTTCTCATGGGTCGCCTCCCGCCCTCTCCCTCAATCCGCCTTATCATGCCGCTGCACCGGCACCTGTATGCGCATTTGGCAACAATAGCTGCAGAAGCACGTATCACAAACAAGGTCACTGGGTGCCGTGAGCCTACATAGCAAAAGGGTCCTGCCTTCCACTGGTCTAATATCCTGTCATTTGTTGTAATCCTATTGGTCCTTGACGCACGGTCGGCATCATATAGCGTTAGTGTCGCAAAAGTGCCCTTTTTTACCCTCAAGCTTCTCAAAGTTCCGTGCAGAGTACACATTCACACGCAACTGTAGAATAAGCTTGGCCATGTTTCTTTCTTTCTTCCTGTCTTTCATATAATTGACACTATCATATGAATAGTATACGATAATCCTCTTACATATTCATCTACGGTAGGTTTCCGATAAACATAAAAACAAGCAATAAGCAGGTGCTAACACATGTGCTACACTGCATGGAATTGCATTGTACGTTGATATGTATATACAGCAACTCGGTATCTGTTCCCAGGCGTTATACTATAGATACTAAACGTTAAATGAACAAGAGACGCTTGAACCAATGATCGCTTACTGAGTCTCCACACTCCCGCTGATAAACTTTTAACGTTAAACTATGCTGATGGTCTTGAAGGACGCGGATCAAGCGCCGATCATCCAAAGCTCAAGTAAGGTGCTTGTTCCTACATACCAATGTATCAATTATCACCTGCTATGATATCGAAGCCCCGCAATCACAATACATATTACTCAAAACAAGTACTTTCTCATATCAATATATGGTGATTAAAAGATGCCGATATGGAAAAGAAGCATATTACGTAATCTTACTGTTGCTATCAAAACAGTTCACGCATCTCAACCATAATATGTATTTCCATTTGTTACTCTAGATATTAGCGAAGTGTAAATTTGTGTCTAAACATAAAGTATGTAGCGCCTGTGCATATCTGCGTGGCTATTGTCAGTTAACGGGTTTTTGCTATTCCCATGTTCTTGTCTTTTATGATCGGATACGGTACCTTGCCGAAGCACCCGCTTATAAATGGCTACATCCAATACCATCATAAAAAATCAATGCCCTTTTATTTGGTTTCTATCCAGACAGTTTGGGATTTTTCCTTTTACGTCTAGAGAATTGAGTTTTCGAAACAAGGCACAATTCATCCGCCAATCAAGGCGATGGTGTCTATATATGAGTTGCGACAGTACCTCGTCCTCTAATATATCAATGGATATCTTCTATATCAAACCACTGCAACACCGTTTGTCAAATCCAGCAAGTGTCTTCTTGGAAGTGCTTTTTCAGCCACCATGTGAACAGCGATACAGTCTTTAGATATCTACGAATCGAGCGAAAGCAAGCAAAAAATTAAAACCTTGGCCTTCTGTTTTTGGCGGAGACGAGAGTTTCTAGTCTTGGCAACAGGGTAACACAACTTTCCATGTCACTACTTCTTTTGCCTTACCCACCGTTTGCGCTGTTAAACCAATGGGCAATGTCAGCAATGATTCTGATTCCCAATCCACCCCAATTCAAACAATGTTTTTGAACACATTGCCTTCTGACATTATTCTAGCCATCTTTCTGTACCTTGATCAACAAGATTGTCTGACTTGTATGCGAGTCTGTCAAGCGTGGTATGGCTGTGTGCCTCAGTACGCGCAAGGCGTATGGAAAACAGTTCGATTTTCTGCGATCGATGCTCGTACGGATAATCGATTACGAGAGAAATGCCTCGGGAAACACGTCAAGACGATGGTTTTCGACACGTTCGAACTAGAGGATGACTTGTACCGCATGATGAATAAGGTTATTGGTTGGGATTGTACCGAGCTCGAGACTTTGGGTAAATGCAGATGAAGAAAATGGGTCGTATTTCTAACAATGCATCGTATAGAATTGAAGAATTGTACGACGGCTGATCAGGATACGTTCTTACTGTTGTTAAAGCAACTTGCGGCTCAACGGATGACGTGCTTGAAAATGGCGCAGCACAATTCAAACGTTGCGTTCCTCCATTTGTTCGGCGTATGTCCAAAGCTTACACACTTCACCTACGAAGCCACCGAGGAAGCCTACGTGGACCATAACGTATACAGTGTTGAGCCTATGGTATGCGAATCGACCACCTTACCAGCTACCGAATGCAAAAGCCTAGTTTACTTGTGCCTGGATGCCGCGTTGCACGGTAGACTTCGCCTGATACCCATCTTGAAAAAATGCCCCAATCTCGAATACCTGCTCGGACTTTCCAGTACGACGTACATCTCGGTTCAAATGAGCTTCCCTAGACATTACAACGCGTGCGCAATCCCGCTTGATACGGTGTTCATTTGGTGCCCCAAAATCACACATATAGCTACCAATAATGCATGGTTTAATCTCAGTGACGAGGAAGAAATGGTCAAGGCGGAGAAATGCCCTGGGCTTTGTCATTTTGCTGTATGCGAAGCGTCTGACCATAGTGTCACCGAGATTTCCCCACATCTGCTACAGAACCAGCAAACACTGAAGCACTTATCCATCAATGCCTATCCTTACTTTGCGAGCAAAGGCGACTGGTCTTCCGTATTTCGGTCCCTTCATCTGTTCCAGCTGCGTACCTTGGAATGCTACGAGATACAGTTTGACATCGCATCCTTGATCGCTATACTCAACCAGTGTCCTCGATTGGATACTCTGATACTACGTCGCATTCCGTTGATATTCGATGAATCATCCGTACGGCAACTTCGCCGGATACCACGCTTGCGCAAGCTGGACCTCGAAGGCGGTACATTCGACGATGAATTTCGTCTTACCACTCTATTTGAGCGGTTCCCTGCCTTGGAAACACTGCAATTGAGCAGGGTTTCGACTACGCTTGATCTAGATGCAGTGATGGAACATCTGAAGCAACTCAAGTACCTGGAACTTATCGACATTAACCGGCTAAAGTGCAATCAGCCTATGACTGAACTGACAGCGGCTGCCCGTCAATCCAAAATTCAAGTTGTCAATTTGGATAGTGTTCCTAATGTATCCGACAAACTGTTGCAAGTATTTGCCCATGCGCCCGCTTTAAGGTCGCTGAGAGCTCGTTTGGAACCGAACTTGTGTTCAGAAGATGGATTAACCAAGTTTGCTACGCTGCTGCGCAACACCGTCATCGAAAACCTCAACATCTATCATGTCCGGTGCATGTCATATACTATGCTGGATGCTCTTGGCAATCTACCTCACTTGACAAATATTGTTGTGACAAACCCAAGCCTCGGGAATTCTCCAGCGTTTGGACGAATGTTTTTTCTTCACCCGCCTACACAGGTAGATAAAGATGGTCTGGTACAGATGTTACGTTGCAGCAAAAGCTTGGAGTATCTCTACTCTCCCAAGATTGCAATCATTGCTTCTAACGGTAAAGCTATTGACTTTGATGCCGCTATCGCATTGTTGCAACAAGAGCTGCCTCAGTATACCATTCAGGCTGTCATGGACGACAATAAGGTGGTGCTCCCCCGGCTCAATCCTATTGAACTTCAAAAGGTACTGTGCAGTGTTTCGATAAATCGCGTGGACAATACATAGTCATCAACCATGCTGTACGTATGTGGTTAAAATGCACGTATCAATGTAGTTGGATTAATGAGTTGTATGCTATTGTATAAACTTTTCATGTATTAAGCTCCTTGACAGCGATCAGCTTCAATTAATAATGTGGCGGGTGTTACTCACCACAGCGTTTGCATAGTGAAACTCTGCCCCCTTTCCACCGCAATTCTCCTGCGCTGCTCTCTGAAGGCCGCGATGGATGCAAAGATAATATATACGGCATTCGTTTTGACTCAACGCGAGGGCGAGAAACCCCAGGACAAAAGAGTATGTACGGCTTGTGTCATGTAAACAAGAGTACGCCAATGATAAAAACCCGAATGCTTCAAATGGAACGTGCACACATCAAAGAGAGGGGGGAGACACACACAGGGAGATGATTAGGATGCTGCAAATCAGGGGCGGTCGAAGGGTCAACAATACACTTGTTTAAGCACAGTATTATTCGTGATCAAATTGGGAAGAAGAAAAGCTGAACCTTTTTAGGAACTACCTACCGACGCGCATTATACCTGCAGCTCGAGATGGATCGTACAGATATACTCTTTCACTCCTCTTTCACTCTCCCCTTCCGGGCATGCAAACTACTGAAAAGCACTCTACCCCGAAAGCTCTTTCGAACGTCTCGCCATTACCACCTCACTCTATAATCTTTCGTCCACCGAATCAAGCTGAATCCGATTCCTCGTTCAGCCATTACATTGATCGGCAATTCCAACCCTATTCGGCCGTCTTGCAAGATCGCGCCTCGCTTCAGCCAAAGGCCATGATAGCGGAGCCAGCGCCTCGACAACCAACGAATATTCGACCAGCAGATATCGCTCGAGTGCCGGAACAGCCTGTCCAATCACCGGAACGACCTGCACAACATGTCCGAGTACCTGAACCATCAGCACTACATGCTCCGTTACCAGAAGATGCTCCACAGCAAGCTAGTTTGCAGCACAATGACGAAGAACGGCAACAAAAATATCCGTGGTGGATCCTGAGCGACAATGACGAAGATGGATTCTATTCGATTGGAGGAATACTCTTCCTATTCGGATTTATCTGCCCCGTCTTGTGGTGGATCGGCGCATGCTGGCCCAGACATCCAAGAGAACGGGCGGGAAAGATGGCTGAGCGATGGCAACAGTTGAATCTGATCATGTCCTTGGGATTCAGCGTGCTACTCGTTATTGCCTTGATTGTCCTTGCCGTGACTTATAGCCAAGTAACTTGATGCTCTTGTCTGCAATCTATTACTGTACATATACTTTTTGCATCTTTCTAATTTTCTCCAGCCAATACCTCTTAATTACACGTGCGCAATTGTAAAAGTGATCAACAAGTTTTTTTTTAATAAAAAGCATACCTTTCGTGCACGATGATGGCGTCAGGTCATGTTTTCTATGCAGAGAGATGATCGACGCGTTCAAAAACTGACTACCTTAATGTTTACATAACTATATATAAAAATATGTATTGACAGAATGAATTACGTAATCAATCCAGCGCAGCTTTGTAGTACACATGCTGATGACCAAAGAAATCTCCATGACTTTTACTCCGGCAACTACTTGATCACGCGCTTCTGGCAGCCGCTAAGAATTAAATTAGGCTTTGGGCGATAAATGTGCTTAAAAAAAGGCGCGTTATGCAACAGTGCTTTTGAGGCTTCAGTTTGAATAACTTACATCGCGATAAAGACCCTCAATCTTCATCAAGACAAAACACTTGCCCAATATTTTTTCTTGTTCCATGAAGTAACGGTACATGGGATCGCTGGAGGAAACCAGCTCTGAGAAATATTGTCTGACCATCTGCCATCCGCGTCCATTATGGTGCATGCCCAGCACTCGTATCATTCGCTGCAAATGGTTGGAAAACAAGGTGTGGTAGAGACTGTTATATACGTTATCCATTGATTTTGCTGCCACTGGACTGTTTGGCAGGATATCAAGTTCAATTCCACAAGTCCGCCTTAGGGTTTCGTTGTGTATACGGAGACCTCCAAAGTCTCGAATGACAAACCCGGTCAGTTCCCCAGTGGATCTGTCCATACGAGCCAATACATTTTGCGCGTGGGCTTCAAACGCAACACCATTGTCGCGACAAGGCGGAATGAACGCTTTTAGGATCAATTGGATGTACCTAACGACATTGGTGTTTAGCATTTGCTTACACTACACGCTAAGCAACCATCATCTTACTTATCCAAAAACTTCTCACGCTTCTCCTCGGTATCAAGGTTCAGTGCATAAGTCACCATTGTTTCTTCTGTATCTGGTCGTTGGGTTTTCTCCATGAGTGCCGCTGAAACTATGTGTATTTCATCTGAATTTGATGAGGCAACTTCACGAAGGACACAGGCGCAATGCTTTGCAACATCTGTGTCTGGATGGCAATAAACCGCACTGGCCAACTCTCTCTCCAAAACAAGTATTTGGCGATCATACGATAATCGAGGAACCACATGTTTGGAAAATCCAGGGCCAAAGTAAGTAGTGTTTGGAGTGATGGTTCGGAGCGCGGAAGTCACCTTAATACCGATGCTCATTTTGACAGTCAAGTTGTCAAGGATATCCGGAAAGGCAACTGTCCGGAGAGAGGCTAAACTGCAACCTATCACATGGTTTACTGGAGGTAACACGATGGCGTTTTTGAACCGTTCTTCCACATTAGGAACCTGCATTTCGTGAATTGGCATCAATACGTGACCAGCATACTTGTAACGTTGCTCTCCAGTCTTGCTCAAAATGACGTCCACTAACGGTGCAACGAGAGTTTCAAAATCACCACGGATCAGAATCGAGTTTACGGGGATTGCGACAAGGCGTATTTTGGGTCGTTCAAAGTCGACTTGGTCAGGATAGAGTGGCAGTAAGGGAGGGAAGCTTGATCTTGTTTTATGCATCTATCCGAATTCTTATCAGTAATTAAATTGTAATTATGTCAAAACCCGTACCGGATGCGTCGGATGGCCTTCAACAATCGACTGTTCCCATTCTAGTGCGGAGGACTGTAGTGTTGGCAATGGCTTTGGATGATCATATGTGTACGCTAAGAAGTAGCGTTGAGTTACTTATCGTGGATTGATTTTGAACTTACTTTGATGAAGCATTGCGCTGTCAAGCTCGGACGCTACCAACTTGGCTGTCTCTTCATCGATGCCATAGTCCTGAGAAAACTGACACCATAAGTGGTTGGCATCGTATTCGTCGACTAATCCAACGTCTTGGTACGAAAAACCTAATGCACGTGTTGCTTTCAATACTTTGTTGTATATGGCTGCGGTCTCTAATGAGTCTTCTCCAACAGAAAATGACAGCGTGTTCGCTTTTTGGGGTGCATATATGTTTGGAAGCATATCCCAAGGGTCCAGCAATACAATTTTGGGGCATAAGATCCCATTTAGAGTGATACAGTCCGTCATGTCCAGTTCTGGAAGACCGCGCAACGGGATAATGGCCATGATGTCGTCGAGATTACTTAAAGTTGGCTGCGTATTGTTGACTTGAGCACGCAACACCATGCATAATCCAATCATAGCGCAATTTTCATTGTCTTGTTCGCAAGGAGAAAAGTATGCGTTGACCAAGTCCTCGACTATCAAGCATGATATCAATCTTGAAGTCGTGGCGAATTTTCCGTAGCGGGAGCTTCTTGGTGTAACGTAAGTGACAGGCATGTTTGTCAAGCAAACGAAAACTTTTGCTTTTGCGTAGTTACCCTTTTTATTGGCAACTTATTCGATCGGCTTTCAAACTATAAATCAAATGCACGCCCCCCTTAAATAAGCATAAATATATTTTTAAACCAAAGTTTGGCGCCGTTCGGCATTACAAGAAAGTTATGGATGCCGGCTGAAAAAGAGTGTAAGCTTAAATTTAACACTTCTTTGAAGCGAAAATTGTATCATCCTAATAACAACCCTAACGCATAAATGTCAAAGTTTCCTTCAGATTGCCACAAATACACGAGCTTTTGAAACAAGACACGATGTAGAGGCTTACAGATTTTGTAGCGTGTAACAAGTGGCCTAGTATTAAATTGTACAAAACAACAATAAACAAATAGATATATTGGTCATAATCTGCTTACATTTGCACCGTTTGAAACACTTTATAGAGTGAAAGCACTCGTTTGTATGGATTTACTAATACGCATGAGAACATAAAAAAGTCAAAGCGAAACGTCTTGTATGTGCAGTACAGATTTAACGATCTTCTTAGATACGTACTCCAACTGTTATGGGTAATAAAGTCAAGTATATTGGGGCTCTGTTTGCAAGAGCGCACAGAGACAAACAAATAATGTGGGATTCTGCGATGCCAATAGACATCCAGAAAATTAGCATGCCACCGTCTTCTATGCAAATTATATGCTACTAGACTGCATGAATACTTTTTTGACCTACACAAACATATACCAACGTACATGTAGCACGTGCGTGGATCAGAAGATGTAAAACGTCTTTGGTGGTCCTAAATCATGTTTAGACGCTCTGCGCCAACATGCTTGTTGGCGTATTCTGAGTTTGAACGAAGACAATCATTAAGTATTATGATGAAGTGCCGCGAAAAGATTTAACAAAGCCTGCCGTACGTAATACATGTAACTTATTCTTTACCACCACAAATACCAACGGTCAAGTAAAAAAAATATGCCTGCTCCATCCACTTTGACTGAAAGCACACATTACGGGGAATTCGCAACCACTGCACGACTCATATCCTGTTTGATTATCGAGGACTTGGTGACCGCGTACTACTATTCAAATGACCACCACCAGGAATCGGATGAAAATATAAGTATGGCTGGCCTGTGCCTGGTTCTGAGAGCAGGCAAGCCGCTTCACGATACAAAACTTGCTTCTCTTGACCAGATACTGGCGCTTGTTCCGTTACGAATTCCTCCAGAATTTATCCAGGACCAGTCAATTATATTGAATGGGATTCAATGTCCCAAGGTTACGCTTGTGGATCCATGGGATATGTTGCCACAAGTCTATGCACCTCAGCGAGATGAGGCCATCTTTGCTGGAAACGAGCCTCACATCATTGCCAATTCCGAAACGATCCGATACCAAACGATTAAGATACTACGGAAAATTGGAATCAATGTCCAAGATGATTCTCTAGAAAGCGGGTATAATGCAGTTCAACTGTGGAACCAATTTGCAAAAGATACTGGCGTGGACAAGAAGCCAAACTCCGAGTCAATTGCGCTAGAACTTGCCAATTCCATGATGAATCAGAGTAAGTGGTTTATTCCTTTGATACGGTATTCGAAATCTAATGGAATGTATGTTTTAGCATATACCTACGAGCATCCAAAGCCTTTGCCAACATTTGACTCGTCTCCGATTCAATGGGAGCAGTCGATTCTGGAAGGTCATCCAAATCATCCAGTAAGCAGTACATTTGTGCAAGAGGTAATGCATCGTGCTAAATATTTTACTTCAGATGCATAAACTTCGACTGAGTTTTGACCCATTGCCACCGATAAAACCGGGAAAGTACAATTTGGAAAACCCAAACATACGACTCATTTCGGTCCCAATGGGTTCCATGAAGTTGCGGGGAGATTTTGAATTGCTTGCGGCACCGCTAGTTGACGCGATCTTGGAAAAGACCGGCAATGTTGACGAACAACGAGCACAGCACGCTGACAGAATATTTGTTCCTATACACGAGTTCCAAATACCCAACATACAAGCCAAGTTCCCTGATGCCATATTGCTTCCTGAGCAAAACAGCGTAGTCGCTCATTGTCTTACCACCATCCGTTCTCTCGCCGTTCCGGAAGTATTGCCAAACATGAGCATCAAGTTATGCGTTGGAATCAAGGTTACGTCGGCTATGCGTGTTATCACACCGTATTCGGCCCATTTTGGTCCTGGATTTTCGGCAAATGTTGTTCCACGGCTAACGTATGACCGCAACATTCTGAAGGTGGAACGTGAAATGGCCAGTGCAATATATCGTCATGAAAACAAGGATATAGCCAAGCATTGCAGTTGCATTCTTCGTGAAGCCGTCGAGTATCCGTCCAATCCAGGCCCAGATGATGATGTATTTGTTGTTGGCGCTGCATTGGTCGAAAAAATCCAAAGACCGGATACACGGGAAACACTCCTTACTCACGTATGGAAACTAGACACTGAGGAGAAGCGTATCAAGTTTCTTGAAAGGTAAGCTCATTTTATTCGTAGCTACGATGAATTACCATCGATAATAATACGCGCATCGCTTAGATACATCCGATTGGCGCTCCAAGCATTCATTCCACCGTGCAGAGAAAACGGAGTTGCATTTGAGGCGCACGGCCAAAACACATTGGCTCGATTCGATCGACACACAGGGGAGCTAAAGGGATTCGTGATTCGAGACTTTGGCGCTGTCCGAATTCACAATGAGACACTCAAGCGAACTTGTGGCGTTGAAATAGACGTGCTTCCCAACAGTCCTGTCAATGCAGAGTCCATGGATCTGGTTTACAATCGTCTGTATCATACATTATTTTACACGCACTTGCAACGGATTATACGGGTGCTGGATATGCATCACAACGGGCGGGGTTGGGCGATGGTTCGCGAATGCTTTTCAGAGCTGGTTCCTGTCGGCGATCCTATGTATGGCTACTTTATGCAAGACACAATCCCTGGAAAGTGTTTTGCCCGAATGCGAATGGATGATCTCTTTTCGAATGTAAGTTGTTTAAACAATTGAAACGTGATACTAAAGTGAGTTTTTTGCTAGTATATTTATCGACCAGTTCCTAATATTATGCTCAGTCGTCCTCAGAATCTGGCCTAAATATATAAATGAAAGCATTCAGTATAGTTAGAATTTCGTACATTCAGGACATAAGTAGATATGCAATATGTGATATTAAGAGACATTTGTAGATGGAAAATATATTAGAAGAGACAAATACTTGATCCTTTGACAGTTATATTAGTCCACACTTTCCTTGGTTGGATCAAAATGTCATTAATTGTAGTCTAATTTGAATGAATTGACAGTTACCCGATGCCCTCGAAGCATACGGCGCCCGTTTACATATCTTTTGCAGTCCAGCAGATCTAATCTGTTTAAACTTTTACTATTACCATTGGCTTTGTGCGACGGTGCCAGTAATCTCTGTTTGTCCCAAATATAAAACATTTAAGTATGGAGAGCCACCTAATGACCGTGATACGAATTCCAGAGGAATGTGGCAAATGTCATACTTATTGTTAGCCGAGATGTACGTTTTCCGCATTCACAATCATTTCGAATACTTCATCCGTTTCACTATCACAGTCCAAGACCCATAAATCTTTGAAGGGGTTCTTCTCAGCAACCACAATAGTGCCAAGTCATCGATACCAAAGCTCAGGAATTTAAGGGATTCCAAGTCTCTCAGCTGAGATACCGGACCATACTTCATCCGCAATCGTAAGTCTTCCATCGCTACTGCCTTTCCAAAAGTCTGCTTCGCCACGCGGGAGACACTCTCGCCAATACAAGAAGTGTGCTGTGCGGAAGGTAATCGAAGATGGTAGATACGATATCGTAGGGAAACCTGGTGATAAAATCAATCCGTCGCTGGGAACGTGCTCTAGCCGCCGCATATATTAGTGCCGCAACACTGGAAAGAGTACGACTGAAGGTGGAATGTAGTTAAAGGTAAACTGGAACATCTCCATGGCCTTATCGTGATAACTCTGCATCATATACAGTCTGCCTGCCGGTAGAAAGTTGATCGAGTTTCCAGGAGTATCTTGATTTCCGTCAGCTTTATTTGCGTAAGTACCGCGGCTGGGTAGGGCGATCGTAGTTGAGCTAATTCATTGTGAGCGTTGCGTATTCATAATAGATGTTTATGTGTCATTGTTTTCATACATCAGCCAGAAGCGTTCCACGCATAAGATTATGTATTGCGTCGCATCTTAGGGTACATGAAGTACCGTGGTAAACATTCAACGGGTTCGCATATCTGACGATAGCAAAGTGGATGAAAATTAGCAGAAAGCTAGCATGATTTTTTGAAAGCAGCATTGGTATTGTGAGAGTGTATGTAGAGCTATTTGTTAAAATTTCAGTATATTTTATTCACTTTATACGTCTAAATGATACTCCAGTAGTTGTCCGCCAATAATTTCCTTGCTTTAATCCATAACTTTTGTTAGGTGCATTGAATTGGTACGATGGCGCGTGTTTCATAATCAAATCTGCTACCGCTTCGTAGGACAGATCACCAATGTCGCCTTTGTCTTTTGGCTTGTCCATGTCATCTATAACAACCATATTGCCAAAATATGCGGTGTCCAAACGCATGTTTGAGCCTAGCAAACGTATCAATCCGTCCTTATCCATATGCAAGGCAGCTGACGAATGATTACCGTATTCGCAACTGTCTAAGTGTAGATGGTGAAGGAAAGGCAAGCTGGCCAAAGCATCAAGCACAGCGAATGGAACGAGCTGCACGTTGGCAAGCTCCAATGACTTCACCCTACTCAATGTCTCGACAAGCTGTTTCAAACCCTCAACGTCACTTCCAGAAAGCGTATAGTCCACAGCTGCTTGTAGATATGTCAAAGTGGGTGTATGAACGAAGGACAGCAGAAGCTCGTATGTAATGTTTGATGCATATAGAATCCGAACAGACTTGAGTTTTGACGTAGGCAACTTTTTAAAGGGTCGGGTTGGAATGTCGCCCTTCCATATGATATCGAAGAAATCCAGATGTTTCAGATTCTGGAGTGATCCAAGAGCCATTGTGAAAAAGGCAAATGTAAGTGTTGAGAAAGAAAGGCTCAGCTCTTCGAGTGCTGGTAGTCGTTCAAACAGGGAGATGACGGCATGGTCGGTAGAAAGTATCAGGCCATTACAGTCGAAAGTGTGTAGCATGGGAAAGATACGAAGAGATTGCAGCAAGGAGCTTTTGCTAAACTCTAAGCCTGATGCGTCACCTAATTTGAGTGTCTCCATGGCTGGACCAAGTAGAGCAGTGAATGATGAGCCGTTGATCTTGAAAAATGAATTGCATACCAATGTACGTAGGTTTGGCGGAGGCGATGATACAAAAACATCAAGATAGATAGAGTCGTCGTCAAGCAGAATAGGATCGCGCGCCTTGAGGTACAAATGTTCGATTGTGGATTGGTTTGCTGCAACAAGCGGTCTGATTTCAGCAGGACCGTAGCGTTCTTCAGTAACCGCGAGAAAACGGAGGCCATTTGTAGGGCCAAAATCACTGGTTATTATGCTGTCCGTGTCGCTGAGTGTTTCGTAGCTCCAGTCAGTAAGCAGGTGAGATACTTTTGGGCAGTAAGTGAGCAGCTTGTTGAGATCAATTGGCACGTAGTCATGTTCTCGTGCGCCAACTTCCTCCGAACATACACCGACATAGCATCGAAGGTTAGGGCACCTTTTCAGTAGTGGCTCCAGTCGTTTGCGAGGGTCCAACGGCAAATCCAAACACAAGTAGATAATGTTCGGAAATTGAGCGGCAAGTTTCGGTACATCTGTTACACAGGGTTCTTCGCTGAATGTGTCCTTGGCAAGGCCCAACTGGAACGTGTAGTGTGTCAAGTTCGGGCATGCGTTGAGAATGTGCGCAAAGGGAACGTTGGATTGATGGACGGTCATCCTCAAGTGGGTCAAGGGAAATTTCCGCAACAGATTCAGGAACGTACTGTGCCGCGTTGTGGTGCAGTTTACAAAGTCTGAATGCGCGTTTAGAAATAGCCCCGCAAAGCTCTCGCTGCCCGTTACCTAAAGACTCGATATTGGTGCATCTGAGATCGAAGAGCTTTTGAAGTATATTATATAAGTCTTGTTCTTTGGGAAACGCCTTGAGAGTGACATTTCTGACATGTTCACCGAGGCACAGCTCCCAGCACGTGGAGCTTACTGATACGCTTTTTGTGTAGATATCTATTGTCTTCCATAGACTCTTGGTGTACTCAGGCACGGAGTGGAACCAGTCTCGACAGACAGTCATACAGGTCAAACAATCGCGTTGCTCAATCAATGAGAACAGCTTCAACAAGACGTCCAGCGGTAAGACAGCCATGAATGCAAGCTGTATTGTTGATGTCCTTGGAGGATCATTCGACTGATGATGGGTCATGATTGCACGAATTGAACAAAGGAAAGGTTGGGCGCAGTTTCTGTCATAACCATTTTGGTACAGGGCATTGACGCTTATGTAGCACTTATCCAAATTTGTTTACAATAAGCTGAATCGGGTACTAAGAGGAAGGGAAAGCAAAAGGTAGGTGTCGATTGTTGTGTCATTGTGCTAAGGTAAGAAGCAATCGTATCGTCTCTCCGTTACCTCTGAAGCCACGGTTTTCCTGCTGTAAATGAGTCATCAACAGCGTCTTTCACATAGTTCAGGATAATAAGACTTTAAGCGACCATATAAGGTTTGGAACGGATCGCCATGCTCCGTCCATCCAGGTACAAGAATCTGTCAGGCTTACATACGGTTCATTCAGAAATACATTGTACATAAGTAGTGCTCTACGGGAGGTGTTGTGGTTTTAAAAATAAACAGGTTGTATGTAGCATAGCACCGGTATGGGGCGCGAGCGAAATCTGGTCGTGCTGCCTCTCTCTCTTACCTCATTCTCGTTTGGTTTGCCCGCGAGGATCCCTGTTTGGACAGTCATTGCGCGATGGCTGTCAAGTAGAGCAGTTAAAGAAGGTTGCCACGCTTGTCTGCTCTGCGAATTTGCTTTCATTGCGGTACTTTGTACCGGGAGGGGAGATGTCGATGGCAAGTGGCGATGGTTGCCATTGTTGGTGTACATTACACGTTCAGTGCAAACCTCTGTGGGTCCATGGAAATCTCCAGGGATTCCGGTACACTGGCCTCCGTCCGTTTTTCTCTTTCTGCTATGTTTTTCTCTGTCTACTTTGTTTTATACCTTTCTCGGTGCCAATACCTTGGAGCGAACGGAAAGGGAAACCGCCTTGACTGCAAGGATGTGCCCGAGTGTTTGGTGCTTGATAAACTGCGGATCGTCTAGCTCCAGCCCTTTCAACTTGTTCGAGCGATCTTCTTTCCCTATTCCCTTCTGATTACAACCGGATCACTGTTGTATTTGCCCAAGTAACGCCAGAAACTCTTGTTTTTATTAACTTTTGCTGCACCTTTGTGTGTGGTAGGTTGCCATGGGCCGGGAAACTGGGATCGCGGTGTCGAATGCAAGGTATCGGGGAGCTTAGGCTTGGAGAGAGATATGAACGAACTTGCCAATGAACAATACGCGTATATCGGTGAATGAGGAAAAAGGTTCGTGTTGACAGGGTACGTGGAACGACGGTTGTGGAAGGAACTGAAAGAATCGGAAAGCACGATATCAGGCAGAAAAAGAAAGGAAAGCAAGGTAAGTGGTTATGGGAGAATCAAGTGTCGGCCTTGACGTGCCATATAGACATTCAGGTGACTGGTGCGATTTATCCATGGCGAGGTACGATTACAGGCTGGAGCGCTTGTGTGTGTAGCTTAAAAGAGTTGGTATGTAAATTGTCCTTATATGAAGCTATTGGCTTCTGTCCATATACTTTGGCTCACGCTCTGGACTGTGGCCATCGGAAAAGCTATTTCTGGTAAATATCATAACACAGTTAAACACCATACCCACGCAAGATCACCATCCTCCCCCCATAAAAGCAACAAAACTGGTCTGTACAAGCAAGTTCCGCTAATGAGTTAGATGCTTCAGTTGCCCGAAGTCAACTGGCCAATTGTTATTCCGGCATGCAGCGTGTAGAGCAAAATGAAAACTCATCAAGTAGCCATATCGATTGTACGTAAATGCACTTTTAATGGATAAAGGTAAGGGTTTGTTATAAGTATATACATATACATGTAGAAGATTATCAGAATGATAGATGTTTTCTCAAAGAGTTGTATCCTCATCCCAACCATCAGATATACTTATGTAAAGTGTGTGCCAAAGCAGAAGGTTAACCTAGAGTCGTCTTTTCTCAGAGCAGGAACCGATCATCATTTGGTTGAACGGGATACTCGAGGCACAAGGAAGAAGCGCCAATTGTCGAAGGGTCTACGTAACACATCAGAGCCTACCCTTTCTTACTCCATATATTTCTTGTACCCTGCTTTCTATGACGTCCGCCCGGATGCCTTGGTTCTTACTCTCTGGGCCCATCGTCGATCTGCCGTGCACAAACAAACATACCTCCAGTTAGTAACGACGGGTATTGATGGTCTTACCTTGGTAACATCACCGAGCGAAACGCAAAGAAAACGCATTGAGCTACACGGCCCAAATGACCAAAGTAATTTAACCTCAACACTCGGGCCATTGTCTTTTAGACGAAGGCAAAACCATAAGCTGCCGGACAACGCCCCGTTCAAAAGTGGAGGCCCCACGCAGTGCACGAAATGTCCACCGGCAAGCACGTCTGACAGAGACTGGAAATCAAAGTTTGAATTGTTGATTTGGAAGCAGAGGTATGGCAAGCCATTAAACATGCAGCCAGAAGTCTGAGGACGATTAGCCAGCATGACAGAAACCCCTTGGTAAATGTAGAATTCAAGAGAGCGCCCAAGTAATTGTCACCCATGAGTGGATCACAGTTTGAATATGACGCATACCCAGCATCTCCCTGTTCGCAGAGACAGACCAGTATAAACTGACTTTCCTTTTTCTGCTCTACTTGACAGCCATTGTGCGTAATGGTGTCCAAAGCGCCAAGGGGTGGGGGAGAAAGAGGTGGCGACTTCGGAAATCGCTGCGCCTCTGCTTACCTATGCAGCGATTGTAACCCAGCAGCACTTTATGCAACGAATTGCCTTTATGCAATAGTTAGCTTCCCATCGAAGCAATGATGTCTTGGAACAAACGGAAATATGTACTTTTCCGTAGGCTTATGTGTCTGTCTGAGAACAAATACTGCAGTAACACTGGGTAACAAACACAGGAAACCTTAGAAACGCTTTAATTAAATTATTAATCGAGTGAACATTAGTAAAATGCAAGACAAGAGAGTACCCGGACTATCGTGTACAGCAAAAGCTGAACTGCATTTCCACATTCATGTTTTCGGTAAATTATGCCGTGTTTCTTGGCCATGTCCAAAATCGAAATATAATCTGGATCTCGAGTTCAGATTCATTGTTCAGTCTCACGGTCGTTCATGGCTGCAAATAAATTGTTGAGCGGGCGAATTACCGGAGGTGGGCCCTTCGTTATCTTCGACAACTTTTATTTCCTTCACGCGACAATTCAATGGCCAAAGATTAAAGGTCATGATAAGCTCTTGAATTAGCATCATAGTATCACAGTGCATAATTGCTATATCGTCAGTAGCACAATGTTTGGGTAGACTTCAGTACTTGTGCTGGCCACCAGAGCTGGTACATTATGGAAAATGATAACCCGCAGTGAGACTCTGGCTATCGTATCAATGAAGCAACAAAGCGGTCAGTATCAAAACTGTTATAGCTATCAGGAACTCAGAGGAGGATGAAGACCTGTTGATGTACAACAAGGAACAACAAATGGGTATCAGAGGCTGTGGACGACTTAGTGCTTGAGGACCAGCTTGACTTTCATTCTTGGTTTACTGCTACGGATATATTTTGCAGATAAACATGAGTTGTCGCTGAAGTGAAAATCTTTTTCCGCCAACCCTAATACGAGTGATAAATTGATGGTTTTTATTTTGACGTATGTATTGAAGCCCTGATACGAGTGTTTGCTTCCATACGATTGCAGTGTCAGGGGTTCGTGCTCTGATAAATTAGTCACCATTATTCCAGCAATTTCGTCAAGGCTACTTGTCTGCTTTTCGTTGAATATGCTTTCGAATCATGCTGGTACGTTACGACTTCTTGCCCAATGTTTTGCATAACCGAATTAACGGTATTACCCATTGACAATAGCTATCATTTCATACCACTGCTTTCGCGTTTTGTCAAAGGTTGAACAGTTCCCGTTCAGGTATTTTTTTGTGCGGCCGTCAAATGTTGTTCATCCAGGACGAGCCCTGACTTTCAAACATCTCAGTTACCTCTTGACGACCAGCGTGTTTCTTGTTATCTTTGCTGATCTGCCATTGCTCATTTTCGCTTCGTCTTAGCTGATTTCTGGCGTACTTTCGTAGTCATCAAGGGCTGTATAAATGGCCGTGGCGTAGTATGTATATAATACTATTCATTTATATTAATCCTTTGATAGGATAGCTTGCTGTGGTGCTGGCGACTTTTGAAGCAAAAAACCTGGCACAATTATAGGAGTTCTGTTAGTGGCGTAATCTAAAAGTGCAAGTGTCTGGCCCACCGTTGTAAAGAAGTTACTATGTGCTGTAATCTTGACAAATTAGATCTGCGGCAGCAGTTGACAACTTCTATCAGACTGTTGCCGTGTAACGCAATAATTGCAACTCAGAGCAACATTGAGAGTTGTCAAGCACGACATGTCTCATTTTCATCAGTGTTTCTATGATTACATTGGTCACTGGGAAACCACGATGGCTGCGCGAGCCATTTTTGTCAGCAGATCGTACACACAGACAGATTTGATGACCAATTCAACGCGGAAAGCACTGCGGCATAGTTTGAATTACAAAAGTCGGCGAGCAAAATTTTCGGGCATCGTTCTCGCCTTCCCTTCTTTCTCTTTTTACACCCCTTTACATCTTTTCTCGATTTGAGAAGAGGCATTACCAATTGGTTCTTGTTCCCCTTTACGTCTCATGTGTCATTCTGTGCAGCGGACCGCGAAGCTGACGATATCGAACCCGACGTTTAGTAGTATATCAGGAATTTAACATTGGGCTTCAAGCCTCTACCTTGATTATAACACGAGACAAACAACGAAAGCAAACCTACATGAGCAGGCCATCGCGACGTTACAGCAGCAAGCAATTAGGAAACGAAGGCCGAAAACTGTTTGACCCGTTCTCCGACAATCCCATTGCATTCAACAAACGATCGTATGCAACCCGACAAGCAAAGGAAAATGACGAGCAAGAAACGTATGCTCGACCCACACCCACACGACGACTCTGGGATGGTGGCGAAGAAAAACTCAGGTCAAAAAAGTACCCAGCTGCCAAACGCATCATCAAGTCCGAGGAAGAACGGAAGCCACTACAGCAACCGTCGCAGCAGACCCAACAACAACAACAACAACAGCAACAGCAACAACAGCAACAACAGCAGCAGCAGCAGCAGCATCAGCAGCCCAAAGTGATTGATCAACACAAGCGCAAGATCAAGGCCATGTTTGCGGACTTGCAACAAATCGAAACCAAGATAGCTTCCATGTGGAGCGAAGCCGGCAAACTCGCGTTCTTTAATCACGACACGGATGAAGTCAACACCGATCGACGGCAACAGCCACTCGAACAGCACTTGCCATTGCATCTCACCGACCAAGATTTGCAAAGGGCACGCAACGTATTGCATCAAAAGATGGATCTGCACATTGCGCTCGCAAACAAGTACTTGGAGATCATTCAGTTCGATTATGCGTTTGCCGAAAAGAAAAGCCTCGAGAGCTTGTGCTGGAAAAGGGCCATCTATTCGCTGGTTGAGCAGTTCCGTCAGGCGCTCAAGGCGCGTGTCAAGTCCAAAGATGACGACGAAGAAGACGAGGAATTCGAGATCCCGGTGCTTTCCGAAACAGGCATGACGATGGTGCCATTGTCTAGCGACGCGGATGTTTCAAAGGAAGACGAACTGGCCATGCTGAAGCAATGCTTTGACGAATTTCTCGACCGTGCTGATGACTTTTATCGACGATCGATGGTGGCGTTGCACGATATGGATGAAGCGGAGGCCAAGCAAGAAGATCTTGATACATCAACGCAAGATCATCTTCAAGAATGGCGTCGCACCCGTCGGCTAAAGTGGTACAAGGGCGTGCCTAATCGTGGTGATCTCGCGCGATATCGCTGGGCGGCGTGTGCTGAGGAGCGTCGTCAGGAAGCATTCGATGAGGCGTGGCGGTGGTATGCGCTGGGTGCATGGCTGATGCCAGCCACAGGCAAGCTCTACTTTCATCTCTCGTTGCTGATGAGCAGTGACACAGGAAACACGCGACAGGATCTGCATAGGTTCTATTTTAGTACACGCAGTCTGATGGTGCGCCGGAATGGCTTTTTGAATGCTCGCGAAGGCATGATTGTGCTCTTCGAAAGCAACCGCCGATGGGTCGACAAGTATTTGAAGACAGTGCAAACAGCTCGCTCCAATGGCAAGCGAACAAAGCGTGGCAAACAGCAACTGCCCGACGCGACAACGGTGTCAACGCAGGATGCGGTGGCAGGACTCTTTGTACGACTGCATGGCATGATGTTCACCAAGATTGGACTAGATCAGTTCCCTCAGGTCAAGCGACGGTTCTTCGAAGCACTGTTTCCCTCCGCACCCGAACAACAGCAACAGGAGCTATCAGATGAGGAGACCAGTCGCGTTGTCAAGCAATGCAGACAGGTCAGGGACGGCGCGCTTACGGGACAACAAATGTTTTGGTTCGAAACCGCTGTGCTGTGTCTCTCTTCGCTCTACAACTATGAATACTCGGCATCCAAGCTGAACCGGCTGATGATTCTCCATGGGAAACGATTGTTTGCGAGCGACAGTGAATCGAGCGATTACCAAACGCTGCTGGACGAGTTCAAGGAAAGCATCCTGTTCACTCATGGCATCGATTTGACGTGTCAGATCGCAACTGAGCTGTTCAAACGGTATCTTAGCACCAAGTTGCCGCGATCTGAAGCTCCCCTTTTGCCACTGTTGCCTCGATCACCACTCAGTCTTGAGCAAAACCGCGATTTTCTCTTCGAACCGCGCGACCCATCACTTGCTTCGGCAACAACCATCGCGTCAACCAACGAATACGATGATGAAGCGTGGATGGTCTACATTGAAATCCTCCTACACTGGATGGTGGTGAACTGTGTGTGCATGTGTCCATCGGAGGGCACAAGCTTGTGGGAATCCATCATTGGTGGCGTGTGTACCAAGGATGACGAACCCAAAATCACGCCTGCGTTCTGGACTCTCTTGCTGCAGTTTTTGAACAGGCTATTGCATTCGCTGCCTGAGGATACCAAGTATGAGCTTGTGAATCGCTACCTGTTGGATGACAACGACGAGGAAGAAGAGGGCATGAGTGAAGTTGCGTTTGCCAGGCTGGTGAGCAAAGTACTTGGAAACAAGCCCGATTTGCCGGAAGAAGATCATATGCGTGGACTGGGATGGGTGGACGATGTGACCGGCAGACTGCTCAAAATGAACTTGAGCCATCCAAGCAAGCAGCTCTTGCTTGACCAAGATACCGTGCGACGCAAAGTCAAAATTCTGGAATATGCATTTGCCCTGGTTAAGGTATGAGCAACCGCTGGCGATTAATATGAAAACTCAGCTCCATTGTCACAGCAAATGCATCACGTGCTCTATTATGACCCCGTGTTGGAAGTGTTTACCAGCAAAGCAGTGGAGAAACATGAAGCGATGGCGACAACGGAGGAGACTACTTTCGATATCCCTGCAATGGATGACTCGTGTGAGGAAGAACAGATGAGCACGACGTTGTTGGCAATGGATGACGCCGTACTGTTCGCCAACGAGAACGACTCTGTGGATGAGGATGGAGACGACGATATGTTGACACAGCTGAAGAAGCGCCGTGAGCAATTGCAAACGATGCTTACAATGACGACAGAAGAAAACCGGAACGGAAAGCGTCGTGTGCCTGGTCGTCTGAAGGAACGTGAAGCACGCTTGAATCGATTGCGCGAACGGGTCATCCCTGGAAAGACTACCATTATCCTTGACACCAACTGTTTCATCGGCCATTTCGATCACGTCAAGCGTCTGATCAAGAGCAGCAAATGGACCATTGTCATTCCTCTTGTTGGTAAGTACTGTCGTTCTAGTCACGGGCCACTAGGAAGCTCACACATGCTGCTGCATAGTGATTACGGAATTGGATGGGTTGCGTAGCAATACACCACCACTGGGTGCCATCGCCGGGAACGCACTAAAGTATATTGAGGCAACGTTGGCTGCCAAGCAACGCACGAGCACATCTTTGAGGATTCAGACGTCACACAACAACTTTATGCACGATATCTCGATCCGCTCGGAGCAATTTGTGTTTGGTGAGACGGACAAGAACTTGGATGACTTGGTGCTATCGGCATGTCTCTGGTGGGCCAAGGGCGACGAGGATTCATATGCACGCGTGTGTCTTGTGACAGGCGACAGAAACTTGAGCGTCAAGGCACGCGCCAGAGATATTGATGTGATGTCCGTTTCTGCTATCATGCAGCTGACTCCCCGATGAAGCGATAATCTTGATTAGCTCTCACAGGGTGCGCCTATTTGAGTGGCCAGCTGGCACGTGGGAAATACAGAATAAAGCAAGCGTTTAATGACAATGAGATGATATGGGTACGACGGATAGCTATATATAGATGAGGCTACATGGAAAAGAAGGATGAAATCTATGAATTACAACGAGGATGTGGACGCGCTGGGGACGGGAGAATCGGGTTCCTGAGTCAAGATGTCCGTAAACTTGAGTGATGGTGGCATGGAGGACGTCGAGCTGGATGGTTTGGGGGTGATCTTGGTGATAGCAGCAATGATCTGACCGTTCTGCGTGATCTTCTTGGCTGCGGCAATCGAAGACTTGCGACGACGGCGATGGGCATCCGTGCTTTGCCGCTCAATGACCTTCTCAAAGAACGTATCCGGATCGGTGACCATGCCCAATGCGCGGCGCATCTGGGTGTTGAGAAGCTGAAGACCAAGCTGGTACGAGGCGTTCATCCATCCGAACCCTTCGCGTGTCACGTACTTGAAATCGACTCCCACGTTGCCATATTCGACTTGCACTTGATGCGTCAGACTGACGACATCGTACTTCTCAGGGACCACGCCGTTAAAGTCCACAAAGGACTTTGTGATCCTGGAAAACAAAACAGTCAGCAACCTGGTAGCATGTGCAAAAAATGGAAATAAAAAACTTACGTGTAGAGCCACCGGTAAGCGAGACGACGAGCTATTTCGGGCATGTCGTAGTTTTCAAAGCCGCGCCAGGCCATGATTTGATGAGGAGCCCATCCGAAGGGGAAATCCCATTGCCGATTGGGTCTGTCCAGCGAGATGATGCCGCGCGATTCTTCTGTACCAGACACGAGGCCACCCAACTCTTCAAACTTGTGTAGTGATACCTCCGTCAAGCGTTGTGCTTGCTCCATGCTTGCACACTGCGCCCACATGGCCCAGAACGCGGTGACCGACTCGTACGTGCTCTGCTCTTCCTTGACCGTATCGTAGTCATAGTACATGCCCTTCTCCTCGTTCCACAGATACTTATCAATGCGTTGACGTCGCTCCACGGCGCGTTGGTTCCAGTCGCTAGCCAGCTGTGGCTCGCCCTGGTCGTCGGCAAAGTCGTCGTCAAAGATATCGCGAATGGCATCGGCAAGGTCAGTTTCGTACTTGTACAACAGGGTATTCAAGTCGATCGTTGCCAAATTGGCGCAACGCTTCTCGTAACGATAGGTGGTGTCGTGGCCAGATTCGCGGACAGCGCGGTCGTGCAGAAAATATTCGTCGAGCTCGGGTTCTTCCACCGTACCCTCGTTGTATGCGCGCATATATTCCTCAACGGACATGTCGGCACGCTGGGCGTACGGATGGATGACATGGTCAAAGTGGGAAGCCTCGGTTTCTGGCGGGATACCTTTGCCGGCGGGGCGGAATCTCGACAAGCCAGTCTTGGGATCGAGACGGGGTTCAGCGACCCAAACAGTGTTGTATTCGCGGATAGCAGCTTGCAGTGAAACACGTAACCATTCCTTACTTTCCTCGTTGGACGGAAGTTTGTCATACACACGCAGCGCCATGTCGGTCAAAAACGGGGGTTGGGAACGTGACAAGTAGTACGATCGGTTGGCGTTCAAGATTTTGCCATAGTGTTGGATTTGGTACACGAAATTGTCGACCATGCTCTGCGCCAAGTCCACACGACCGTCGATTAACAAGCCCAAAGCAATAAAATACGAGTCCCAGCCGTACATTTCGTTGAACCGTCCGCCAGGCACAACAAAAGGCACGCTTCTCAAACCGTATTCCGTGCGCTTCATTGCCAACGCAAGGATACCCGGACGCTCGTTGATGCTTTGCACAAACTCGGCCGTGAGGGTTTCGGGTAACCGTACGACCTCGAGTTGCAAGTGGGGGCGGTGTTCAGCCACCTCCTTGTAGTAGTTGAATGCGTCGTCGTCGCTGGGCGATACATAGATACGTGGGTTGGTGTTTGCTGATCTGTTTTTGGGATCTTTGCAGATAATCTCCATGGCTTCAGCATCCATGCGACGAGTCAAGCCGTCCCAAAAGTGGTTGCGAATCATGCGTGACAACCTATCCACGGGGTTTTCGTTTAAACGGGCTTCATCGAGCACGATATGCTTTCGTCCAAAATCTTTGGCGATGGCGAGTTCTTGGAGGAGGTTGGAGAGCACATAGGTGCCCCGGAGGTCGATCGTGCGATAGCCGCCTGAATCAGCCGTGCCTACTGTAAACGTTTTGGGGCCGAGATCGTTTACTGTGATTTGAAAGTCGCCGTCGGTATCCTCCTGCTCAACGAGGACTCGCAGGGTTTCTTTGACATCCAACAGGAACTTCTGGGCCTTGTTTTTGTCATCTATTTATATATTGTTGAGCAAGTCGTTTTCTTTGTTTGGTGTTGGGATGGCTCTACAGCCAATCGTTACCGTGAGAAGCACGTCGTCTGCGAAAAGCATCTGCGCTGTGTCGGTCCTAGCGGGCATGAGCTGTCTGTGGGTTTCTCACGAGGACCAAAATAAAGAAAAAAATTACTTGGAATGTTTTAAGGCGGCTGGTGACAGCACCGGAGTTGTTGCCGGTAGTATAGTATTCGCTCGCAGGAGCAAGGACATCGACCTCTTGCTGGGCGGTGATATGGACAGTAGATTGCATGATGAAGAAGGAGAAAGCGATACAAGGGGAGGGGTATAAAGGCTGCGAAAAGAAGAGAAAAGGACGTTCAAGCAATCCCTATTTTAAAAGCGAGCAAGAAAAAAACCCAGTTCATCTTTTTTTGTAAACGCGTGGTCGTCCGACCAGCTCAAGCGCAACTCAGACCACCACAGTCATTGGCCCTGCTTTTGATTTGTTCACCTCTCTATTCCTTTTTCGTACTGGTGCCTCCACCCCCTATTGTGTCATTCAGGGACACAAAAAAGAAGCATACCAATGGTCCTGCATTGTGCCACAAACGCTTACAGAAAAATAAAATGACATGTATGTTTTTTTGGCAACAGAGTATTAACATATTAGAAAATTAAAGGTAGGCCGTGCTACGTCGAGGGGCGGAATTCCATCCGTATGGAGGAGCTTCGCCCGTGCTGAACTCCACGTTCCGAGGATTGCCATGGCGCAACACAGGGACCGAGCGCACACTTGTGTCGGATGATTTCCGACTGCGCTGTCTGCGTAATGGCGGTCGCCGGTGGTAACCATAGTAATAGTAAGGTATCCGATTATCCATAGGATGGTGGTAAACAGCTGACCATGGGCGAGCACCTTGCGGAGGAGGGTAGAAATAGTATGCTGGATGCCGACGCACGTACCGCCGCCTCGCTTGCTCCTCCTCCTCCTCCGCTTCTTCTTCTTCTTCCTCGGACACGTATCCGGAACTCTCGTCGTCCTCTTCTTCGGAATAGTAACTGCGATCGTCTTTGTAATAAGTTTCAGGCACACGATATTGCCGTCGACCCTGATTGGTCCGCTGTCGATCTTTTTCATCAACGTCAGATGTTTCATCACCACAAAATGCTTCATCGATTATGGGTCGATTATGATAGGCCACCAATTGCAGGCGTTTGAGCTGAGCACGCGTCTCTTGCAATTGCTTGTACATCCATTCTTCCCTCAATCGATGCTCGCTTTCACGTTTTACCCACACTTGATATTCCTGTTGATACATCCAGAGTTTGTGATACAATTCATCGATTTCATTTCGGTGATGTTGTTCTAGAAAATAAGGTGACATGACATTGAATACAAACGAATGTACGATTTTTCATTATTAAAAAATGAACAGACCTTGAGGCTGAGGCGGTGGCGGCAATTCCTGAGGCGCGCGTGACAATGCTCGTGGATCCCCAGCTGCCTCCTCCTCCTCATCGAGGGTTTTATCAGCCCAAGTATCCGATCGGAGCATATCTTCTGTCGGTGGCACTGCCAGGAGAGGTGTGGGCATCTCCAGCGGTGGGGGCGATGAGGTGTTGGATTCAATTCTTAGCGGCTTCGGTCGAGTTGTTGGAGAGAATGAATGAAACGACGCTCGTCGTGGTCCGACGGATGGTCTCTGTTTTCGACGAAACGAGGATGATGGTGCAGCAGCTGGAGTTGAAAGGTTTGGGCTGGATGCGTTTTGGATGCGAGGATATCCGACCATATCCAAAAGATCTGTAGGCGACTGTGCTCGAGAATTTAAATGAGTAAATTCGCGCGAGAGAATAGCGTCCATGGGATGTCTGGAAGATACCGCGGATTGTTCACGCAGTTTGCCTTTGTTTTTGAACAGTTTAGGTAGTGGCATTCAAAAAAAATGTGTCAAGAAAAAAAGAACGTGAAAAAAAGGAGGCAAGTTTTTTTTTTCTTTTTTTTACACGACTCAGGAAACCATGTAAACAAAGCATTGGTTTTGGCCTTATTCACCTGATCATATCCCCACGTGAAACCTTTTTGTGTGCGTGTCAAACGCTTTTTTCCAAGGTACCAGCAAGCTTAATGCCATTGCTGCGCCGGAATGCATATAAACAATGCAGCCGCAGCAACGTGCGAGATTCAAATGAAGCAAGAAAATTCTTTGAATAAGCCATAAAGTACATCTTTTTGGAACGGATCCGATTTTTTTTAATTTGTCATGTTCGTAGCAATGTGCTAATCAGGAAGCTGCGATATATATGGAAATGCTTATACGTGGTACGCCCCACATAATAAAATCAAGCCAGACGCTTGATAGCAAGTTTAAATAAGGTGAAAACACGACAGTGGCGGCCAATCAATATATGCAGCATGTAAACATCACGTATAAATCGATCTTTGCTAAAATCAGAGGGGCGGCAACCCCCCCCCCAAAGGTAACGTGATCATGCGTGACACCATCTCTGGGCGCATACAGTGCACCTATGACAGCGCGAGGATTTAATACAGTCTTGCTACTATACAGTAATCCTATGAAAAGGTAGTTGATATGTACTTATTCTATTGGTTGCGTCCAACAATCGTGTAAGCAGAGCAGTATGTAGGTGTAAAAAGATGCTGTTGTTGCCGTCAGATCTGGAGCTTTATACACAGATTCAAGCAACCGGTTGTGACAACAAGTTCTGCTTAATACACACACACTACATCTACGTACTCGCGCGGACTCTCCATTCGACAGAAGATCTTCCGGGACCCACTACCGCGCCGATCGGTGTGCATGCCGCCTTCCGAAGAACCCCCAGGTTAAAACAATGAACGGCGATTCCGACGGAACCGCCTTGCACTCCTTTTTTTAACAAAAGGGGGAAACAAAGATTTGCACGTCGGTGATTGTTTCCTTGTAAGTCACCTAATAATATCTTATAAATTTATCCTATCACTTGCGAAAGGTACATCCAGACAATTGTACTTGTGCATAAATAAAAATAAAAATAAAAATTGCGCTTTGTTGGATTAGCAATTTTCCACATATAGTAGTGTATTCGTTTCGGGTCGTCTAGGCGACCTACAGCTAACAATGTAAGCAGTTATCGGTAATTGGCTGTCGATTATGTTCATTCTCTTGGTTGTTTTGCACCAAGAAATGCACTTTTGGCATCATTATAATACGTCCTGCGCGAAGTTAAAGTCGTCAGGTAATTTGACGGATATAAAAGAGACGAATCGAAGTTTATTTCGTCCCCTCCACCAAAATCGAGCGTTCTCATATCATCATCCAGTTCACTGTAAGTAATCGTTAGCAATGCTTTGCTTATAATTGTGCTTGCTAAAACTAAATAATCGATCATATTGCAGTTGTTCCTCACAATGGCCAAGCTTTCGTTCAAGACTTTTTTGCTCTTCACAACCACTATGCTTCTTTTCGCTTCCAATGCCGTCCAAGCTGTGCCGTTGAAAAGCGTTAACACCCCATTGAGAGGTGTCACGCCGTTCCAAAATGCTCCGTGCATAGTTCAAAACTCGTATTGTGAGCGCAGCGACCAGTGCTGCAATGGAATGCAGTGTCGTTTCAGCATGTGTATGCCCGTACATTAATTGTGAGACTGCATGTTCGTTTCTTTACACTGCTTACGATGTAATCATATATATAGAGGAATTCAGATCGTCACATACATCTAGAGGAACAATAATGCTTACATTGATAATAAAGTAGTAATAGTAATAATAATATGTTGTTACTCTTTGTACAGCGCGGAGCGCTTCGTTGATGCTTGTAAATTTAAAGTGGAAGATGCTCGAGCCGTAGCTACACATTAAGGCAACTTTTACTGCTATAAATGTCGCTCACAATGAATGGTTGATATGCTCTACGTGTTGGTCGGATATGCGAAGAATCTAGCATCGCATACTTCAAGTTGCTAGGAAGAGATAAAACCGTATGAGGCTATACAAGTGCATTAGCTCAAAACTCCATATTGCCTTATGCCCGAAGCAAGTAGTTAACGTACGCCTATTAATTTTCAAGGCACTGCTTCGGCAGGGACGATGTACAGTTACTGTAGGACCAGATCCTGCTTGGCTGTTGCACAAAAAAATATTTCATGCGTGCCTAAGGCGCGTTTCCTTTCCAGCGTCTCTTGTTCGAAGCGCAGCAATGACGAAGTATCGCAGCGATGTACCAATCGTGGATACCGACCCAGGTCAACCCACCTTCGTGAGTGTTTTGCCATCAGAGATTATCCCGCTGATCTTCGCACATCTCACGCAGCGGGATCGTATGAACTGCTTGGCGGTATGTTGAGCTTGGTATTATCGAGTACCTCAGCATACACAGCACGTATGGGAAACCGTGTCATTCAACTCAAGTTATTTGTCTGTAATCAACAAACGTCTGGAGCTGTGCCTGGGCAAGCATGTCAGAACAGTAGTCCTTGACTGTTTCCTTCAAGATGATCAACTGTACGATATGATCCAGAGACTTGTGGAGCGAGGTTGTCTGAAAATCAGGTTGCTTAGTGCGTTTTCCGGAAGTGTAGACTCAAAAGCAACATCTAACTCAATGTCTATTAGGATTTAGAGCCTCTGTCACCACGGATCAGCTTGTTTTCGTCCGTCTCTTGCGTCAGTTATCGTCAAGCCTCACTTATTTGGAGATGACAAGCCATCTGTCCAATGTTTCTTTCTTTCGTATATTCAATGCGTGCCCGAAGCTTACCCATTTTACGTTCGATGCCGGCGCAAATACCTTTGGCTTTCGGAATGCATACACAAATGAGCCCGTTGTACATGAACCGGCAGAGCTGGCAGATCAATATCCGAGCATTATCTATGTACTTGCACTTGAATGCCGTCATGGATGAGGAACAGCGGGTGGAGCCGGTGGTGAAAAGATGCCCGAACCTTCGCTCATTCATCGGCTCAACGAATCATGTCGGTGCCAACATAAGCACGGGCACCGTTCTTCGTCTCGACCGCCTAATTTCGTCGTGTCCGAATATTACGTACCTCCAAACGAGGTCGATTAGTGGAAACTTGACCACTACACCTAAACATGACATCCAGGAGCATGCGTACAACGACCGTGGCGTTATAGGCGAAAAAAGCGTGGTCTTCGTCGGTTCGGGTCCTCCAGATATTATAGCTGTGACGAAATATCACGAGTTTTGAGGGAAAACCAAGCTACATTGGAATATGTGTCGATTGGAAAAGATGAGACTGGTGCCAATTGGTCATCTGAATTTACATCACTCAACTTTCCACAGCTTCGTGGCCTGGTTTGGCTATGGGCTCAAGTTTGATGCTGCTGCACTTGTTGCTTTGCTCAACGGGTGCCCCTCGATCAGAACACTAACTGTTCGCGGCGCTGATTTGACATTTCGACAACAAATGCTTGAGTCGCTGCGGACCCTCGAAAATGTGCGCGTTTTGGAACTTATCGGGGCAGTAGTGAAAGACAACCGGTCTATGGCTACCATGATTCAACGGCTCCCTGCTCTAGAAAGCTTGACTTTGCTATCCGCGACCCTGCCACTGATCATGCTTGCCAATGTCCAACACTTGCACCGGGTTCACATTTCTATTAATACCTGGAAGGACATTGAGTCGTACAACGAAGCAAGCAGATGACTTTTGTCTCTATCAGCATCAGCGATGGAATTAAACACGCTGGAAACTTTAATATTGCGTGCTCCAAACATTTCGTACAATATGTTGCTTCGCATAGTAAACTCCCGACGACTCAGACATGTCGACGTGGCCGTCAGTGATGCCATATGTGGTGAGGATCAGGCTGGCCTATGCCGATTTGTCAAGTCCTTAAAGAAGTGCACAGCCTTGAATACATTGCGACTTCGCAATGTCAGATTCCTATCATACAGCGTATTTGAGATACTATCCGAATTTCGATATCTGAATGAAATCATGGCGGGTCCTGCACATGATGCATACTCGGCTCCGCCAGCTACGTGGATTAGCAATGCAGGGTTGATCCACTTACTGCGCAATGGTACCGAAGTGGAGCATTTGCGCTTCAACGCAGCAGAACTAGCTGACAAAGATAACAGACGATTGACGCTTGAAAGCTTGGTCAGGCAGATCCAGAAAGAAGTGCCTTCTTACACAGCTGAACTCATGCATGGTCTGGATATCGACTCCACAAAAGTAACAGATCTGCTTATCGAGCGTTCTTAGAAGTAATGCATTTCAACCTTCTTTACCATACTAGTCACCAATACAGCCAACAGCGTTGACACCTTATCTTATTCGGATAAATTCGCAATCATGAACAGTGCATTCCCTCAGAGATCATGAATAATATTCTCACAGCTGATTCAATTAGATTGCTTGGACTGCATAGTTGTGTGTCACGCTTGTTCAAGCATGATGCCACAATACTCATGATGTATATGCGATATTGTGTACTTTTCCGAAAGTGGTTACTATGATGATATGCCCAGTCGTCGTATGGTGTTAGGTCTAGGCATACATGCAAGAAAAGTTGCGCTCACCAACTTTGGACAAGATCCACTGTATGGCGTGACGCGGAAGCTTTGTGCCTGGAACTCCCGGAAGATTGAATACATTTGTAATTGTATCAATTCTAGAGCATCGATAAAGATGCTTAAAAGCCAAGATGAACTAGCATTGTGGACCGCAGCGCACCGGAGCAAAATGTTCTCCTTGCTGTGTTGCAACCGTTGTCACTACACCTTACATGTATATGCGGCTACTCTACTGGATGAGAGACAGTGAAACGACCCCATTTTAAAAAGTTGTCGGAGCTTACTGTCATTCTTGCACAATAGAAGCGCTTATCACAAATCACCAATTGAATGATCCGCTTAGTTGGTGTTCGAAGGTTACTTACCCGCTAGGTACTCCTATTTCCCGTGATTTTTTGTCAACGGTACCTTATTACAATATCATCCCGAAACCCATTGCTGATGACAGTCTTCAGTACCTTGCAATTTCTGATGGCTATGATCTTGAGTCGGCAGTTCGACTGGTGATAAAGAACTTACACATACCGAAAAATCTGGCCATTTACAACTCATGGCTGGTCATATGTACTTTGATCACTTTCTCTTCCACAGATACATATATTGATGGCTTACTCTCTCAATTCCAAAACTACTGCAATTATCTCGGCGCTCAACTACTATCCTCTTCTCGATATACTAGCACCTCGCAGCTGCTCTATCATTTTCAATCAAAATGTACTCCATTTGTTGGGGACGATACAGTTCTGTGTGTCTTTACACTTTACTTTACCATTGTGATCTCCAAAATAGTCTCTCCATGACTGGCATGCTCGAATGACTCTCGGCTTCAGAGAAACTACACATTGTATCTTCAGCTGTACCTCTGACACCTTTATCCAATATTCAATATCTAAAAAATTTAGGGCGTGGTGGCATGCAAGAATAATTCCCAAAGAATATTATAGCGCACGATACAACCGCAAGATATGTTCTCTCTCAGATATCAGCATCAGTGGTCCACCGACGACTCGATGTTTTAAGAACCATGGGGACAAAAATCACTTACAGAATATTGCTGCAAAATCCTTATTCATTATCACTCGGTGATATTTGTGTACATGTTAACAATGTTCTATTTCTAAATGTCTCTGCTGCCTCATACCAATTCGTTGTTATGTTGAAAGAAACAGCTATTGGTACACTATTGCAGTTCGACAAACTCGGGAACGTATCTTTCAACGTGCGTGCAGCACTACGTCGAGTATTGCAGCAAAAGATACTTCATATTGGTCGCGAGGGACCAACAAGTCATCTAATACGTCAGCGAAATGAGTTGAAAAATCAGGGTTGACGTAGTTTCTGGATGAAAACACGAGTTTGGAAGTGTCCAATTTCATCGGATGGTGCTTACGGAAGTGGTCACACGATACTTCCTTCCTGATGGTATTATTGCTGCAGTTTCCCTGATGATACAGCTACGTGTGTGCTCTATTGTACCTATAACGATCGATATCACGCAATGAAACTATGGTGCATACTGTTTTGAATCGTAAAAACTTTATTTTGTTCGAAATCCTCAAATTTTTTAATCCCCGCGGATCAATAATGTGCCGACAACTGTATTATGTTAGTCGCAAACACCTGGTCTGCGATGTGAGGCATATGTACGTGTAGTAAACTTTTTGACTGAGTCATATGCTTCTTTTCCATCAGCAATGTCATGGTATGCCTGGATATATCTCCAGCAACGCTTGTAAAAGCGCCTGATCTTCGTAGGGGTAACCTCGCTGTCAGGATCGTCATACACTGGCGAAATTGAATCAAGGAAGCCATTGAGGTTCTTCCGCAATGCAGGCAACGAATAGTCACATTCTCTACGTGCGATTAGTTTTGCGGCTCCCCAGTAGCGTTCAATCCAGTTGGTTTCGCAGTGAAATTTTGGGTACAGGTCAAAAATGTGACCTTTCTCTACCACAACTTCTTCAAGCATGGTCTTTTGACCATTGAAATCGGGTTGCTGTGACAGCATATGATACGGACAGCAGTTTCCTTCTTCATCTTGTGGCTCTTTTTCGCCGCATTTTGCCTTCCATGTCTTGCCTTGGTCCTCAAACTCTTTAAAGCGCCCAAGATTGCGTTCTTTTAGGACAGTACGGACGCCTTTAGCATAGAAATGCTCGACCTCTCTTGTTCCTCCTCTGTTTGTTCTAACGCTCACCAATTTGCTGTAGTACATTGGCTGTGAAAGGACGTTGCCTTTGTACATCATCCAGCCATTTCGCATGGGCCTTGGGGCATCCTTGGCAATTTCCTTATCTTCTAAGTTCATTCGGGATACCAAAAGAGCATCGTCTGGATACGCTCGATGGTTGCTTGACTGGTCAAAGATAAAGAGCGCCTGGCAATCGTCATGGAGCCGTTCAAATAATGGGATTGCATCATCCACCAGTTGGGTATACAGATCAGTGGCTTTCCAATAACCGTTACGGCTGTTGGCTTCCTTGAAGGTACGTGATGTCCAGGCTCTCGATCTCATTGTTCCATGGCAAGGACACTGGAATTCACTAACCATAATGGATCCACCAATTGACTTTTTACGGATAGTGGATTCGTCCTCATGCGTCCACACGTCTTCCTTCGCATCGTTTGAGTAGAAAGTACTCTCGTCGTGAGTAACTATCACAATTTTCTTTTTACCGTTTGGTATCACCGGCGCCTTGACTATCTCTTCTTCGTCTCCTTCGTAGTCCTCCATCAACTTCTTGCGCTCCACCATGCGCTTTGTCCATTCTTTGCGGTATTCCACAACATCAGCGCGTTCATGGCCGTCGAAGTAAACGTCTTTCTTATACTTTGCATATCGATATCCCCAAGAAATCATATGGTTTCGAAGAACTGAAGGAGAGATATTGCCTGGCATTCCAATCAGGTTAGGTATAACCTTTGTGTTTAGGTCTTTGGCAATATCCCCCAAGGTACGCTTTGTTTGCCTTGTGTTTAGGATCAAATCCTTGGCAGCAAGTTGGATGTCTTCATCGTTCAAAAGAGAAGCTCTTTTCGCATGCTTCCCTTTTTGGTGTTCCGATATTTTTTGAAACTGTAGGTATTCCTTTGCCCAAAGTCGGATCGATAATGGGCGGTAATATTTCGAAGGTTTCGTCCATGCCTTGGCTGCTGCCTCTTGCGATGCCTTCATTGTCCGCATGCCTGCGATGCGATACCCGAAGTACCAGTAGACGCTTCTGTACTTAGATCGTTCGTAATCGGGCATACTGTTTGCTGGGTGCGTCTGATTCATGTGGGTATCAGCAATAGGCTCCAAGGCTTTGTATGCGGCTTTCATTGCGTCGATGTCATTGTCGTATGGAAATACCATATCAATGATTTCAGAATCAACAAAATCAGCTGGGTTCATCTGAGACTCTGATTCCACAGTAACCGTATTTTCGGCTGCTGTGGGGTTGAGGGTTGCGATAGGAGGGAAAAAACTGGAAATTGACATATTTCCTATGGCCATTTCTGCTGCCTTTCGCTTTTTGTCCCATTTTGTTGTACGTCCAGTACCCCAGTATTTTCCGCGGGAAGTCTTCTCTGTTGTATCGGAAAGGCAGGTAAGGGCGCTTGGCTGATATGACGCCTCCTTCAATAGCTCTTCACTCTCACTTTCCGAAAGTTCGTCCAAGATCGCGAAATCGTCAGCAATGTCAATTGAACTGGTTACTTCCACTGATGTTGGAGCTTTTACGTAGTTTCCGTCTTTATCACGGAGCTTCTTAAGAGCTGCCTTGGAACGCTTGCTTCGTGGCATATTGAAAGAAGAAAAGAGAAGGGAAGAATGACAGCCACAACCGCAGCATCAAGAAGTATAGTTACACGATGTCATTATGGTTACACACAGCTTAAAGTACGCCTACGGGATAAGATGTCCTGTTCGAAATCCAGGACCCCTCTGCTTAAATTTCATTTTCCGACAAAACTTTGAACCCTTTAAACTTCTCCAGTTTTTGTTTTCATGCAATTTCCCGCACAATAATTGTTCTTTATAGCATAAAAAATAGATATTGTGCGCCGTTTTAGAAAATACCAACTTCTCGTTGCGTTTATACATCTGGAAGTTTTTCATCGGGATTTGAAAATTCTTCACTATTCAAAACAGTATGCACCATATATATTTGTCGCGTATGACTGTATTCTAATGCTATGATTTTATCAAGGACCACCTCAACTTCATATCGGAGAGGTAATGAAACCGATACTACGTATATACTGTAGCTTACTTGCCGTAGTGTTTATGTAATATCATATATCTCTACTGCTATCTGTTGAGGCGGCATATGGGCTATATGTTAAAGTATCGTCAGCACATACATCAGTGTAGAGTGTGATTTCGACCTACGGCACTGCTACAAAAGGCACGTATACCGAACATGGTTTAGTCGTAAATGGAAAGAGATGCAACGCGGTTACACCGCACTCCTCTTTCCTGCAGCAACATTATTCATCAATGGCAAGCAATCATGATACATCATCTGATCCAAATCAGCTTTCGTTCATGAGCGCATTGCCATCTGAGATTATACCACTAATTTTTGTACATATTACGCAACGGGATTGCTTGAACTGTATGGCCGTGTGTCGCGCTTGGTATAACGCTGTGCCTCAGTACACATGATACGTATGGGAGCATGTGCGAATCAGTCAGCGCGATGCTCATATGGTCAACAACCGACGTCGAGAGAGGTGCCTGGGCAAGCATGTCAAAAAAATCATGTTTCAGCACCTTCCCGACGAGGAGCAGTTGTACGACGCAATGCGAGGACTCTACAAATGCAACTGTACGAATATCGAGACCATCAGTAAGAAAATATCTTTTTCTTTTATAAGGCACCTTTAACATTTTGTGGATCAGGGTTTATACGATGTGCAACGGCGAATCAAGACGTCTTCATTCCACTGTTACGACAACTAGCGACACGTGTCACTAGAATAGAATTACTGCGCCATCGAACCAACGTTCCCTTTTTGCATCTGCTGAACGCATGCCCATCGCTTACTCATTTCTCATTTCAGGCCGCCACTGACTCTTACAATAGTCATGGCGTGTATGATAAGGAGCCTAAGTTGCATGAACGGATCAGTCTGCGGGATCAGTTTCCGAATATAGTCTACTTGCGGCTTAACAGCATCATGGATGAGCGAAGACGTGTAGAACCGATCTTAATGTGGTGTCCCAACCTGCGTATTTTTATTGGCGCAGAATACGGAGCGCATGCTGGGGCAGCATACCTTGGCATCGGGATCAACCCCGTATACGTGCGACTGGACAAGCTATTGTCATGGTGTCCGAAAATCGCACACATCCAGACTACTTCCGCCTTTGGCTACTTTTCTACTACAATTCAGCATCGTATCTCCGATTCCGCATATCCTATCGGTAAAAATGATATGACGGATGGAGACCACTGTCTTCGACAACTCGCAACATCCAGTAACTACGGTCTTGATAAAATAACTCGACTCTTGAAAGCAAACCAGCAAACATTGGAATACGTATCGCTTGAAAACCATGGCGAAAGTTTCAACTGGTCTCCAACGCTACGATCGATTTCGCTTATCCATGTGCATACATTGGCATTCTATGATCTGAAGTTCGACACTGCTTCGCTCATTATCTTACTTAATAACTGTCCAGTGGTCGCAACACTGGTAATTCGCGACACTCGTTTGATATTTGATCACCATTCGTTTGGATTATTTGGCCCCATGAACTACCTGCGCACATTGGAGATGACCACGCTATTGGTATTTTCATTGACCGTCTTCCTGCTCTAGAAAAATTGCACATTATATCATCAGTCATTCCTCTAGCGTTTTTTGCAAGCATCCGAGAACTGAAACGAGTGCACTTATCCGATATCCAATGGACGATTCCAAACACTACTTCGTCGTACGACGAAGCCTTGTTGCATATTTTCCCCAAGTCCCTGTCAGAAAGGATAACGAAACTCGAGATATTGCGGACACGATCAAGAAGCATCACCTACGACCTATTGCAACAAATTGTCAACTCAAAATCACTTCAAGAACTCCATGCACAGCTAGACCGCACTTTATGTGACGATGACGATACTGGCTTTTGCCGACTTGCCAACGTGCTAAAGGAGACCGCCCATTGGTATTCTGCAACTTGAGAATATCAGAAGTCTAACTTTTGCCTCACTCGAGGCATTGTCCAATATACCACAGCTTGCTCGGTTTACGACAAAATGGATTCTTCGTGACGATAATGAGTCGAACACAACGCGACTTGACAAGGCCGGATTAATGCAGCTTGTGTGCAAGAGCGCGGGCCTCAGGCATATCCGGTTGTCCAATGTGATATTGGTAGAGTAGGGTAATACAGTTAATCATGATAAAGTCGTCAAAGAGATTCAGCAGCAGTTCTCCTGTTATGCAAGCTGCTATGATGGACATGGGTGCCTCTTAACTGAGAGTGGTGAAGGAAAAAATATCCTTATTCAGCGCACCAGAAGCATATAGGTCACATACCATTTCCGACTAGAAATATATGTGCTGCATTATAATAAGGACGTTCCATCACATAAATTGGCCCAGTTTATTCGTTTGGAACTGTGTGTTAGATAAGATTAAATACTGTACGTGACACAGACTATGGATTTTATCTTTTCCTTTTCTTTGTTCAGGCATAACCGGGAGCTGAAATGGCTAATGGCGTTGACAATGCACTTGATATACCATCTGATGCGCAACAGCTCGCGTTCATGAGCACTATGCCATCTGAAATTATACCCTTCGTCTTCTCCCATCTTAATCAGCGGGATTGTATGAATTGCATGGCGGTCTGTCGGTCCTGGTACATTCGTGTGCCGCAGTATTCAAGGCGAATATGGGAGAAGCTTTCACTGAGCATATACGATATCCACATGGATAACCGACGTTTCGAGCGATGTCTGGGTAGCCATGTCAGATCCATTACCTTTCACGTGTTCGATGACGAAGAGCTGCACAGGATGATGCAAAAGCTCATCCACCATGGCTGTACCAAAGTCCAATCGTTAGGTAAAAGCAGAAAAGATGGATCGATGAGCGTCAGGGATGGGTGGTTAACTCCATATACGACGTAGACTTCAAGGGTTGTACTACTGCAGATCTAAACGTGTTTCTCAATCTGCTGGGGCAGCTGGCGCATGATTTGACTCATTTGGAAATGACACGGCATCGCTCGAACATCAGCTTTATTGGCATATTGAATTCATGTCCGTCGCTTACTCACTTCACGTACGATCCCACGGACTTTGCGTATATCAGAGGCGGCGTGTACGACAAAGAGCCCGTGTTGCATGAATCAAAGCTATTGTCGACCAACCGGCTCAATTCCTTGGTCTATTTGCGACTAGGTCGGATGATGAACTATCAGCTACGTGTTAGGCCCATTCTGCAGAAGTGCCCGAATCTCCAGTATCTCATCGGCCAAGTCATTCCTTCCGATGCGCAATATCTATCTGCAAACACCGCTGTCGCTCGCTTCTATGAATCCATCACTGTCCCACTCAATACATTATTCTCTCAGTGCCCCAAGCTTGTCCATTTTGAAACCAGTCGGAGTGATCGTGCAGTGCGGGAAAAAGATACAGAGGACAGCAACGGATGTGTTCGTCACTTTAGCACCTGCGAAATACAGGGCAGCTACGGACCCGACCAAGTTCACGTACATTTGGCGCGAAATCAAAAGACGCTCGAATTCATGTCCATCAGCAAGTACAAATATGCCGGCGGGATTGGTCGAAACTGGTCCTCTGCGTTGGAATCACTTTACTTGCCCAGACTACACACGCTGCTTTTCGATAACATCATTCTCGATGCATCTGCGCTGGTGGCCGTGCTCAACAACTGTCCTGTCTTGGCCACCCTTGAGTTTACGCTCTCGTCCATGACACTTGACCAATCGACACTTCAGCATCTTCGAACTATACCATCATTGCATTCACTCGACTGCAACATCCCATTTGACAACGGCGACTCACTTCTCATGATGCTCGAACGGTGTCCTGCACTCGAGAAACTGGTCCTGTGGGCAGATGATGATAGAATCACGCTCGATATATCTGAGACACTTGGGTGCCTGAGACAACTCCACAGTCTGCAAGCATACAGTGTCCGCTGGAAGTTCGAGGAAGGAGTATCCGACCTTTCAATGCTGCGTGAGTCGAAGCTCGAAATTCTCCAATGGATCGATGCAAAAAATGTCTCGAGCAAGTTGCTGCAAGCTGTTGCCCAAATACCCTCTCTTAAAGGCTTCAAAACAGATGTATGCGACGAAGGGCTTTACAAGCATGATGGATTCGAACTATGTCAGTTTTTCAAAATGCTGCGCGGAACGGCAATCCAGGAATTGGATCTCAATTATGTGGAGCGGCTATCCCGCGCCGCGCTCGACGCGTTGGGTGATTTGCCTTCCCTTGAAAAGCTTCGAGTGTCAGAGCCATATCATTGTCCCGGGGTCGCACTGCCTATACGTGTTGACCAATCAGGGCTGCTGCATATGCTGCGTAAAAGCAAAAGTTTGATGACTGTGGGTTTTACTGAGGTTGCCATAATAGAGGGCAAGGATGTTTGCACGGATGATCAACTGGTTGTATTGATCGATCAAGACGCACCAAATTTCCGTATGGCGTCCATGGGCGATTCCGAAGAAACATCCAGCTACGGAATGGTATTGCATAATCTTGTAATAGAGCGCACAAAGTAGCTTATAGCGTGGGCTAAATAAAATCGTTTTACGTTACACAGTTCCTTGTTGTTCACGAATGCTAAGCATCAGTAGTGATATCCAGTCATCATCGCCTGAACATCAATTCACCTTCGTGGATGCATTCCCCTCTGAAATTACAACCTCAATTATCTCTCACCTCAGTCAAGATGATACCTTGAATTGCATGGCGACGTGTCGCTCTTGGTACAGTCTTGTTCCGCGATTTGCACAGCAAGTATGGGAAACTGTATCAATCAAGGAGCACCATATTCGGCGCCTCAACCGTCGACGCGAACAATGTCTCGGCGACCATGTGAAAACGCTCATTTTTTCCCAAATTCACGGAGAGGAGACACTATATGAAATGATGCAAAGGGCAATAGGATGGGGGTGCACAAAGATAAGTTCTTTAGGTAAGAATTGCCATATCTCTGAACCTGCCAAAGTTGCTTACACGGCCACTAGAGCTCAGCTACTGCACAACAGAAGATCAAGACGCTTTTCTTGGTATACTGCAACAGTGGAGACCGCACCTCACACGGTTCAAGATGACCCACCACGGCAGCAATGTCGCCTTCCGTCACATACTTACTTTATGTCCAGAGCTTACACATTTCTCGTATCAGCAGTATTCACGTGCCTGGGTTGAACACGACGTATATGACCAAGATCCTGACGTCCACACACCAGTACCGTTGTCGAACGACCATCCAAATCTGGTGTATCTATGGTTAGATATGAGGATGAATGCGCGGCTGCGGTTGGATCCCATCCTGAAAAATTGCCCGAACCTTCGATCGCTCACCCTCAGGGACCATCGCAAGGATATGCACATCGATCATACTGATGCTAATTACGAAGGCGCACCATTTGAAGACTTGCTTACATGGTGTCCCAGACTCGCCTTCTTCCAAACGGCTCCTGCGTATACTTTTGTGTCCCGCTCACTGAAAAAGCATGTTCAACAGTGCTCTTACGATGACGTTGACAGTGTGGGAAAATTGGATGGACTTCGTCAACTTGGCATTTCGGGCGACAACGGACGTGATCGAATAGCTCAAATTTTGACCAAGTATCAGGATACAATGGAGCGCTTGCTGATCCAAAGGCATGATATCGACGAAAACTGGTCCTCTGTTTTTCACTCTCTTTTTCTGCCGCACCTGCGCTTATTCGCTTGCGAGCAGCTGCAGTTTGATGCTCCTCCCCTCATTAGCATGCTCAACCATTGTCCATCTCTTGCCACATTAGTCATCCAGGGCACTCCTTTGGTATTTAACCAATCCGTTCTTTCTGCCATGTTTCCGATGCGGCATCTACATACCCTGCATTTAGACAGTCTGGTGATTGAAGATGACACTTCTATTACTATGATGTTTGAGCAGCTTCCTGTGCTGGAGATGCTGCATTTGGTGTCCTCGCTTGTGCCTTTAACTATTCTAGCCTACGCTCCGTACTTGAAGCAACTCTATATGTACGAAGTTGAATGGAAGTATCCAGAAAGTACTCCATCACGCGAGGATGCCATCAGAAACCTCTTATCACGGCCGTCGCCAACGCTTCTACCCAAACTTGAGGTGCTACAATTGCATGCAACAACGATCACATACGAATTACTGCTGTATATTGTCAATTCACCCTCACTTGAAAATATCCTTGTACAGCTGGATAGATCGGCGTGTAGAGATGACCAGGATGGCCTGCAACAATTCATTCACAAATTGAAAGGAACAGCCATCCATACTTTACAAGTATCCAACATCGGAGCTTTATCTTATGAGATACTCAATATGCTATCCGGTTTGCCACGGCTATCAAAAATTTTTATCAGCTCGACTGAAGTTGGAGATGTTATACCGGTCGATAAAACTGGTATACTTCAACTTCTAAAGTCTCTCAGGATATCGGCCGCCTATTTTTCCCGTGTGATACCGACTCATGATGGCGTACCTGTCGCTTCTGACGATTTTATAATGGAGATAAAACAATCACTGGGCCCAAAATGCAGATTTAGCCATGTTCGCGGAGAACCCATGCATGCTTCAGAAGTTGCCCCAATAAGCTTGAATATATGGTAAAGGACAGTTTAACCTTTAAATAAATGTTTGGGGGCTACAAAACAAACGAACATATAAGTGGATACTAATAAACCTCCATTATAAAATGCCGTTCGCTATATCAGATTGACAAGCTGGACGTTATCTGGCACATGTACTCATACACAGAATCTCACACGGTGTGTATCCTGTTTATCAAAATTGGGAATCGAATCTTATGCGTGTATAAAACTTCGCTATTATCAAAGGGCCATGTCCTCGTATATCTACACTTGAACTACTTTTTATTTCTCTTGGCTCTATCAAGTGTTCTGAAGACGATATATATTAGATTATTGATATACCTCGTTATGCTTTCACCACATACCCCAATATCTACCGTATTGCAGGACCCTCGGTGATCTGTCTCTTTTAAAGACTGTCGGCGTAACTGGCTTTTTTTTCACCAGACCAATCCGAGTCCTCAAGTTACTACCACAAGGCAAAAGTTTTCTATACGTACGGAAAGATGGATCTTCTAATATGACACCTAAGAAGTACAGGTTTCGCTAGTTTAGCCTTAATATAGGCATGACCTATACGAGCGGTGATTATACGTACCCAGTTCGAAAAGCTAGGATCAACTATAACAACGAATACCCTAGTAAAACTTACGATGTTTCTCCTATTATACAAAAAGTTACTCGTCCGTCTCGCCATCTTGAGTATCTTCTATATACGTATCCTCTCTGCCAAACATACTGTTATTAAAGTGATTAACATATATATTGCTTTACATACTGTTTTACGAGTATTTTATCCAACGAACATATATGAGCTTTGTTACAAAGAAAGTCAACTAATAAATGGAAAGCTAGTTGCACTTTTCTCATTAAGGAATTACCTTCCTTCAGACTGACCTACTACAATAAAAATACAGAAATATATAACGCCCATATACCGTAATAGTGTCCAGCGACTTTTGTACTATATGTGCGTACGTATCGGAATCTGTATTGCTTACGTTGAACGTCTCTATAAATAAAAAAAATGTGAGACGTACTTTGTTCTCGTTTTTACGCTGTTCCTAATTGAAATGGAGCTGATTTAGTATGTTGACATAAGATGAAATGTTCGAGTCCATATTACGTAGTTCCTAACGATTGCAATGTACAAACTTCTTTTAGAAAACGAAACGACTGGCTTGTTATTTACATTAGCAATACCAAATACAGCAACTTTGAAAAATAGAGTGTTGTTTTAGCGGAAAAACTTCAGGATAGTTTCGCTTAAAGAACCGTGAAAAATTTACTGGGAACGGCGCATGCGATATCCACAGATGGCACCCAGCCGCGGAGACTTAGGAGGTTCGGCGTATTGTAAAACTTGCCAAGAGCCAAGATCTGAAATATTTCAGTCTCATACTACTTGGCATCTGATTTTCTTTATGCGATGGATAAATATTCTCGGCTGTCATACACTTTGTCTTACTGCCGTACATAGCGCCGATTTCCTGGCACTTTTGGTTGTTGTACGTGTGTCTGTCCAATACGTTATAGAGCACTCACTGCGATATTGCATCAATAATTACGCAGTAACTTTAGGTATTTAGTTTACCAGATAATCGAGAAGTTTACATGTACAGAGATAAAATTGCATTCAATCAGCTCGATCCATAGTACATGTATTTCCATGATAAGTAATTCGGCACCCATCCCGCCGCCACGGTACATAACTAGGTGCTTGAAGTTTTTAAACTGATTTCATGCATTATTTTATGTGTTCTTGTCATTAGTTTCATACAAGAGACTGATCTTCTCTAACTTGGACTTGCTCTATTTTCCTTGACCCATGTTAGAATGTTTGCAGAGATAGCTTACAGCAATTAACTGCCCAAACTCACTGAAACTCATTTTACAACCTGTCCGAGTTTGAACAACACTTTCAATAGGAGCATGAAAATAGAACTCAACTGCTTACGTACAAACAGCCATTAACAAAGTATGTAAATAGGAACGGCAAGACAATTGTATCATAGACTTTGCCTATACTTATAAAGAGTTTTGCATCTATGTATTTACTACATATAGTAGAAACTTACGAAAAAATGGTGCTGATATGTAGGATATCCAAGCGAGTCTTACTTTAGTGTCGCTGACAATGGGTTTGGCGCATCATCTTTGCACAGAACTTCTATACTATTTCAAGCATCTACATATAGCTTCCTCACAACTCTACCATAGGAACATGAGTCTACATGGCTACCGACTACCCTTTTATTAGCACTAGTGATAATTTGCATGTCTACAGAAGTGTTTGGCTCGGCGTATACTTCAGTTTTTCTATCGATGACTTTTGGCGGCAGGAGTATGTGTGTAGAGGTGTTAGGGCTTGTCCGAGCAATTAAATTGTGTGGCACTTTTTAAAGGCTGCTTAAGTATATAGATGCTGAGCATTCATCCAGTACTGCAAAAGGTCAATCAACATGATTATATACAGTTGCATGTCTGAGCGGTCCATTGTATCCTTTTCCCCCTGTTCACGTACGTGTCAATATAATATGCCCAGAAAAACTAATTTTTATAAGTCTAATGGGGTTTGAGAATTTACGCTTTCTTCTTGATAAAATGCAAATAGTATTAATCATGTTTTCTTCCACTCCTTCTGTTCATCTAGCAATAAGCGACATACTTTAGTTTTCGTTATCCTTTTATGGAACTTGAGTACCAGCAGGCCATTCACCTGACTATATTTTATTGACACGAGCGATAGAAAGTTGAAGCTGTTGGGAAAGGTACAATTCTATAATTTATATCCATTTTAACGACTATTTGTGCTTACCTTTGGTTTCAACCAAAACACTACATATGAGCATCATTTTATGAGTGTGTTATATGGTTTTTCACTTACAGATATACTGTTATGACATGTTGCTTACGCATTGAAAGTAAGCATGGAGTACATATTGGTACAGCGCCTTTAGATTGGTTGAAGCAAGCCTTGGCATTCCAGCCTAATTAGCTCTACAGAAAGTTCCATTCACGGCAAATCGATTCAGCCGTAACCTTCTTGTGGGAAAAACGCAACCGAGAAATGGAGCAGTACTCTATGGCATAACGATGGCGCGATCGTGTAATTCAGCCTTATGGAAATGTTAGGAATTCTATTGCAAAAACAGGGATGCAACTATTCTATATTAAATATTCTGACCATGGCATATAGTAAAATTGGAGCCGGTGAAATAATTCCCGCTTACAGTAGCCGGATCAAAGTATTGTCCTGTGCGTTCTGCACCGTCAAAATTTCTATACAGCAGCACTTTTGGATAAAAACAAAATAGTAAAAGGCGAACACAGACGAAAAGTGAGAAGTTGCGGTTTGTTTGATAAAATTGATCCATTGACTCTCTCACATACACGAGATCAGCCCAATGCCAGCTTCTATGATTCGATAGTATTTCTGGTGATAGGAGAAAGGCAACGGAGCATGAGCCAAGATCAGAGTGGGCTATTGCGTTTCCCCTGAATACACCAGACATGAAGCGAATTTCGATCCCCGCTTTTGACATGTCTGTGGCTCAAAGTCGGCACCGTAGCCGTTTTCTACTTATATGTCCCTGCATGGCTTCTTATTGACAAACTTTGGGATATATTTGGAGACACAGATATGTAATCTCTACCAAGCCAAGCCTGTTTTGGATAGAGATGAAGGAGCCAATGCACTTTTTTGTTGGCTCATCGAGTGTAACTAAAAATTTACATTTGTTTGGTCCGACAAGATTTGTTGTCGTAATCTCGGCGGCTGGTTGATTACTTTATTGACCTTGGCGCAATTTCAGTGTCCTCAAACTCGGCAGCGTCTTGGCGCAATAGCACGCACAGAAAAATATGCATATACTGTTTTACCGGGATAAAAAAGTATGGGTGCATGCGGGACACTAAATCGAATTTCCGTTTCCTGTGTTTCTTTTAAATAGACCACCTTGTTCTACAAATCCACTATTCTTCCATCCTTTTCTTTCCACACATCCTACAACAAAATGCCACTTCAAGTCATTTGCGCTGGATATAGCCGAACAGGCACACTGAGTCTACAACATGCGCTGGATATACTCGGGTAAGTATATGATCTAGTGATGCTGTTTTCTGATCTGCATGATCTGCTTCCATAAAAGTATCCTAATAATGACTTGTTTCCATAGATACCGTACACACCATGGTATGAGTGTATTGACAGATCCATCACAAAAGGCTACGGTATGGCTGAATGCCTACAAGAACCCCGGCGGACAGGATGAATGGGAGGATGCTTATGGGAGCTATGACGCAGCAGTGGACTGGCCGACATGCGTTTTTTACAAAGAGCTGATGGAGAGGTACCCGGAGAGCAAAGTTATCCTTACAGTGCGATCGGCAGAGAGCTGGTACAAGTCAATTCAAAGCACTATTCTGCCGTTGGTCCAGCTACGACATATGGGCAACGTAATGTCCGAGCGAGTTCGACAGATACGCGAAACATGGTTCGGCACGTTTGTTCGGGGCGCCAAGTTGAACCTCAATGACGTATCCATACTCTTTGATCGCAAGAAGATGATGGAAATGTATGACGCGCATATTGAAGAAGTCAAGCGAACCGTACCTGCAGATCGACTCTTGGTCATGTCGCTTGGCGATGGGTGGGAAGAACTGTGCGCATTTTTAGGCAAACCGATTCCGAGCCAACCATACCCCGTGTCAAATACTAGTGGCGACTTTTCAAAGATCTTTTGGACGGCAATGAAGCGAAGCAGAAAGGGTGGCAAGAAAAGTGCCCGTGCAAAAGAACAACAACAGCTTGCAAGTAACGATGGAGGCACTGCTGCTGTGGCATAAATGGAGTTTGATGCCCGCGCTACTGGTGTACACAAGGAGAAAGGCTGGATCCTTCGAATGTGATATCATCGCTTCTCTTAGAATAGTACACATGATTTTACAGATGAAACCTAGGCATTTTCCTGCTGTATTACATCGCAACTTTGTACCTGTTCCTTTCTTTCCCCCGTTGTGTTTCCAAGTACCTCTACATACTACTTTCTCACATTTTTGCTTTGATCCAACTAATACACACCCCGATTTTATCTTGATCCGCCAAAGCTCCATGTACCTGCCGTTGGATCCTGGCAGCATAATGAGCGCTCATGTGTGCATATGCAGAAGGATCAATGACCAAACGTTATAAAGTATCGGAGGGAGTCTTCTGGGTTGGGGGAGGGTCATCAATCATCTGAATCCGCGCTAGTACATATTAGGTGATCGACATCCAGGTACATTCGCTCATAAGAACGAAAATATGCTATAAACGAACAAACTTACTGTACGTGCACTGCAGAGTGACTTGGGCATCTGATCTACTACTTGTGTCTATATAGCACTTTGACACATGACGAAAAAAAAAGTGGCAAGAAAAAGAATTGTCTGTTTCAGAAATAGGGAATCGGTCGACTTTTTCTGAATGACGGAAGTTCGGAAATACCATAGATTGCATAGATCATGGTCGTGGTCGCACAGTCATTTTACAATGTCCAGCCATGGGCGATCGCGCAAGAAGACGACAGGTTGGGTTAGCCGCTGTGTAACCATGTTTGCCTCTTTAAGACACCCCCAATCTGTTTCCACTTTTTGCAGAATATCATGAATGGCTTGTTTCACTCAACGTTCGCTATTGCTATATGTCTTGTGATGGATCCGCTTCATGCACATGGTAACTGGAAGGATGGTATTCAACATATCCCAAATTGCTGGGTGCGCTAACTACGTCATCTCGGCTAGTCTGGGATCGCGGATTCACGCTAGCGGTTTCAAGGGGAGCAGCCGAACTTTCTTTTGGTTACAAGCATTCATGACAATCCGACTTATTTTATTTTCATTTAGCACGCCATCATCCTTTGGATCCCATCGATCGAACTAACAGGATGACGATGATGTCTTTCTCCTCGTACGTAGATTAACGATCTCCCCTTGATCTTATGACTATATGCATTCGCCAGGTATTCATACTTTTGCATTGCAGCTTCCTGATGCTTGTGTCAGACGTATCCGTCGTATACACTTGACGATCGTTGTCTCGACCTGTTTGATTTGTTTGGCAACGGTACTGGTAAGTATCAACGCCACAGGGATCGGCGACCACATGACAAACTCAAGGAGAATTAAGAAGGACTATAAAAGACAATTACATCATTCTGAGGCACATGGGTATTGGATGCTGTTTGCTGTGTGGATAGAGGGATGTATCTTACAAGTAGAGGCTGGCCACACTTGGAATTTCACAGTGAGATCGGTTAATATGAGATGATGGCGAGCATCTATGTCTTTATCAGATGTGCCCTTCATAGATGAAAAGTAGATGGAGATCATTTGGTGAAATTTTACTCATTTGAATAAATTAAAGACTGGCTATCTAATTAAGCGGTGTCAGCAACGGCAACGTTCTCTACATCCTGCTCGTGTGCATCGATGCCAATGCTTTCTGCCGTTTGAGACTGGCTGTGGTATATTTGGACAGGATTGTTCGTGCCATTGGCCGATGTTGGTTGCGAGGTGTCGCCCAACATTTTCAGATATTTCTCCAGAAACTTATATATCTGCGGCTTATGCTCCGACCACTGTTCGTCGTCTCTTCCCATGACAATAAAGTAGTTGGCACGATCAAGTGGGCCCACATAGCGGATGAAATCTCTGATGCGACCTCTTCCAGGAAAATCGACGTTATTCAACGTTTCACGCGAAACCTGCCCGACCCTCCACATCACCATAAACCGCTGATAGAAAAAGTAAATTGCTCGCCTGGCCATATCGACCTTCTCCGCCTCTGCATAGTCACCCTGTGGATTCTTCTCCTTGGTGTCCCGCATCTGTTTTACCAGACGTGCCCATTCGTTGGCACGCTCTTGTATTTCCTTTGTGGTCTTGTATCCACTGTACCAAGCGTACACATTCAGGAGATGGGTTCGCATTTCGTTGCTCGAAAAGTCTGTTACCAACGACATTACCATTTTGGTCAGATCCATGCGACCTTCTTCGGACATTGGCTTTTCGATACTAGGCGAGTTTGTTGCTATATTTTTTGGGAAAGGAAATGAATGCTGGTTCGTAAAGTTGATGAATCCGTGTACTGTAAGCTTCTTTTTTTTGTCGCCTTGGAAAAGGAGCACCGTCTCGATATACTTCAGGTCAACCGGATCCACCGCTCCGTAAAGTAGGATGTACGCGTCGATAAATTGCTGCCATGAAGCGATGATACGCTGTCCAATATGCATTTTCCAGAATAGATATGCCTCTTCCGACATATCTTTCTTGAAGCGATCGAGTTTGGGTTCGGCGGTACGCTCAGATAATTTCTGGCACATCATCAAATTGTTGAGAAGCCTGCGAATATCAATGGAAGTTGTACGAAAGTATTCCCGGTAGTCGTAATCACCCGTGAACTTTGCAGCAATGTGCGATCGTTTGAACATCCAACTGATTTCTTCAAAAAACTTCTTGTCTTTTTTGCTTTCATAGAGAAAAGTTTCCAGCACTTTCTGGGCCTCTTCAATACGTTGCACGATTTCATGCACAATAGCTTGTTCGCCGTACAGTTGCTCCCGGTCTTGTTGCTTATGATATCGTTGCTCCGGGCTTTGCTTACTACTTCTGTCGTTGTCTCCAGTTGGAGTTAATCCTGCATGGCAACTATCCGCTGGCGGCATCATTACTTCTGGGCATGACTGGTCTGCTATCGGTTGCGCTACATAGCTTGAGTGGCCAACCAACTGCACTTCATCGACAATTCCACTGTCATTGTTAAGCAATGCTCCGTCGCTTTGGCTAGATGAAGGTGCCCCTGACTCTGAAGCACTACTGGACCCAGCGGTCGTACTTGATTCTTCGGCTTTGAGCAACCTTCCTTCCTCTTCTTGGCGATAGATCGGGTCAATAATGTAGCAGAAAGTTCGACATTCCCGTAGACAATCATATGCCTCAGGGATAACGTAGCGCCAATCATCTGCCCTAGCTAAGAAGAAATGGACAGCCTTTTTCGCGATTTGGGCCCTGTGATCCATGATACAATTAATGGCAAGCGTTGTTAACATGATGAAGATCTACCAGGTGTACACAAGGTAGTATAGGAATAAAGAGAAAGGTTGCAGTGGTAGAGATGCGTATTTATTGCTTCTATGCATCTGTAAAGCGGCGTATGTAGGATTGTTTACGCGTATTTGTTGCTCTTTTCCCCTTTCCGGAAAAGTAGCAAAACCTAGTAAATATTGCTGCGCATCATCTTGCCAACACATCACACCATAATTTAATGCAACGCAACTGACATAACCCCAAGTACGCTTTCTGGATATATGCAAAGCCACCATAAGTAATATCGCGTGCGTATTAAGGAGCTTAGATTCTTTGTAGTTCCTGGTACTTTATGGTATACTAATTTATATAATGCTAAAGACACACTAACTATCTACACTCCCAATAACTAAACGATGAATCATCATAGAGCTGCCTTCACTGCACTTTACTTTCCAGTTCTCAGCAGAAGAGTGGATCATGCTATGTCGGGGTACTTGCTCTTGAATCAATGTTACATCGATTTCAAGTTCCGTGTCACCGGTTGTAAAGTAATATTATGAAGCTTAATCTTAGCTAATACCGGATTCATACAAAGTACATAATGTAAGCCTTCTTTAACGACGTATGTTCAGTTATCTGATGAAGTACGATCATAATGTATGTCAAGCACTTTCAGCATCGGTACTATAGATGTCGTCTTCATTGCTTCGAATTCCACTAGTCCGTTAGGCATTAAATACTCAATACACGCAGCTTGCGTGTCCAAATGACGAGTTAACCACGCCAGAAGATGAGCAAACGCAACTTGTTACTTTATTTCGTGATTATGTACACTCATGGAGTCTCGAAGATTTCGGAGTCACTTAACTGCGCCGGATATTTGGAATCTGGTGGTAGCTGACGAGCTAGATACAAATGTCATGGAAGTAACCTTTATAGTACAGAGTATTGTGTAGAATGCGCCGGAATGTAGGCGCCATCGAGCAATAAACTAGTCAGACATAGATCCACGAAATAATTCATGGTGCGAATAGCTTATGCGTTAGGCATTACAATGACCACTCCACATGGTAAGCTCAAGTTGAAGGCTCCCAGAACATGACAGTGATTGAGCATAGCGATGAGCAACACGATATCAATTTCGATAGCTAGCAATACCAACACACGTATATTTGGTAAGCAGAGTAATTGGAATAAAGGAAAGGAGCTAAAATAGTGCAAGGAGCATCAAAGTGATTCTCAGCTTTACGTCAGACATCGTGCAATTTGATCGACTCTGTTGCCTGTTGATACATATCTCTGGATAGCATAGTTCAGTGCAGTTGCTGATATGGTGTAATGATACTGGACTTTGTAAGAAAAGCTGTTGTTAAGGAAATAATCCTTGGGCATCTGTAATATTGCCTAACGAGAAAAGGCTTTCGAACGACAAGACGAAAGTATACATATTCTTTTATTGTAAAAGTTACTCTATATTTATACTGATGATGAATTGGGACAGAGAAGACCAATGTTTTGTGTGATAGTCCCAAAAATCCATGCTATCATCGAACCTCATACGATCTTGCCATATTGTCGGAGAGACTGAAGATCTTAGACCAAGTTAACGGAACAGGCTTACATGATCGGTAAAGCCTGGTCAAGGTCGCACATAAGAGCAAATAGGGCAAGCGATAATTGTACAGTAGTTGATGTTGTAATTACAGCAGATATAATCAAGGAATAAGAGAAATCATGAAACCATGGGTGATGGCATGTCGACAATATGACAACACCAAGAAAAGAGCAAAGCAATATCAACGGAAGATACCCGGCTGTGGGAGTATCCATTGCCATGACAAGACATGGTAGCTCAGGGCACAGTTTGAAGATGCCTCCGAGTTGCTTCTTGTTAAACACATCGACCTTCAGACACAAGTGTCTACTTTTGGTGCCTCGTACTGGCGGATTTATGCCTTGCCGATCCATCTCGTCATTGCCTTTGCTACAAAGAGCATAGAGAGAAAAAGAGAGTGCGCACATGAAACCCGACCAAACTGCGGCAAGCACGCAGGTGAGCTTGAGAAATGAGCTTTACATATGCTCAAGAACAAGGTTAACGTGGTTTATAAATAATATATTACAGAATGATGCAAAAATGATGATGATGATGATGATACTCGTACGAAAATATTTAAAGTATACTTTTTATTTTCGCATTAATGCCCTGCTTGCCGCTCTTCATCAACTGCGTAGCTTTCAATTTCAGATGCATCGGACGCGCTTGATCCATCGTGGTGTGATTTGTGTGTACACGCCGCAAATGCAGCATCTGGCATACTAAGAAAGAAGTATGGGTACACATCTTCCAACCTAGTAATAGCAGCGCAGCCATTCTGGCCCAAATAACTGTCATCTTGTGGGACGGACGTTGCACTATCATGTGCTACATACTTTTTTATATCTGTCGTCACGATACGCTTGTTTTTGAGCGTGTCATCACTCCCTACAACGCTGCCGCTTTGCTTTGTAAGGTCCGAAATGAAAATCCCTCCGTCGGCTTGACGTCTTTGTGTGCCGAATCCAGCAAACAGCAAACACTTGCGCACAGCCAGCGAGTCATTGAGTACAAAATACCAAGGCACGGGATTTCCTGCATACCAATCCACTTGACCCACTGCTGTTCTGAGATGGCCGATTGCGGAATAATCCATTTGGTGGACGCCACTCAGGTCGAGGATGAGGCCACGCAAAGGAGGCTTATGAGATCCATCATCAATTTCGCTCGGGTCACTCCAAGTCCTATCCGCCATGTTCTTTGGTAACGGTCTTCCACATTGTGTCGTCCGTTTCACTTCATCCACGAGATTCTCCATCAAATAAATTGAGTTCTCGAACAAAAAGTTGTCTCGTGGTTGGAAAGCCAGAACTCCGGAGGAGATTGGTTGGACACAAGGGCCAAGAGTTGGATGATTGAACGAAAAGTACTTGGAGTACAGGAGATAGTCATACTCATGCTGCTTCTTTACGTCACTGGGTAAAAGATGCAGATTCACTCGGCCAAGTAACGCGAATTTCGGACGTGCACTTCGGTAAAGCTGGACGACCAAGGAAATGGCCACAGATACGTAAATAGCGATATCGAGCCGAGTAAAAATGCCAAGAAAGAATCCGGATGCAAAGACCAGCAATTCAGAAGGATGGATTTGCCACAAGTTCCGCCAGGTGGATGGTCCAACGACAAGATCGGAAACTGCGTATGCGACAATAGCCGACAGACTTGCGATAGGAATATACTGAACTGCAGGCGTCACCACGTAAATTGTCAAGATGATTATGCACGCAACAAAAATATTCGTCAAAGGTGTTCTTGATCCTGACTTGGCGGTAACGCATGACCTCGAAAAACTTGCTGTCGAAGGATATGCCGAGAAAAACGATCCAGCAATGTTGGACAGCCCAATGGTCAAAAGCTCTTGATTCACGTCAACTTGTAAAAAATAATGCATATTTTTAAATACTTTTACGTTTGGAAAGACGAGCAAAACATACCCCGATAGTCGAATTCTTTTCCTAGAGTGACGGCAACAGAGCAATGCTCCACCATAAGAAGCGTTACAATACTGGGGATACCAGGCATAACTTTGGCTACCAGTCTGGAATCGATCTGTGGTGCACCCATCATTTCAAATCCGGAAGGCACAGGACCAACAATTGCAAACGGACTGGTGGCAAAGTTTCCAAAATGATTGATGGCCCATGACATGAACGTTGTAACGACCACAACAAAGACATTCCGAGAAATGTTGACGAATACAATCTTGCGTGCTTGCTGTGGATATCTTCGACTCAAATAGTCGCATCCGTGCTTGGATATAGACAGAAAAACAAATGAAAGTATACCGATGACTGCGTCAATGTGAGTATGGTTCAGGTTGACCAATGTCTTGCCGAAAATTAAATATGCTGACTCTCTCTTGTCGATATCGGGGATACCAAATATTCCACTAAACTCGTGAACCATTACCACAACGCCTGTACATGCAACATATCCAGTAAATGCTGGTTGACTGATAAAGTTGAACAAGATCCCGAGTCGCAGCAGGCCCAGTCCAGCTGTGATAATGCCTGCGAATAATGCCATAGTCACCATGGCCTGATGTTCAGTCCATAACCCAGACTGAAACTCAGGAGTAGCTTTCACATCATTGTAAGTGTGACCAACAAGTATGGATACCATTGCAGTCGGTCCTGATCAATATACTTAGCATACCCTTGTACAGTGTCAAATGGTAATGCTCTTACCAATACTTGTGTCTTTTGAAGTACCAAAAATTGGGTTTAGTAATAAGCCAACAAAGCTAGAATATAGCCCTGTTATATGATATCATCAGGAGACATTAATAAACTACTATGGATAGCCAATAATTAAAGTCATTCGCTTACCATACTGCGCGGGAAGACCAGCGATTGCCGCTTTGAGGTGATAAAGCATAAGAAAGTATTCGGCATACACGTCAAGAAGTACTCACCGAATGCAATAGCTTGTGGAATTGATACGATGCCCATGGTAAGACCGCAAATGAGATCGCCAAAGAACCATGTCAAGTTATATCTTGGCAACCATGAAATAATGGGAAACATCCTAGAGAAATATGACCTGACATGGTGAGGAAAATTGTGGATAAACGATCGTCGTTGATCAGAATATTGTGGAAGAGGGTTGTCAATGTAAACAGTTGACGACATCATGGCGTGGTTAGAGTAACTGTCGCAATAAAGACACAGCTGTATTTGTAAGAATAAATAGCTGAAGAAAAATTCAAAATCATGTAGCACTTTATATAATGATTACATTGGTATTGAATACGATGTATCATGCCGGGTATCATTACAGTATTAAGCTGGTAAGGCAGCATCGAACAGCCACGTGCGTCCGCACATCATGCACAGGATACCCATTAGATGCATTGTCATAGGTTTTCCAATCGCTGTAATCGAAATCAGTGCAGTATAGAACTGGCCCGTTAATGAGCACGAACTAAACCTACCCCGGATTACCAATTGTTATTTAGATTCTACGCTACGAGGCGCCTGTTCTCATGATGAAAAATTGTTTTATATTTGTAAGCATCAGAACGCGTACATATGGCACCTGATAGCACTGTTCTGAAACGTTACTGCATACTACTTCGGTACACGACGGCGTACATAAGGATAGCATATTTGAGCTCTAGTAACATACTGAGCAAAAGCTTCGGATAACGGAGCGGGATACTTGAATTCATGAAGATTCATGCAGATATCTAGAAATATGCAATGAAGCAATAGGGTCCGCGAATTAAGGAGTTGAATTGTATGTAATAAGATCAAGTTCAAGGAAACTCACAAGGAGTAGAGGATAGACAATGCACAGGCAATTTGACTTTATTTAGCTGTATGTACTGGTAAATTGGACAGTAAACTCCTCGGACAAGCTAATGTTGAGCTCTTTTACAACCATTACACCTTGTTCGCCTTGAAGTTGATACGTCAGATCGTTATACCGAGCAACTGTCCAAGCCGTTGAATGCTTTCCAACCAGTTTTATTGTGTCAATTGGCTCAGGATCAGGGAAGCTGAATCGACCAGAAGCATCAAGTACGCCATTTTCAAAATGAAATGTAACGTAGGATATCCAGGGCTGGTCCAAAGAATGCCCATCATCGATATAAAGCACACCATTCGCGGATCCTTGGTCGTCCAACGCAATAAGCAACGTATAAGGGGTTGCCATGGTTTCTCTGACCAACAATTTAGGTGTTTTCAAAGGCAAAATGGAACCACCTCGAACATGGATCGGGATATGCGTCAATGGCGCATCTAATGTAACTTTCGTGCTCGTGGCACCGGAGTTGTATTCTTCAAGTGTATACCAATCGTACCACACACCTGGTGGAAATTGAGCTTGGACTGTGGTTTCACCTTCCTCCAAAACAGGTGAAATCAATATATCGGAACCGACAAGTACTTGTGCGTCGTTGTTTACGAAAACTTTGTCATTCGGATATTCGAATGCAAGCGGACGCCATATTCCCAAACCCGTATCATGTGACTCTTCAAAGAGTGTATAGAAATATGGAAGCAGCGCGTAGCGGATGGCTAACGCTTTGCGTAAGGCAACTTCGGTGCTTTCCCACTGGTAAGGATATTGATCCACTGAGGATTTGGAATTGTGGTTTCGAGCGAACGGATAAAAAGCGCCAAGTGCATGCCAGCGTGTGCATAACTCTTCTGTAGCATTGTAACCAAATCCGCAGATATCTGCACCCGTCATTGGAATACCAAAGAGCTGGAAATTTAAAATTGTTGGAATTGAGAGCTTAAGATAAGACCAGAGAGAGTGGTTGTCGCCTCGATATGCATAAGTTAAGTGTGAGTTAAAGAATACCATGTATGTTGGAACAAAGTGTTACCTGTCCAGTGGGATGCATATTTTCCGGTTCCAGCAAAACTAGAGCGGGTCAATATGAATGGACGCTCGTTGGGGTTACTATTCAATAATGCCTATTTTAACATTATGCACATTACGTATCGAATTAGTATAGCAAAGAGATAAACGATATCTTCAGTATACTTGATATGTCAGATGTGACTCTGCATGTGCATAAAGGCTGTGCAGATCGTAATGTGGTATATCACCGTGATGTAGTGCTGTCATGGCGACCGTCTGTTCAGACAAGTCGCCAAAGTAGTTGCTTATTTTGTAACCTGGATACAGCAAGTTTCGAGAATCTTTGGAATACGCCGTGATTGCGTCGAGGGCAGCCTTTCGTTCTTTATGCATCTGGGGTGATTCAAACTCGCTGTTCAATATAATTTCAAGACCATCTTTGCCTGAATATCCTGTTCCGCACGATCCAAGACAGAAAGAATAAGGTTCGTTCATATCCAGCCAAATACCGTCGGGGCCAAGACGCTGCATCCATTGCCCGATTTCTTGGTTCCAGAATTTCTGTGCATTTGGATGCCAGCTGTCCAAAAAGGCGGTATATCCGGGCCATACCAATCCACGATATTCGGATCCATCAGGGTTCTTTATAAACACGTCTAACTTGTGGCCATTGGCGTACGAAGCGTAATCCAGATCGGCACCAAATGCCGGTTCCACAATGGTGACCAAGCGTTGTCCGTTCTTGTGCAATCGATTGGTGAAATTGATCACAGCGGCCTCGGGAAAATTTACAGGATCGAACGTAAAGCTTTTCCATTGGTCCATGTAGTCTAATGATATGCTTATCTTTAGCATTAACATGTAAAGGGGTAGGTGTACAAATGATCAACAAATTACCAATATCAAGCCATATGGTTTCCACTGGGAAAGTACTATGTCAATCACAGGTGCATTTCTCTAAAAAAGTCTTTTCTTACATGGCAATTCATGCTTCTTATACTCATCAATCACTTCTTCAACCTGTGTAATGCTTTTGAATCCGTATCGGCACTGGTGCCATCCCAACGTCCACAAAGCTACGCAGTATTAGAATGGCATCATACTGGCGGTAAATAAGCTTACCCGGCATAGCAGGCTTTCCAATGACGTCGGTATACGATCGAATGACTGAATTGGGGTGTCTGTCGCGTGGTACGAAAATGTAAAAGTCAAGTATGCCACCGATTACTTTCCACGTGATCCTTCCTCTGTTATATATCACGTCCATTCCGTGCGCGTTCAATAGCATTGCTCCATGCGCTTTTCCATCACGGAGCTCAATATAGAATGGATGTTGGCCATATGAATTGGTATCTAACCTATAAAGTGTGTTAATGACGAGCGTTTCGCATAACGATCAGCAGGATGAATTTCATACGGTGTTGGCGGACCAGTCGTAAATATAGCTGTTCTGTTCTATAAATCGCTGAGTCAAGAAGCGGTATCACGCTGATATATCTATTTTCGCTGGGACTTACATAATGGCGACGGAAAGGAGCGTTGGTTTCGCCAAAGCCATATATATTCGTGTTTTCGGGGACGTGCGTCGATAGTTCAACTATTTGATAGACTTAGGTTTGAAACTCTGGATCAAAAGCTTGTTTCATACGGTATTGGTCCTCAAACACCAGCGGAAAGCCCTCTGTATCAAATAAAATTCGGTCGTCCCATCTTTGGACAACCTTGAAGCCAAAAGGTTTGGATGTGTATTGGAATTCATAGTTGTGAGTATACACAGGGAGACTTTCAGGTCTCGGCATTCCAAGTGGTGAATCCGAAACAATAGCCTGCGCACGATCTTTGTCCGAAATCTATGGCGATGTAATAATACACTTTTAAAAGGTCGCACTGTCCAGTAAAGTAGCATACCTTGATATGCAATCGATCCTTTGTCTCATAGTCGACATGGACGACAAGGTCACCGATAGGTTTCCCATACAAGCTATAGTCAGATTGGATTCGTAGAGGTATTTCGAAACTAAATTCCGTTCTCTTCACTAGATCTTCTTGAACTGCATATTCAGGTGCGGACCATGACACTATATTTTTTATTAGTTGCTACCATGAACAAAAAGTAAGCTGCGCTTGCAAACTGCTGGGTACCATCGCTTGGATCAGCAGCATAAGCCCGAAACAAGAAAAAAGAGCCGAACCACAGTACCAAAAAGTGTGGCAGCATTGAACAAAGGGTATATTTTTTGGGCGCCCCAAGACAGCTTATATATAGGGCAAGCGCACATTATGCATGCGCCGCACTTCAGGGAGCTCCGTAAAGCATACTTCCCCGTATACGTATGCCAGCAACGTAAGGTCTTTGGACAGATCGTCAATAAGGGGAAAAGTGCGGTGTACGCTGCAACCAAGCGGATAAGGCCAAGTAAAACAGTTTGGCACGCGCCCACTCTAATTGGGCATCGGGTTTGACGGCACCCCGAGGCAGTGGGTGGCTTGTGATCAAATTTTTGACCGCTTTAAGTTCAAGGGATCTTTTTTTTTCTTTCTCGACCACCTACTTTTCCTTTTCTTGTAAGTTTGTTGCGAATTGTTGGCTTAAGAAGCACGCAAAGCTTAACTCTGTTCCGTCGTGTTTTGTAGCGAAAATGTCTGACGATCACCACGAAACCACCTTCGATACCGCTGATGCCGGTGCTTCGTTGACCTACCCCATGCAGTGCTCTGCCCTGCGCAAGAACGGCCACGTCGTCATCAAGGGTCGTCCCTGCAAGATCGTCGATATGTCGACCTCCAAGACCGGTAAGCACGGTCACGCCAAGGTCCATTTGGTCGCCATTGACATTTTCACTGGCAAGTAAGTACATGATTTGCCTCATTCTGTTACCATGCTATGAACACACGCACCTCTGATTTATAGGAAGTTGGAAGATCTCTCGCCCTCGACTCACAACATGGACGTCCCCAACGTCGTCCGTCGTGAATACTCCCTCATCAACATTGATGACGGTTTCCTCTCGTTGATGCTCGACGATGGCTCCACCAAGGACGACGTCAAGCTTCCCGAGGGTGAGGTCGGTGCCCAGATGGAGGCCGATTTCGAGGAGGGCAAGGAATTGCTTGTCACCGTCGTTGCTTCTATGGGTGAAGAGCACGCCTTGTCTTGTAAGTATCCTGCTTTGTGATTGATTTCGCGCAGATCAAGCTAATCCTTTTATCCGTTTACAGTCAAGGAAGCTCCTAAATAAGCTGGTCCTTTTGCATTGTCCTTGTATTTAAAAAAGCAACCGCTCTTCATCTATATCGCTTCATTAAAAACACACTGTTTAAAGACAAGCAAATGTCACTTGGAATTGGTATTAGGCGGCGGGCATGCCCGTGTCTGCCTTGGCATGTATTATTATTTGGGAATCATAGTAGTAGTAAACGGAAAAAGAACAACAGCAAAAGCAAAAGAACAGGTTGGAGGGTGTGTCGGTATAAGTTTTGTACAGTGTATAATGGGGGGGTGTAAGAGGGTATTGTTTCTGATCTAGTGTGGGGGCCGATAGATCAACCATGGCCCAAGGCTTCTAGTGATGATGGGATTCATCCATAATAGGCTGCAGCGTCATGACTGGCACCGCGGTAGGACTGGAGGGGGAGATTGACGACCGTCGTCGAGTGGAAAGTGCGGGCGACGACTTGCGTCGAGCAATAAGGGTTTGAATCAGTGTTGAGATTGATTTTTCCGGAGGCGGCCAATTGGGTTGCACCGGTGATAGGGGTGACAAAGGTGATTTGTGGAGTGATGATGCAGAGGAGTTGCAAGAAAACGACGGAGATGGTGGGAGTGACTCTGAAGAAGTCGACTTGTTGTTCACGGCGAAGCGTTCGAGCCACTTTTCCAAAATGTCGTTGTTCATGCTGTTGTTGTTGGTCATATGCTCTACCCAGTTGTCCAAAGCTTCTTTGGTCTCAGCCACGAGCACTAGATCCGGCCGGTGCGATTCGTGTGATACAAGTTGAAAGGTTCTTTGGGAAGGTGTTCGGTTGAACACAATGCCTCGTTGTGATGGCGGAGTTGCGATAACATTGTAGTGGACGAGGTCGAGGATGACTTTGGGCTTAATATCGTTCTATAGAATGTCGCCGTTTAGTACATCGCTGATATGCTGCTGCTTTGTTTCACATACCTCATCGTTGTAAAGTCGAAGCTGCTGACCATCCAATGTGCAAAAGTATCTGTTGTGCGATGCTCTCCATACAAGGTGTTTTCGTAGTTTGGATATCAGAAGCCAGCCCTGATAATCGTGTGAGAGTGATGTGCTGGAGATGTTATTCGGTAATGAAGCGATCATGTTGTATGAATTAAAAGACTGTAGCAAAACCAAAAGTGGGAGAAGCCGCTTCTTTATAAATGGACGAACTAATGGACTTCCAAAAGGGTGTGTCCAGTGTTACACTGCAGCTTTCACTCGAATATTTTTGATCGCAATCCTCCCATGTTGACACCGATCGCCGACCACGTAATAACCAGGCTAAAATAAACCTTAGCCACGACAAATGTCTATCCTCCCAAAAAAAAGTCATTACCGAAACCCTTGCGCAGTAGGGTTATGAGGGTGATGACCAATTACTATTCTCACTTTCGTTGTTCGCATGCGCGTTGCTCAATCCCTATCCATATTCTTTGTTACAAAACCCTTGGCATTTGCCATGCGTTTAGAAAAAAACCTTGGTATGCATACATTACCCAATGTTTTTTTTTTCTTCTCCACTGTTGGTAAACATAATAATCATGGGATCGAATAATAGGTTTCCATATTCATAAATGAATGCATGCATTTGTATCACCCTAGCTTATTCGCGCGCGAGAGAAGGCAACAGCTTAAAAAGTCAGCACGCGCGATAGACAACGTGGTTAGCACTAAAATGAATTTTTAGGAGATGGTTAATCCAAAGCCCCTTATTCGTCACCAGTTTCCCCCCCCCTCTTTGCAAAGTAACTAAGCAGCAATGTTACTTGTTGTATTTAAAGTTTACAGAGGGAATCAGACTTGAATTTTCTTCCCATCAGCACAGCAACTAGATCGGACAATAGCTTGCTAGGAATTTATCTCAGCTTAGAGTTATCACAGCTGCATGGCATAAGCGTTATTAGACCCCAGCTCTTTTCCCAAAAGGGCATGCTTCCTCCAGGTTTGACCTTTCGCGCGAAAGGGTTTTCTCTCAAGGTGTCACAAGAAACCTGGTTTTGGTATTGCGGCGATGATCGACTTATTGTTGCATTAGCCTCAATCGACCATCGTGTGTTTATTCATCGACCCTAAATACTGAAGTGAAGTAGCTATACAAGAGGGGTTGGTGAGGAAGGTTCAGGGGTGTCCGGTTGCTGTGGCACAACAGGCGGCAACTCTTTCTGCGATGATGTGGACTGCTGCTTTTTGTGATTGTGTCTTTGCAACAAGGACGGACTGCGCTTCAACGCATTCAGCGAATCCTTTCTAGCAAGAATTGTCCTTCCTCTTGAATCTGATCGAGCAAGCGGGGGCTTCATTATAGGCACATCAGGTACTGGGTCGCTGTTACTCTTGGTGGAAAGGGAGCTGGATGGTAGAGTGATACTGGATGACGCGGTAGAAATGTCGTTATTGTTTGGATGAATGGCCACTGGTGCCTGTGGCGGTGGTGCAGGCGGTAAGGGTGCGCGGGAATGTTGTGGATTCTGTCGCTGCTTTTTCCTTTCGGCGATAGCGGCTTCAACTGTGACAAATAACGTTTGATGGTGCGTGATCAGATCGGAAAACACCTTATCGACACACCATTCACCGGCATTTTCGGCGTTGTTGTGGTCGTGGAAGATGGCAGGAGTGAAGATCAATGACAGGTTTTGCATGTTCATCTTGTTGACGTCTGCGTGGGCTGTCACTTTGGCCAGATGCTCAATGACCGTTCTGAGCGTGTCACGATGAGCATCTGATAGCTCGGCTAAATTAGATTCCAATTCTCGCAGCCGAGTGGGATCATCTTTATCTAATGCGCCGGATATTAGTCAATCATTTACCACCTCCCTTACGTCCTAAACTTACTAGAGTATTCCGCGCGATACCTCATCGGCAGGCCGAACAATGGGATTTCAAGCTCGCGTAGATAGACTTTGAGGACCGATGCGATCGTAAATACGTCATAATTGTTGATATTGACATTCATTTCATCCTTTTCAAAGTCAACTTTAAGCGCATCCATGTTGCTCTGTCTGCCAGAAACTCGGTAGATTCCTTCCTTTTTTAGACCTCCTTGTTCCTCCACGGCTTGGATGCACTTTTGAACGAGTATTGGCACAGTGCGCTGATGGATCTTCGCGTACGATTCCAGCGACGTGCTGAATTGGACATCTGTGATCCGGACATTCCAAGACGTGAGAACGCGATTCTTCCCTTTCGACGGTACACTAAATATAGGGATAAGGTTTACCTTTCAAAACCCCATGATAGCGATTCTCATAATAGATCTGCTCTGGAACGTCGAACTGGGTCTTCGTCTTTTCCCATTCAGAGAGGAATAGTGCCACGTCTGCAGGGCCACTGACTTGTTCGTTTGCCTGGACCACCTTCTGGGCCCACTATATATGTAATTCGGATGAAAAATTAATATCTGCAGCAATGGAGTATGCGGAAGGTGGGCGCGGACTTACCGTGGCTTCGTGCTGCTGCATCTCTTGTTCAACCTTCAAGATGTTGTGTAAGACGGACTTTGTCATTTCCGCCTTGTCGAGTATCATGACCTCCACATGCTAAACGCCCGAATAACCCATTATCCAACTGACCTCTGATACCGCGTACAACCTTACCTTCATCGCATGCTCCGTCGTCTCGACCTGTTTTCTTCGTTCTCGCTCCATAAACACGACGCCTTTCCGGTATTCACGATCTATTTCAAGCTCCGTTAGCTCGCATACATCCTCAACGGCACCAGCCACCAGTATTACCGAGATCAACCATCTCACGCTTTAGCTTGGCGACCCTTGTGTTGGGATCCATGTTGGATGACATGGCATTCACAATCTGAGTTCGTAGTGCCTTCAGGCCCGCCATCCGTCGCCTATGCGTATCGTGTGAAGACGTCGCCGACTGGTCGCTGTCACTAGATTTTCTCGGTTCCTCTGTTGGAGCTGTGGTTATTGATCCGGCTGTTTGTGCAGGCGCTGTTGATGTTGTGGATGCTGTTGCCGGTGCAGCATTTATTTCATCCTCCAAAACTTCAATCTCGTTGCACTTGGCATTATACGCACGATGCCTCCTAACGAAATCGCGCGACCGGAACGACAGGTAGTTGGTGTTTTTTTCACCGAGGATGTTTTTGATCCTTTTGCGCCGCATCTCCTGGGTATTCTGATAATGCGCGTTATATATCGCACGTTGATGCTCTGCAGACGTATATTACCTTGACATCGTAGAGCTGTTGCAACTGAAGTTTCATATGCTTCACTAGCTCGCGCCGCCCATTCACCGTCCGACTCATTGACATCTCGTACTGCATGGTGACCTTCTGATAGGATGTCCGTGCGTCGCCGAAATAACGGCTGTCTGCCTCAGGTACGGGCGCCATCCGCTCGATACGCTCCAGGGCCTGGAGATACGTCGTTTCGGCAGTAATCCTATAGGGCGAAAACGGTAAGGCACAGAGGCTTCTGGTGCTAGCGAGTACACTAACCGTGCATTCAGGACGTTAATGAAGTGATCTAGGTCTTGAATGTTCCACTTGATGATTTTATTAATGTAATCAAGTTGGGCATTCACGTTTGGCTACATGGTGTTATAAGTTGGCGGCGGCAGGATGCAGAAAGGGATCAGTGCGTACCTCGTTGTCGGATGGTTGCGGCGGTGGAGGTGGTGGCAGCTGCTGTGGTTGTGTATTCTGCGAAAGACTTTTTCCTCGTGGTCTAGCCATAATGTCCTTGGGAGCGTAATGGAAGAAGAAGGTATGTACATAACCAAGGAAATATGTGGGTGGCCGGCGCCCGAGGGTGCTATGGTGGCATACCGGTGAGCTGAAAATGTCCGTACCAATATGGCAAGGTCAGACAATGAGTGTGGCGCTGTCTCATCCATTGTTCAATTTCAGTTACAAGCGTCGTCTGTCTTAGTGCATGATGGATGAGTGCGTATATATTTATCGCTGCCCGTTTAACAGATTTAAGCTCTAAGCACGATGGATGCCTTTTTCGTGACGATGGGGGGAATAAAATAAATGATCTAACTACAACTAACTTATGCTTCCAGCTTGGACGACGCCTGCGACTTGCCATGCCCGAAGCCGAACGGCGTGTTGATGTCCTCAGGGTCCAGTCTAACCCCCATTCATTAGCGCATTTAATTACATTAATTAATTCATATTAGATCGTTACTCACTCTCGGAACTCGTAGTGGCCCTCGCCGTCAAATCGCAGCAGGTATTCGTGGTGGCGTACCAGCGATGTTCTATATTAAGCCATTTTTAGAACCAGAATTTGTTGCTTCTTTTTCCTTGGCCCTTATACCTGTGCGACACCGTGAAGAGCGTGATGCCCACTTTACGCGCATACTCATACATGATGGCCTCGATGTCCACGCTGACTGCGCTGGTGCACTCATCCAAAATAGCCTAACAGCAAACCGCGTCAACTTCGCCTTTTGCTCGCGCGAAAAAAAGCTTCCAACTTACAAACTGAGGCTTATGGTAGAACAAACGAGCCATTGCCACACGTTGCTTTTCACCGCCAGAAAGCCTATAATTAACACCGGTTTTTTTTTAGTGAAACAAACGCTCACACACACGCGCATCTGTTCACTTACACATCAGCCCAGTCTTGGATCGCATCCCAGCCACCCTCGCGTTCCACAAGGTAGCCAAGATGGACCGTGTTCAGCAGATTCATCAGTTCGTCGTCATCGTAGCCACGTTCCTTGGCCTGCGCTGCAGTGTCCGGGTAGATCACTTGGTCACGGAAAGTGCCCAGGGCAAGATAAGGCTTTTGCGGCACATAGAACAGTTTAGATGCGGCTGGCTTTGTCACAGTGCCACCTTTTACAAAAGACCGGGTAAGTGGGGATGCGTTACACAGAGTGCTCTTTTTATATCTCTTACCAAATAATGGCCACAGGTCGCCAAGGATACGGAACAGCGAGCTCTTGCCGCAGCCGTTGGGTCCGGAGATAAGACAGTTCATGCCGGTGCTTACTTTGAATGACAGATCCTTGAGCTATATCCATTTCCTCCAATCAGTATTGCGTTATTCAGGACATTTAACTTGAGTCTTACCAAAACGTCACTGTTGGGTGTCACGATAGGGACATTGTCAAACACAATAACACCGTCCTTAATGATCACCTTCCCCTTCATATCCTTGGGATCCACAACTAATAGAACAAGTTAACATATCTTTCTCTTCAACTAGCGCGTCGCTCCTTTTTACATACCCTTGTTCTGTGTGGTTTCAGTTTCCGTCGAAACCATGGTGCGGTTGTATTTACCCTTGCTAACGTCGCGGAGCACTTCAAAGAGTTCAGCGACCCGGTGCTATTTTGATCATGCGTCAGTTTGGGCTTATCCTGCCCCTTGAAAAACAACAGTATCAACTTACTGTATAGCCTGCGAATCGGGTCAAGTCACGACCTGTCAGGATCAATCGTCCGACCGCCTGTGAAAGGTTGATCAAGTAGCTCGCTATAATAGTAATTGTTAGCACTGACATATTTGTATTGAAGTCAGATACGCATACAGTTTCTGGAATAATCTTCCATAAGCTTAGTAGGATCGTCCATCGCGGAGCCCATATGGCTTGTCGCTAACCACATTTTGATTAGTAAGAAAAAAGCATGTCAGCGTTGCATCATCAAAATCTTACCATATCGAGGGTCAAATACAGGACGAGCCAATAGACTAGAAAGAAAAGTCATCAAGAAGTTAAAGAGAATGTATGTACCTGCAAACAATCATGTACATACTAGTAAGCTGTCATCGTTGCGCAGTATTTTACAAGTACAGAGTCAAAAATGCCGTTCAGGAAGCGCAAAGTATATACTTTGCGGACATGGTTAACGATCTAGATAACATCCACGTGCATTAGCGTGCGGTGCCTCGCATACACAGAACTGCTGTACCTTTTGGAATGTGTTGTTAACGACTTCCTTCTCGCGCTCGCCGCCACCGTAGAAAGCGATTTCCTCAGAGTGGGTAATGATACGTGACTAAAATGTCGGTTAGTAAATCATCATCATGGGAGTAATAGAAAGAAAAGCTTACGTGAGTGAAGCGGAAGTCACCCTCAAGCTTCTGCTCAACGGCCGTGTCTAAAATAAATCTGCATCAGCACTATTCACATATTACCCATGTATGTTACGTACATCGACCAAATGGAGGTGAGAAAGCACGGAGGATTACACCAGAAAGAACAAAGTATGAAATCATAAAGAATGGAGCCTCGTTGCCGCTATAACCCATCCATCAGTAATCCATCACCCGCCTGCATATGACTGACAATTCTTACATGGCTTCACCGAGCTTATAGGCAAACAAGAAAATGTCTACAATTGGCTTGGCAATATCCGAGTACAAGTGAGACAAGTTCTCGGAGAACTTGTCGATATCCTGAGTCAACAATTGATCTGCGTTTTGCAATCTGTTATCGAGGTTGGAGATCTTGTAGAATGTGATACCGTCCAAGTACTGGTTATGTGCGAACTACCATGCAAAGTCAGGATCGTGATAAGGCTCGTTTGATTTCTGATATGTTACCTTAGTAAGACGTTCGCGGAAGCACAATGCCAGAGCACTGATGGTCAACTTCAGCGAGTTGTTGACAATGCTCATGGGCCACTATGGGTAACACCCCGCATTAATATTCGTTTCTTCGACTTTCAATTCTTCTTATCCTTACCATCATGATACCAAACTCCACAATTGCCTTGGCAATAAAGGCCTCCCGGTTGCGCGATACAATAGCCTTGACAACCGATCTGGAAAACAATCATCCTCGTTACTATTCCCTTTCGCTTCCCCCTTTCACCCATGCACTCCGTTACCCGTTGAATGCAGAGAACCTATATACATTGAAAAGGTCACTTTAGTTCACTACCTCGAAGTTGCATAATAATAGAGTAGTCTGTTTCACATACCAAATATCCAGCCATGTTCGTGCGATCAACACCGTGGCAAGACCTGCAAGCAATCCAGCTTCTTTTGTAAAGACACCTATACGTTCCATGTCAGCATCGATCAGTTCGCATCAGGTTTTCCGCCTTTACCTGGAATGCAAATGGGCAGCAATTCGCGCATTTGCTTAAAGAATGTTGCGTTGACGCCGACCTTGCCTTTGCCCTTGCGTTTGCTGTTGGCGTTGGTCTTATTAGGTGCTGTTTGGTTTTGCTCGTTGCTGCCTGCAGCTTGGTTCTGAAAGTGCTTCTTTGCTTTATATAACGCATAGATAAGCGCAATGACCAGCGCGCTGACCGAACGCTTCTTTGCTAATATGGACACAACGTTGGCCATTTATATGTTATGTAATAAGAAAAAGAAAAAAAAAAGAGTTGCTGTTCAATTTCGTCAGTTGGCCTGTCTCTGTCTCGCTTTCTCCTTTGGATCTTGTCTCCGACATAAACGTTCCTGCTGATCAATCCGAATTGTACCTGCTTCTAAGCTTTACTGCCCCAACCATGGTAAATTAGGTCAATTTCATATTACTATCTGTTCTCTACGATAACTTTTTAATCGAATGCTATCGTAAAAACGTACTGGCTCACACTAGCTGGCTCAATGATTTTGTTTATCGAAAGCAAAGTTTCTGGCGTTGACGGTAGTCCGAACCCCGCATTTTTTTTTGACTAAGTCAATAGGTTCAATTTATCCTATTGGTCAGTTGCATTGAAAAAAGTAGTGCCCCACACACTCTTCTGTTTACTTGCTTGTTGTTGATGATTAGCCCCGATCCCAATTTAGAGTGTCATGAACACATATGTGAATTCTTATACTATCATTTGATGGAGCGTGCTACGCACGTGGTAATGCTGCAAACAGCACGTATTCTATTTCTCATGAACGCCATAACAGGTAACAGTGCAAAGGCAATGTTAACGCTATTCGATAACGAAATAAAGCTACCTCATAAGGTGTTTGACTGTCTACTAGATTGATATTGGATATTGTTTTCACAGAATTAAGTCTATGAAGAAGTGTTCAGCGAATGTATAGACTTCCCAATTTGTCATAGAATTCACACAGGAGCACGGAGCTTCCGCCAATAACTTTTACGTCATTACATTCTGGACTGTCTGTTCTGAATTCGAAGATGATTTATTGGATGAAGATCAAGATACGAAACATACAAAAGGTAAAGATTCCTTTGAATAATATAAACAGTTACTATTATGTACACACATATTAAGCTCACGCACTCCATCAGAGAAAAGCAGCGGTGACTTTACATAGGTATTTCTCTGGGAAAATAACCTGTCACCTACTAACGAAAATGACAACTATGAAATATGGTCGCTGATACCTACTGATACGTAGATTAGAATATGTTAATCGATGTCTTGGTGCTTACCGAAACGAAGGAGCCATTCCTTGCCGACTTTGAACGCAAACTGCGATGAGGGAATTAATATGTGCTTTTCCGGTAGGTAACCTTGACATTAATGTTTAGCCAAGAGGCATTCGTTTGGGGCTTTGTACTGACGTTTATTTGGTAAGTAATAGGAGGAATATTCTAGCTAATGATCAAGTACAAAAAATCTCCTGCTAATCGCGTACACGCTCGATTTTAACATAGTATTCGTTCTGTATAAAGTCGGCAGCATAATCGTCTAAACTTGTCAATTCATATCTGAGGGGTTCTCGTTTAAGCATATTCATAACACTGTCGGGCGGAGAGAATAGCCTGACGCTATCAAAGTACAATTCATCCACATTGGTTTTTCGTAGCAAGCGCATTAAGCCGTTACCGTCAGCATATACGGGGATGCCGAATCCACGTGGGCTTATCAGACGAAGTGTCTTTAAGCGTGTCAAGTTACCGATAGAGTCGAATGTTTCCCGAGGGATATATTGCATATTGCTGAACTCTAGATTTTCGACGGCCGTACCGTCTAGCATATCGACAAATCGGCAAAACCCGTCGTCGGTGCACCGATCCTGATCAAGCTCGACTTTAAGTACTTTTAATTTGGGCAATCTTGCCATTGCTGCGAGTAGTTCGTCTGTCATGATATGCGGTATTTCATACAGACTAATCATTTCCAATTTCGATCCGCGGGCAGCCAAGTCATTGAAAAATCGTGCTGCAGGGTCTTCATGTATGCCGTCAAATTCCAATTTGAGATAGGCGAGTTGCAACTGTTTCAACTGTCCAAGGTTTTGGAGTGCCTGTGACAGATTAAGACTCAATCCACCAATCATCACGAAAAGTTGCTCGAGATTAAGGCATCGACTAAGCATGGCAATCAGCGCATTACTTTCAATCAACGCACCACGTAACTGGAGTTTTCGCAGCTGTGGCATATAGATTGTGCCAAGAATTACGGACCAGTTTTGAGGTTCTTGAAGTGTAGTTTGCTGAGGACCAGTAAGCACCAATGAATATAGAGTGCTTGCATTTCGTTGGATGTGGGGTGCAATCTGTTCAGTACCATAGCCTTCTGTTTCCGCTGTGTTCAAATAGCGCAGTCCAAGTTCCGTTACGCTTTGGTATTTGGTATCGCTCCATTCCATAAAGTCTTCACGATAGCCAGAGAATACGTCGCAGTTCGCTTGAAGGTACAGCAGTTTGGGGCACCAAGAAAATAGTACATCGAGATCCATCATGGTAGTTTGATAAGATGGAACAATAACAGATCCTTGGTACGTTCCTCTCTCGCCGCTGGAGTAGACGAGATAACGTAAATTTGGACATTTTTGCAAAATGGGCTCAAGTCGCCGGCGTTTATCGATATAGCCATCAATGCACAAGTAGGTAAGCGAACTGAACTCCAAATGTTTGGGGAGTTCGGGTTCGAGAACATCGGGTTCAACATCATAAAGTCCATCATTGTATGCCATTTGGGTGGGTATATAGATGAGATCGACTAGTCGTGGGCATATATGCAATAGATGCATAAAATGGAGATTGGTGCGGTGGTTGTTGAACTTCAACTCGGTCAACTGGATGCCAAGTTGCCGCAGTCGCTCCAAAAACAGCTCTTTCTTTGTGGCAAAGACATTACAACTTCGGAACTCTATCGTAGTCAGTATTCGTTAGCAATTCCTGGTGCTTGGCAACAAATATAATATGGAAGAGATCACCTAGGAATTCAATTTCGTGGCAATTGCAGTCGATAAGAATTTGCATCATTGCCAGCGTTTCATCTTCGCTGCTTTTGTCAAAAGTAACAACTTTTACATGGCCACCAATACAGTGCTGCCAGCGTTTATTATTTTCGTAGTAATCAAGTCTCCGCATCTTCAAGTGCTTCCACAAATGCTGCGAATATTGCGGGACGTTATCGTACCATATTCGGCATACCGCCATGGAGTTCAAACAATCTGATCTGTCGAAATGCTTGAAGACGGACAGCAGAATGTCAGCCGGTAGACAAAAGATTCCGTACTGTTTCAAGAGCTGTTTTTTGCCGATTTCAGCAGGATTATTGCTGTTGGTCATGATCTACTGGAAATGAGAAAAAGCGATGGCGAAATCTCAACCTAAAAGTTGGTTTGGTGGCATAATGCCTTCAAATAAGCTAGCCCCGTATGTGTAACAGCTGTGTTGGTCCTAAGCACACGTTTTTCCCTAACATAACAATACTTCTTACCTGTTTAATACGTACCCAGCAGTGTTATCGTAAACTCTAGCATATACTTTTCTTTGGGATCTGTATAAACACGTAGAAGAAGCAGATAGTTACTTGAGATAGCATACATGTTAAACATAAAACGCAGTTGGATGACCAGGGGTGGAGCTGTGCTGCTGTCTTCCTCATCAAAAGTTCCGAAGTGGTGGCGCATCTAAGGTTTTGTTTGTGGATCTTTTTTTCAATATTTTGAACACGAAGATTGTCTACATATACATCACTCTGTTAGCTGTCATTAGCCCAAGTCCGTCAAGTGTAGAACTTTTGTCAGTATTACCACGATTTACCCACTGAATCGGAACCATGACATACTTCTAGGTTATTTTAACGAAGCCGCGGCAAACAAGGTTCTGATTGCCAAGGCTCTGGGATACATCACAAGAACCCGAGCTTCAAATTCTTTTGATTGCGACATCCGCGTAAGTAATTTTTTGGTGGGACCGTAGCACAACACCAGCTGTCATTCCGTTAAACCCATCCAGTCACGGATGCATATTCACGAGTATACGTCAATTAGGCCGCTTTTATCTGTCTGGGAAAATGGAATATGTCATATCGCGCTCTCCAGTTTTTATGATTTTTCATTCACAAAACTACGAACAAGAGAATAAAAAGGTGATAGTCCACGTAATCATCGAGGTATATTAGGTTCCGAATGTGCTACACAATATTATAGCGGGCAGACAGTGATAAGTTCGGACCCCAATCACTGATCTCACAGTATACGTACAGACGCGTATGGGATCACTTATTCAACCTCTTATCGGCTCACTGGAGCATCTATGTTTACGTATCCCGATATGCATAGAAAAGTATGTTTGTTTTGGTATATACATTGTCCAATACGTTTCAGTATGCTTTCTTTTATCCACAGTACAGTAAGTATTCACTCTAAAAAATACGGAGTAGTTTATAGAAGTAACCATATTTAACGTTATGCTTCAGCTGTAGGATGGTGAGATTTACTCGTGAAGTGTGTTATATTAGAATAGCTCCGAGACACATATGTATGATGCTGTGCTAAAACTATATATAGTTAACGCTTAAACGCCTCTATTACTTCATGCATACCAATAAAGGCATTATGGCGCGCCAGTGAGAAAATAATATCATGTACTACTATGCTGTCACACACTCTTTGTGATCCAGTGAAACATCGATTTAGGCTTAGCATACCTTAAATATTTTTCTACAGTATAAACTTTACTGGCAGTTTATCCCTATAATACAAGCCTGGCGACAGGCTTAGCTTACGGTACCGTTCCAGTCTCGTAATACGTACAGAAATATTATGCGAAATAAAATGCGATGGAACCGGAAGAGAGAAGATAATGATGGGCTAACACTTGGCGGTATAGTTCAAAAGTTATTATTTATTTCTGAGAGTTATTAGACCTGATCCTATAGGTAATAGGTCTCTTCCTTGCGGTACGTATGTAGTATTTAAATATCATACATAAAAGTTTAGAGGAGTCATGCTTGAAAAAAAAAGGTCTGTATGGTAATAAGTAGTAGATACTGGGAATGAAACCTGTTATACAAATTAAGAGACCTGCATGACCACACGTGTCAGATGTGAGTCCCTTCGGAAGGATCGGATAGCTCTTGGTTGTCTTCGTCGTTCGGGTGGATCATGGCGATTCGTAAAGGACTCGTAGCAGAGCTGGCCAAATTTTCTCCCATTTGCCGCGGATAAGGCCGGCATCTGTGCGCGGAAGGCAATTCATGATATGGTCGATGAAATGTGTGTCAGTGTCAAGCTCTGGCATATTTCCGAATGCGTCCCTTAGTACTTGCATTTGTGTCGCCACAAGCTGGCAAGTAACAAAGTGTTCACGCTTAGCCTTGATTTGTCCACAGGGACAGTCTGGTGGGTTGTACGTCGGTGGAAGCCAGTGAAGTCTCCAGTTTATTAGCCTATGCCGGTCGTTCGTCGCCGATTCGAGGTACAGTATTGGATCAACTGTTCATGTCCGCCGTAAGCATCGTACTGTTTTGGAAGCTTTGGCTCTTGCTTCAAATTCTTCATCTCGCTTGCTGTCGATTGCTGCTTGGACCGAGTCACTTGGCGGTATATGTACATTGTGTGCGATTCCGAACCAACAAAAGCTATTACAGGTAGCAAATACCTTAACTACACTGCATAAGGTTTCAAATAAATGAAATACATACAAATATACACTCATCGACTTGAAGAGGGCATTACAACGACTAGTAGGCTTGCTTTTGGGACTTGATACAGGTTTTTTAGGTACGTAGCGTGGGATGACATATATCCAATTATGCAATGCTCACCTAAAAGTTAAGGAAATGCCTGAAAATGTTTGGCGTGCCTCTCTCAAAGCTCTGACCCTCACTCTCAAAAGCCACCCTCCCTCCGTCGAACGTCGACACATCTGTTTCAAAAAGTCTGTGAAAACTATGCAACCAGTCACTACCATACGTATCGCAAACTTCGAAAGCTTTCTCGAAAAATTAACACAAAATTGGAGCAGGAAATATGCTATTATTATTGTAGAAATAATGACTACCATAGCCACTGTATAGCTGTTGATGTCATGGGAATAAATAGACTGGTTGCCATGTTTACAAGGTAATTACTATGTACTAGGAGTTTATCAGTGGAAATCATGCGTACTTAAAGGCGACTCCGTAAGCTTTTTCATACAGTATATCACGTTTCCTATGGCTCTTCACTTCTAATTTTTCTACTTACTATATTTTTTCAAAACTGCCGTATTCAGGTCCTACTTTTTGGTTATCTCCTTCCAACGTCAGCCTATTCTTTACAATATCTTGGCCCTAAATTACGCTAACAACACAAACAAAACTTTTCCGTATTGCTCCCAGGGTGGTAGTATACGTTACAAAATGCAAAACAACCCTTCATCTAATAAAAGATTTTTGCAACTTAGCAAAAGATGAAAATCACACTTCTCTGATTAAGCCTTTTCCACGTCGTTTGTTTAACTTGCTGACAGCACTAGTGAGTCCGCCATTATATTCTCTACAAATATGCCAATACATCAAAGGCATTCAACCGCTGGTCGTGCTAGTAAATGATCCAAAAGCATCTCCAAAATTCGACTGTAATCTTGAAATGAGAAACATAAAAAATCAATGTTATTACCAGTTTTATACACTTCTTTAGTGGCCGATTTTTCAGGTACTTTCTTAACTTTTTGGCGAGTATTGCACAATTCGATATATGCCATCCCATTCTTCGTACCTAAAAATCTGTAAGTTGGTTTAGTTCCTTCCCGGCAACAAATAACGTAATGTCTGCTTTTATATCGTGCGATAATGTTAATTTCCAGTATCCAAATAGGAGTCGTGGGATGATGTGAGCACTCTTAGTAGCAGTATGTAAGCGACTATGCTTCAACTCAATATGTACTCGTTACGTTATTTCTGGTTCAGAAAACGTGTAATCTGCGAGGCCGCCTAGAATTGTCAAATCTTACTGGTTCGTATAAACCTAGATTTATCCAGAAACGAACATTCGTCCAGAACATGAGACCTTATTCTGAAACAGATCTTTTACTAGAACAGCTACCAAGTTCCTACTTGTACATTTATCCAGAATAGCATAAGATTCCAGAAGCATATAGTCCGGAGTATGGGAAAGTATAAATGGAGCGCTCGCATTATCAATAAACTACAATTCTGTTTCTGCTAAACTTCGCTTATTAACCTGTCCACTTTTGAGACCTATTTAGCTTCCTTATCAAGTATCAGAACCTAAGATCGTTCCGTTCCATTTGAGATCCGTACTAGTAGATAGAAACAATCTTAGTATTAATTTTGTAGGATATCACCGTAGTTGGGAAGTTTGATTATAAGACCAAGCTCAAGAGCTCCTGCGGATCATTTTAACCTTTTTATTCACTAACACATAATCAAATCTAGAGCGAGTATAATAAATAAAGAAGCAAGGCTAAATGAAATGTGTACTTTAAAAAAATAATGGGAAACAAAAAGTTTGGTCGAAAGAGAAAAGCATTCGGATCGAAGAAAACGAGGTCAGTTGAAAGTGATATAATTAATCACATTCTACATGACGAAGCGTTTAGCCATATTAACGATCAATAGTCTGGACTACCGTTCCATTGGCACGGGCATCGAGCACTTTCAGCGTACGCAGTTGTGTGAAGCCTTGGAGCAGTTCGTCAGTTAGCTCGTGTACGTCCCAAAGCCTCACATATTCAATTCTGGTTCCAGAAGCGTTCAGGGAATGGAATTGATGTATAATGGTTTGATTGTTGTCATAACGCAAATGGAGATTCGAAAGTTCGAGTCGTTTCAGGTGATTCAATCCTTCAAGCATTTGCGGAAGATTGAATACTATTAATAGTGCGCTACTCAAGATTAGTTTTTCTAGCTTGGGACACTTTCGAAGCAGGGCAGCTAATGAATCGCTGTCAGTGAGGATGTCATCGCAGATCAAGGTATGTAGCTGCTGGAATGACAAGGTATGGAAGGCTGTGGTCCAGTTCACTCGATGGACGAGAGGGCTGTTTGCAACTTCATAGCCGTAGTACCGTCCTAGATTTAAATACTGGAGTGTTTCCTCATTTTTTCTCAGATATGCTGCAATCGTATCAGGAGTATAGCCTTGGCCATCCTTAGTGAGAAAGTACTGGAGACCTTGATGATGCGATTTGGGTCGCTCAAGATGATCATGCCATGCATCTTGACAGCCCAGCGGCCTCCCTGTATTGGTCTCAAAGTATGCAAGGTTTGGACACCATCTGGGTAGATCATCCAAATTGACGATAGTTGTGTCGTAAGAAGTAACACACGGTGCTAGACCGCGTGGTGTTGTTGCATTCGTGCATATGAGATAACGTAGATTGGGAGACTTTTGCAAAATAGGATGTAACCGTGCTTGCTTATCCATGATGGCATCCAGACATAGATATTTCAAATGGGTGAATTCAAGGTGCTTTGGAAGACCCGGTTTTTTGATCTTGGGTTCTTCGGAATACAATCCATCTTGATAGGCAAAAATTGTTGATGTATATGTAAAGCGTATGAGCCGAGGACACGCATGCATGACATGCAGGAACGGCAGATTGTTGAAGTGACTTTCGAACTTGAGCTCTGTTAGTTGCGGAAGTCGCGACAGTATTCGTAACAATGCAACGTGGTCAGGGATCGTACAATGCGTGAACTCTATCCAAGTTATTTAAGTACAGAGCGAGTTTTGCTTCTTTTTTCGAAAAAAAAGGAGATGGGTACCTAGATATTCAACTTGGTGGCACTGGTTGGCGATCAGTTTTTTCGCGATTGCATGGATGTGTCGCTCGTTATGGAAAAAGTTAAAGATTACGCGCCTAACATGACTTCCAATGCACTGTATCCATCCTTTGCTGCTGGTATAGATATCATTTTGGTAAAACGTTAACTCAGTCCACCGGTCTTGGCAGTATTGGGGTATGGAGTTATACCAGGAACGACAGACAGACATACAAGTCAAGCAATCCGACTTGCTCAAATGAGAGAAAATGTCAAGGAGAATATCGGAAGGGAGTTTGTTGAGAAATGATTCGTTATGCAATGTCGTTTTTTTGAATCGACGCAACATGGTTGGAACTTTCAAACGGAAGGGCAAAACTGCTCAGGACGAAAGAGGGAGTTGCAGGCGCAGTCGTGTCACGATCGTCAGGTGGTCATAAAAGCTGACGTCCACAACTAAGTGGTGAATTGAGCGGTCCATTTGTCATATCTGACCGTACTCATATATTGCTCAAAACTAGGAGCTTGGGTATGTATCCATGGTACGGTCGTCATGGAAACCTATAAAAAAGTAGGGGAGTATACGATATTCTCCTTGAGAGCTAGGAGGTAATTAAAAAGCCAGCATGATGCGATGTTTGCCTTGGCACAGATAAGTAATGGTGCTCTGCCAAGAGCCAGTATCACCGAAAGCAAGCCTTGGATGCCTTGGTATATATAGGATTGACGGCTAATTATATAAGCATTGTTAAAGTTCGTCTGGCGTCGGGGTAATCGTCAGAGAGCTATTGCGTGAATTTTCTTCTTTTGCCTATCCGCAGGTCCTTTTCAACCCGAAGACGACACACGATTCGTACAAAATGTTTGGAGGAAAGCGTAGTGACACCGGGCAAAAACCGTTCAACATAGCCGACCTTGACGATTTACTCAAGGACCCGCTTCCTGACCAAGGTCATGAAGAAGACGAGTCCGATTTGAATGACCCTGAATTGCTTGTAATTTCCCCTATGCAGCTAACAAAAGAAAGCAGCTACGAGTAAAGCTAATCATTCTTCATTTTAGCGACAATTGCAAGAATTAACGTCGTCGTCAAGTGGTGGGTCAAGCGCACAAAAGGCAAAAGCAGCGGCGCAGCAGGAACAACGTCGACGCCAGCAGCAACTCAAAGAAGAGCAGCAGAAAAAACGACTCATGCAACAGCAAAAAGGCGTGGATTTGGAGAATCTGGATTTCGATAGTTATGCAGCACTTGCTCAAGGCGATGACGACGTCGATGTGGAGCTGACTGAGGCCGATTTTACTGATCCGACACTGCTTGTAAGCGCGTTTGATATAGTCGCGCTGCATGAACAACTGACATGATTTTCTGTTAGAAAGAATTATCCTCGTTGACAAATGAAGGCGAGCCAGCGCAGACGACCGAGGAACAGCAGACCAAAGAGCATCATACCGAGGATCGTCATGTGGAACAGGAGTTACCAAGTGAAAATGCGCAGGACCTAATGGCGTTGGGATTTTCTCGTCAGCAGGCGGAAGACGCGCTTGCGAAATACGATGGCAACCTTGAACGTGCATCGAATTATCTTCTTGATGCGCCAAAAGAGCAACCTCCAGCCCCACCAAAAGAGAGCAGCGATCGTTCGGCGAAAACGACCATTGAGACGGTTAAGGATGAAGACGACGATATGGGCATCCGTCCGACTCAGCAAATACAGGAGGACGAAGAGCCTGATCTTGAAGAATTGCAGCGACAGTCAAAGCAGTATCAACAGCTGGCATTGGCTGCCAAGCGTCAAGGCGATAAGAAGAAGGCGGTGGAACTACTACGAAAGTCCAAAGCACTTACACAAAAGTACAACGAGTTGGTCCAAATTCAACAAGAGATTCAGCCCACACGCAGAGACGATCATATGGAAGATGTTCAACACACGTCACCCCAACATACCAACAATGATACCAACGACACTGCCAGCACACCCAGTACGAAATCTATACCATCCCTACCACCAGCTGCCTCATCGCCAGCGCCGCCGAAAACACCTTCACCCCCGCCACTCGCATCCCCATCGCCCGCGACATCCAGTGTCAATCCGCACCAGTTGTTGCAAGAAATTGTGCAACTGCAAAAGGAATACAAAGAGGCAGCACATCACTACAAAGACTTGGGTAACCTTGGAGCTGCGAAAGAGATGGTAAAGGTATCAAAGGAACTGCTTCGAGTGGCCATCCAGGTGAAGAACGGAGAGGTTGCAGACATGGATGCAGTTCAACGCAAACTTCCATCCAAGCCAGATATGACGCTTGGCGACGGAAAGATACGACAGATCCAGCGCGTCGAAACTGCGTCCACGAGCCATACGCTAGAACATCTGGAAGCGCAGTTGATCTATCAAATCGATGTGTGTCATAATCTTGCTATTCAGACATCGATGCACAGCCGAAAGCGGTCAGGCAAAACATTATCTGGCACAGGCAGCAGCGAGCAGGAGCATTTCCAACAGTTGGAACAGGTGTTCACGACCGACGTTGTTTCGTTGCGGTCGCGTCGTGATCAGAACCAGACTACGACACCGCAGTTGCATTACGAGCAAGTGAGCTATACTTACAAGAATATTCTGGACCATATAGCAATCAACCAGATGGAACTTCGGATTGTTCGTGGCATTGGACTTCAGTCGCTGGATATCGCTTCTTCTCTGGAGCCCTACGTTACTTGGGATTTCGACGGTTGGCCTCCAGAGACGAGTGCTCAGGCTGCTCTGGGAAAAGGCGAGACAGCGGTGCAAAAAGGAAGCAATCCAGGTAAAACGGGAGATGTTAATTAACGTTGACTTGCCATAAACTGACACGGATACACTAAATAGATTTTGACGTGTCTGTGCAAATTCCCATCATGAGAGGCAATCGCCTGTTCTTTCGACACATTCAGCGACGAAAGCTGGTACTTGAAGTGTTTCATAACCGCTACTCATACGGGTTATTCCGACGACCACTATCTCTTGGCAAGATTCAGCTTCCCCTGGAAACATTATTAAACAAGGCTTCGATCTCGGGAGTGTTTGATGCAAGTCCTAGAGGCTAAGCCAAGTAAAGCAAAAGTACTCATTCTCTTATAGTTGGTCGATGGCAACCGTCGGAAAACCGGCGGGAAATTGGAAGTGCAGCTGAATTTGCGCGAGCCTCTCACAGGCGAGGATATCGTCAAAAGGTCAGAACGGTGGCTCGTCCTCGACGAATTTGGCAAGAACACCTCGCAGATTTTAGCAGCAGCTGGGTTGACCTCAGGAATGATTTTGCAATCGCCAAGCCAAACGAACCCCGAAGAAGCTGCTCCTGTTGTTGTCAAGACACCTCCTGTGTCACCACCTGCACCTGCACCACAAGCATCACCGAAAGAAGAGAATACGGAATTAGAGGAAGCTCAGGAAGAATTAAATAGGTTTGTGCTGTGGCGCTAATTACTTCCGACTTTATTAATCGTTTCATTTTTGAAACAGCACTGACAGTATCATCTCCAACATGGTGCTGGAGCACGAAATATCGCTCGCAACCAATACTTTGGCCAGCGGGAAATTGGATGCGGCCACGAGAGATGAGTTGGTGGATCGAAAGCAAGCGCTGGATATCAAGATGAATATGCTAGTGATTCAAGTTCAAACGGGAGTGCTGGACATGGACACCTATCTCCAGAATGTGCGGAAGCGAATGGACCAAGATCGACAATTGGCTTTGATCTTTAAAAAGCACAACCGTCTTGACCTGGCCAAAGTGGCGCTGACGCGCAAAAAGATCATGCAAAACGAGATAGATGAAGCCACTGCAGCTATGGCTGAACAGGAGGCTAATGAAGAGGACTAACGGTATTTGTCACTTCATTAGTTGCCCTTACGACACCAGTGTAACATAAAGTGTAAATTTCACCATTTCTGGTTATTTTATTGACTATCGTCTCGGGAAATGAATACGCCAGTGCAGCTACCATGGTTTTTTTTTTACACATGCGGTTACCCAGCTGCTTTTGCCATGGAAACCAGTGGATATCAAAAACATGTGTGGTTTTTCGCAGCGGTTTTTATACTCTGGACACAGAGTCATATGTAGCAGAGGGCATGCCCCCGAATTGGGGATGAACACGGTTTGGATATACATTTGCGGGGATCGCCTTGAGGCCAAAACACCGATTTGTGCTACGTTTATAGAAGCAAAACCCAATATGGCCCGCCACACACTGAACCTTTTATCTTCTCTTTTTTAAAAGTCGCTCCACTCTTTTGTTTGCGGGAAAAGAAAGCAATGGCGCGATAGACTCTATCACACATACCTTCCCGTTCTTTTCACCTTGGTTCCATATAACTCTTTGTTCGAATAACCCCTTCTGGCCCCTATATCCACAATATATTCAAAGGACCCTTTCACATTAATAACCTGTGTGCACCTCTTCGTCGTCGACTCTCACCGCTCTCTCCTTCACACGCACAATGTTGTCTACATCTTCTCATGCCGCCAATGTAGCGCAATCTCGGCCCATGCCCTCGCCGACGAATCCGCTGTCTGATCTCATTCACACCGAAAAGTCGTACCTGGAAACCCTGAGAATTATCGACTCTGTAAATAACCTTGATTTTCCCACCTTTATATTAAAATTCGACACATAGCTTAACTGTTGATATTAATAGCAAATTGCGCGTATCTGGATGAAGCAGACGCTATCGGCCGCACCAGACTTCACCGAGCTGCTCAAGTTCGTCCATGATATCCAAAGAGTCAACAAGCGGTTCTGCACAGTAAATGACAACCTTCGCTAGGACGCACGTGACAAACGTTATTAAGCTGGCGTTTTAAAATAGAAACTTGTCAAGGTGGCCAGCAATCCCAAAGCGATGCGGGAGCTCGGCGATGTATTAATGCAATGGGTAAGAAACCTATTATTAGATTCTTTGGGGGGAGGGAGAAGGCATGTTCTAGATTAACATTGGATTTTCTGCATAGATTGAAGATATGGAGATCCCGTACGCCAACTTTAGCAGAAGTTACATTCGAAATTTGGATAAACGAAATGAACTGGCCAACAATCCGTCCATTCGTCATCTACTTGAGGTAACTTTTAATATGTCCATTTTGCGCTTCCTTGGGGATGCTGATCTCAAACCCAGACCTTGTCCGCCAGTATGAACTGCAACATTACACTTGACTCGTTATTCGAGGCACCTGTGAAACGCTTGCATTACTACAAGGCGCTATACCATGTGGGTATCAAACTGCGTTTCGATTCTTTCCAGGGCGTTACGATGCACTAACGACCGATTAGAGACTTTACGAAAGCACGAAGCCTGGGCGGCCCGACCATCAGCTATTATTAAATGCCAACCAACGGATCGACACGTTGATTCATCTGTCGCAAAATGATACGCCCGTGGTCAAATCACTACCAGCGTTACACGATGATTCTCATCGCCAGCAAGTCCGAATTAGGCAACAGCAACGACAACAGCAGGAACAAGTGAGACGAGCAGAACAAGAAAAACTGCCCCCCATCAAATGCGACCCAAAAGTACTAGCAGCATTCACAGACCAAGTAGATTGCAGCAGAGTATTAGACTTTTACAGTCGAACCCGTATCGTAGGTGAAATTATCGTTTACACTGCAATCATCCCATTCTTATTTTATTGCATTAGCGTTACGTATTAAAATGGCAAGCACCCGACACACAGCTTATCATGCAAGATTCCTTTATCCTTTTGCCACAGCACAAGGATGAAGTGCCGACACGTGTTCGACTTGCATTGACAACAACGGAGCTGGCCATTTGCAAAGAAATGGACGGTCCAGAACATCGTCAAAAATACTCACTCATGTTTACACCACTTGCCGTACGAGATATATTGGTCAAACCCATATCCATGGAACGCGCTGGTGAACACCTTTTCCAGTTTACAGTCGGTGGACGAAGTCATCTCGTGTTCAAAGCAGAATCCTCTCAAGTCCGGAACGCATGGATTGGTGGGTCAAGTAACAGTCCCAGGCCATTCTTTACGGTAGTATCGCATCGGGTAACCGAATTACACAATGAACAACTACTGTATCGCGATTCAGGCGTAACGGAACAAGAAGAAGAAGAGGCAAGCAAAGAAGACATCTATGCGTTGTATTCGACAGCCGACGACGATCATGTTGACCACGAGCCAGATTCTTTGCCACGTGCTCGACGTGAGGCGTTTCGTGACACGATCATGGACTTTTACGATGGTCGATTTGATGACGACGATGACGATAAGCCCATTTTACCGTCTCGTGCTGATGCCAAGAAACAAGATAATGACATTACAGATTCGGATGGACAAAGTCTTGCTGATATCGTTCCACGTTCGGTGAAAATACTATCAAGAATACCTGATCCATCTACGGTCAAGGCAGCTGTTGCTCCTCCTCCCGCGGTGCCAGCGGTGCCACCAATACCAACGGACGACGAGAAAAAGGATGATAATAACAGTGCCAGTAAAATGGAATCAGCACCCGTACAAATGACAATGATCCAGCCTGCTATGCATAAAATGACAATCTCTTCCATGGTCACAACGTCGCCAGAAGATGAACTGGATTCATCTGAAAACAAGAGTCTCCCACCTAGTCCACAACAATCCTCTTCAGAAAAAACAACCACAACCGCGCCTATCCTTCCACGATCAACCTCACCAGGAGCTGCAGCTGTTCGCCAACCTCCCCGGAATAACACTAATCCGCCTTCACAAATCAACGGCGGCGGTATTCAGTCGGTGAGAGCAGCATTGGCAGCATCGGTGGACTCTTTTCCAGAGTCGGCGCGGTCATCCGAATACTCCTTTACGCGAGGATCTGCTTCGACGGCCGCAACCGAAGGCGGTTCACCCTCCTCCACCGAGCAACCAAAGCCACCTGCCATGACACCACCTCCACGAAAAGGAAGCATGCCCGAAAACGTGGTCAAGAACGACAATAGCTCTATTCCCCTGTTCCCACCTACTCCTCTTCCCCGAACATCATCTGCTCGAAAGGACGTGGCGCCTGTACGAACAACATCTATTCGACAAAACGGTTCTCAACCCGTTCAATCAGCCAGCACACCTGTTGCCCGTCAACGACAAAAGCCATCCCTTCGCCTTCCTGCCCGTCTCGACTCTCACAAGACCCCATCTTCAAGTTTGGAAGAATTGGCATCACCGCCGCAAAGTGTAAGTTGGTGGCATGTTCGTCGACGTTGCAGTACGCTAACAGTTGATGCATGTACAGCCTGGTGCCTATGCGAATGCCACACGTCAAATTCTGTACAGCCACGGACGTTGTGAAGTGTTCCATTGGAAAAACCAAAGCTGGCATTCACCGCAGGATCAGTGTGCCATCAATGTGCGTACAACGAATGCCAATCGATCATGTCTATCGATCCAATTACTTGGCAGTGGCCAACTGTATCTCAATGCCTGGATTCTTCCTACGACCGTCATTGAACTGCAGGGTGAAACGGACGTTAGCATATCCGTATTCATGGGGCCACAAAAAGAAAACTATCTGGTCCATTTTCAACGACGACCTGATGCGGTCGAATTGCATAGTGTTTTACAGCGTGTTCACTACGAATCGACTCAAATCTTTGGTCCTAACGGTCCAGATCTGGCAAGAGGAAACTCGCAACGGTCGATCGCCACAGCCACGTCTACTGCAGCTCCATCGCTGCGATCATCACCTTCTGTGCTTCACTCGGTGTCATTGTTTGATAATCCCATGCCAACGGACAGCAAGTCATATCTCGAGCAAGTACCACAAACCCTGTCACCGTTGATGCAGTGTCGGTGCAAGTTGTTTTCGCAACAAGAACATTCCACTTGGAATAACATGGGCAGCGTAACTCTGCGTATTTCGCAGCAAATGCCCAGCAAAAAGACGCACGTGTACATGGAGAACGGCAAGTACAAGCTCATCAGTGCGGTGGTGATGAGCAGCAACGTGCAACGCATCAATCCCAAGCGAGTGTCGTTTCTGCTCACGAACGAGCAGACGCGAACCAGCATGGTGTACATGGTCCATTTGAAGGATGAAAAGACGGCGGACAAGATCTTTGAATACGTGCGAACGAAGAACGCGCAAAACGGATGGTGAACGCGCGGCATAATACCTTACACTCACTCAATATATATACACACACACATCTCTAATTTAGCATTCGACATACACTTGTTCAAGGTGTTCATTTATACACTGTATCTAGAAAAAAGGAAAAAAAAAGAATCTAATTTTGTGCTTTCGCAACTGCTCGGCGACGTCCACCTATTTTCGATCCTGTCACTGCCACAGGCTTTCCGCGCTTCTTTTTCTTCTTCGTAGGCTCGTCGTCGCGATCACTTGACTCGGGACTCTCAGCTGCCGGCGAAGGAGGCTGCTTGCCAGTCAACTTGTAGAACGTATTGATTGGCCAACTGATGAAGAACACGTTGCTGGTGATCGAAGGCTTCTGGATCCAAGCTGTGTTGAGGTGAACAGGCTCCTCGTCGTTGGAGGTGTACACGATAATGTAATCGTCCGACTTGACCTCGCAACGCATTGGACGGCCACCCACCTCGACATAGCTTCGTCCGAGTGTGGGGGCACCTTGAGATTTGGGCACACCTTGCGTCAAGTTTGTGCGGGCATCGGCGACGAATCCAGCGATCTTCTGGCGTTCCTGATAGTAATTGATCCAGCCAACCATATACTGCGCCGCGCCCGACAAGACAGTCAAAAAGACAACCACGGTGGCGAGGCCAGGGCGGAAACGCGAATAATAGTAGCCAGTACCTCGCCAGCGCGGCACACCGTTCTTGTAAAAGAAATCGTAGCGTTCGCGTTTGGCAGAATCACGAAGAATCGCCACAATCTTACCCAGTCGTGCAAACTTTTCCTTGGCCGTAACATCCTTCTTGTTCTTGTCAGGACTAAGCAACCATCAGCGACATGAACTCACACGCTCTTTGCAGTTGATTGTTGCTTACTGGAGCTTGAGTGATAGTTTTCGATATGCTCGGTTGATGTCCGAAGAAGAAGCAGAAGGCTACCAAAGAGGGTGCTTAACTTTTTAACACACTCACAAGAAAAAGGTGTTCAAATTACCGAAACATTGAGCCAGCTGTAAAAGTTGACGTCGGTACCTTCTGATTTCTCCAACTCATCGACCAAATCAAAGATCTCAAAATCGGCTATAGACGGAAACTGTCAAGATCGCGTTTCGGTTGTTGCAGAGTAGTAATGAACTTGCCTTGTTCCCAGCCACGTACAGCCGGTGCACTGATGGTCAGCAACGCCAGCAAGATGCTGAGCGTTATGCACAGTGAGGTCCATCTCATGGTGTTGAAGCAAAGAGAAAGCCGATCAGGAACAGTAGAACGTGGCAGGTTTACAGTGCGGAGTTGTTTTCATGTCATATCAGAAGTCGCCATATGGCATTTGAGCAACAACAGTGTCACTATGGCTCCTATGCAGGCATTGCTAGCCAACTATGACAAGGCACACTTTCAAGCAGAGAAAAAAACGCTAGCGTGGTTTAATCTGTGTTCTTTACAACAGAGTATGGACAACTGAAGGACCACCTTCGTTGTAGTCTACTTTACTAACGTAATTCTTCGCATCAATGAAGACGAGCTACAGAAGCCATGGTTACTGACCACATTCGCTTTGCAGTATCGGTTCTTACCTTGGCTACAATCTCGCCTCCGAGCCAAGTGCATAAGTTTTGGAATTTCCGATCCTTCAAGACAGTAAAGTAATCCGGTATCCGTAAGAACCCAACCTGTCTTGGCTGTGCATCGCCGATATTATCTGAGCATGGCAGTAAACGGCCCACCTGTGCCTTTATCCGTGGTTGTAACCCCGTCATCAGTGATCCACCTCCACACAATGCCACGCTTTCCCAGAGCTTTGGTCGCATTTCGGGCGGTTCGCAGTGTGATACACCCAATCGCATAGCGTCGATCAGATTCAATCCGTTCTGTCCGACTAGGGCCAGATCAAACAGGGGATCATATACCTGGTGGCGATAGCGTCCGACAGTATACTACGCAAGTATTAACAACCACGTCACCTTCAAAAAGCGCACAGACACACGCACCTTGTGACCCTTGTATTCTACTTCCACGGTTTCTGGAATTTCAGCCACGTTATTCTCATCCTCCTTTTCCGTCGTAACCACATCGTCCTCAATTGCCTCCTCTGTTGCTGCCGCAGCTGCGTTCTCGATCATATCTGCGTTGTTTTGCTTTTCGATGCTGGATGCGTCGTAGCCGACATAAACGTGGCAAACGCCGGGCTGTTCCTTTACAAAGTGTGCAAACTCGACATCCAATGGGACATCGGGTGTGTTTTGGAATTGCTGTACGAGGGCGGCATCGTTCTTCATCAATCGCAGCAGGTGCTCGTCAAAGTGCTCGCCACCGACCGGGACGCTGATTGTTGCTTGCGGTTGGACCAAACTATCAATGACAACGTTGATTTCTGGTAGCTGTGTGAGTGTCTATGCCTGGGATACAATAAATCACAGCAAACTCACGCGTTGATCCATGACCAATATCCACTACGACACCCGATTGAGAACCACAGCCGTAAAGAGCCAACAGAGGCTGTGGAGCAATGTAAATTCCAGGCACATTGAAATGTTCAAAGAATATCTGCGCAATGCGTTCGTGTTCAAACTTGGACCACTGCGTAGGTACTGAGAGCAAGACAGCGTGTTCGTTTCGTGATTTTTTGATGCCTAGTTCTTTGAATAAAATGTGGCTCCTAGATTGTGTGTCAATAGCTTCCATGCATTAACCAGCCCCGCGCTCTCACTTCTTTTTATATGTATTTACCAGCAAGCTTCTAAATCCTCCCAGGACACAATCGCATCGTTTTTGAGTGGATTGTTGAAATCAGACATGTTAACCATCTAGAAAAAAAAAATGTCGCGTTTTCTTGGTTGGTAACACGGTCGAGTTGAATAAAGGGGGAGGAAAAACATACAATCGATGGTGTTTTGTTCGTGTCATGCATGCCCATGCCTGCGCGTGTCGTGCTGGATCCGACATCGATCACGACGAAATTCTCTTCTTTCAGTGTAAGTGACATGGTGTATACGAAAAAAGAAACGAAAGTGCTACCGCTCCCTTCAAATTATCTCTCAGCAGGACAGCAGCCTATCAAAAGCCTCTCTTTTCGCCTCTCTGGGTGCGACTATGCAAAAGTAGCTGACGTATACAACCATAACAACTAGATAGCTTGGTACCCGGGTTGGGCATCATGAAAGATGGATCGTCGTTGTCATAGCAACCTGCAGCTATTGCGCTTTCGTACCCGCCCGATGCACTATAAAAAAAAGCCATATACTGCGGGTGTGTCCTCCTCCAGTCCGCTGAGTGCGCATGACGTGCAGACTCGCTAACATACTGACATGTAGCCGCTCTTCGCTTAGGCCACGCTGCATAGGTCAAAGATATTGAGCCAGAACTTGACTTGCCTGCATATCCGTAGGTGCAAATGCCCGAGAATCTGGTATTGATGCAGCATAAACAGATGCGTATACAAAAAAGACAGCGTATATTTACATGAACCAAGAAAAGTGGGATGGTAACTTTGAACATACGTAAAAGTGTAACTAGTACCCATTCAATATAGCTTTTCGTTTTTTTTGTGTTATCTATGAGCAAACTTAAAAGAGGGGCGTGCAGCATGCCCATGCGCAAGTGCTACAAGTTTCTAGAACCACAATACAGAATACTGACGGACGAGGACGAAAGCTCTGGCAATATTTCTATTTTAACTATCGATCGCTAGCTGCGTGGTTAGAGTGCTTGGAAAGCGACTGACGATGCATGAGTATCTGCATATCATGTGGCGATTGCAAACAAAGTTCAGCCAACGCAGCACGATCAAAGAGGTATACTGGCCGAAGCTCGACGAGTGAATATGTTGGAAAAATAAGGATTAATGTCGTCAAAATTGAAACAAATCAGGATCGCAGATCGTTTATCAGAGCATTGGTTGGCCTTGTGCGATCGGATGTTTCAGAACTAGAAGCAAAAGCAGCTGCATCGTTTTTCCCACAGCGACCGAGCACTTATTTTTACTTTTGAGTTCTTGGACGCATACATATGCCTCTCTTTTTTCTCTGACATTTTTCTTTCACAATGGCTCCTTTGAAAATTATCGGAGCGGGTTACGGTCGCACAGGAACGGACAGCTTGCGCAGTGCTCTTGACATACTAGGGTATGTGCTACCTAAGCAATAAGTCTGCAACTGTCTCTGAGGGTTAGCGCACGTAACTGTTTAGATACCGTACCCATCATATGCGATCCATGTATCAAGATGAAGACAGTCATCCGGAATTGTTTCTTGAGGCGTTCAACCATCCAGAACGACCTGTGGATTGGGATTATCTATACAATGACTATGATGCCGCAGTTGACTGGTAGTGTAGAAGAATAACCATTTTATTCAAGCTGTTCTTGCAATAACATTATTTCCAAAAGGCCTACAGCGACATTTGTCAAGAGACTTGTGGAAAGTTATCCAGAAGCTAAAGTACTTTTGACAGTTCGGGATCCCGATAGTTGGTACAAGTCGATGCGAAATACCGTTTTCCGATCGCTGACAACACCAATTACGTCTGAGAAGGGATTGAAATCACGGGCCATGTCCAAAGTTATCTGTATGGATGGGCTTTTGAGCACCATCCAACCGAATCAGCCTATGGATGAGATCATGATCAAGGCAAAGTACAATGCTCATAATGAATGGGTGATACAAGCTGTCCCACCGGAACGTCTTCTTGTGCTCAAGCTTGGTGAAGGCTGGGATCGGCTATGCAGGTTCCTGGATAAGCCTATACCCGATATTCCTTATCCACATTCGAATTCCACCGAAGAGTTCATTCGTTGCTGCGAAGAAGGAGGCCATCCGTATTTGAAATAAAACGGCAAGCTTACCCCACTTCTTTTTTCTTCTCCTTTACTGGTTTTATCACGCGTCGTTGGACGAGCAAAAAAGAAGCTAATCACAGTCCTACGTCAAACAACAGCAAGAGGCACGTGTCTATAAAACTATGTACTTTATGCTCGTGTTTTGAAAAGGCGGAAGCGGATCGATACATTTTTGGGATTGACGAGCGTAATGCGCATGTGAATGCCAACGCGTATCCTTTGTTAAAGGAATCAAGTAATAAGCAATGTTTTGAGATTCCCACAGCGGAATTGACGTTATACATGCACAGCAGATATGCATACAGTGGCGGCAGCTCTGTTGCTTATAAAAAGAACGAGCGAGCGAGCCCTTTTTCACCATCGAATGGCGATCTCCAAAGTGGTGGCGTCACGTACACGACTTTCACATGTAAACTATGTTCTTTTTGAAACGAAAGCGATTGCATCAATGGTAACAGCGAGGTCGGGCATAAATTGTGACGACCAAAAAGGAGAAGTGGATTTTTAAGCTTACCCACGCACAGATTGTTAATGTATTGCAAGAAAAAAAAGCTGTCTAGAACGCTTAAACAGCTGCAGAACTTGTGATTTTATAGCACAAAGCGACTTATCCTTGCCAGATTTTTTCATGATGGGAATTTAAATGAAAAACGGCACCCGCTTTTTTTTGGTCTCCAAAGGCAACAGCTCCTGTGCAACATTCATAAAAGCACCAAAAAAATTTAATGAACTGGATGATGCCCCGCTTTTATTGTTATAAAAGGTGACGGAAATGACAAGCCAACCATTATGTCACATGGACACATTAATATGCATGTGAAACATATATCCGCTTCCAGAACTCACTTTAGAGTTTAACAGATTGTGTCATTGGGCATGTTTCTGATCCTCCCAGAAGGCTGTTCCTGACAGTGGGAAAATCAGCGGTGTGCGGGAGGGGAGGGTCGACTGAGCAAGTACGACATGCCTGTAGAAATGAGATATAGGAGAAAGCAGGAGAGAGAGAGAGAGAGGGGGGGCGAGGACGTAGAGATAAAGAAGCACAGCGGACCCCTTGCGTGAACAATTGGGCCACGTTGGGCTGGCTGTGTGGGTGGCAAACGGGGCGCCCCTTGACTTCTTTTCGCCCGGAATCTTAATTTCGGCGCTAAAGCGCAAGGATTGTTCATTAGACGCGCTGTCGCCTGAGCAAGGACCTCGAAGGCTATGGTCAATGTTTAGCTGTGTAACCGTTTTATTAAATGGTGGTACAAATATATTACGGGCTTATTTCATTTGCTATATAGGCACGGCAAGATTTGGTCATCGTTATTTGCGTCGGTAATGGCTCTCGCGATCGACGGGCTATTACATCCACGCACACCCCGAAGGTGCGGAGTCGAGTGTGCCTTCTCGCTCGTGTGCGGTGGGCGGCTTTCCCTTGCATAGATTCATTTCTTGGATGCAAGGCAGAGAATAACACGCTGCGGCGATTGAAAGCGAGCGAGGGGTGGGGAGGGAACAATGGGGGTTACTTTTCCAGTTACGAATGGCATCACAGAAACCATCAATGCCAGGTATGGCAAGCGTGTTTCGTTTTCGCTGAGGTGGTGCAAGGCGACGACTCCGATCATCAATGGACGAAGCGAAACCATAGACTGTTTTTTTCTGATTATTGTTGTACCTTCCCTCTTTCCTTTTCCTCTGCCACACTCCTTTTTCTTTACTTTACGCTGGTTGCCTTTGAAGGACACGGACAAAGGCATAACTTCGCACCCAACCCCCTTTCTCCCCTTAGATAAACTTCGTTCCTTTCTATATATCCAACTCTTTTTTTTTCGCGCGCTTTCGCTCTTCCTGCGACGACCCACTCTCCACACACTCTTTCCGTATACTGCCCATCCTATCCATGCAAGACGAGATCGTGTACGCCATTCACGACTTTGTCGCCGAAAATGAAGACGAAATCGCATTCAATGCCGGCGATTCCATTGTGGTCCTTGAGAAAGATGAAAAGTACATGGACGGCTGGTGGCAGGTAAGGAAGCGAGCCACGCACGGGAAGGCTGGAGGTGTTCATATGGACTGTGGTCATATTAGGGACGCAACCCGCAAGGCCAGGTCGGTCTATTTCCTATGAATTACACAAGCCAGAACAAACCTGCTCCACTCTCGACCACGCCTGCACTCAGCCCTGCACACTCGTCGTCCGGCAGTAACACGCTCGAGGACGAGATCGACAATGCGATCACTCACGTTTCGACAAACCTTATTGCGCCGAGCACGTCCTCGCCTGCTGCATACATGCATCAACCACAGCCACCGCCTGCTGGATCGCCGCCCCCTCCTCCAGCAACTCCTACCCCAGCTCCTTCCTCTTCGTCGTCCACCAAGACCGAGGATTGGACCATCGATCAGGTTGCAGAATGGCTGCATTCTGTGGGCTTGGATAATGTCTCTGCTAACTTTGTTGGTAACAAAAGCCCCCCCTTTTTTTCATTGTGTCCCTGCGAGAATAATAACCTGTTGCTTTTTATGTGTGTGTGTATACAGAGCAAGAAATCACGGGTGACATTTTGTTAAGCCTGACCATCGATTCGCTCAAGGAGCTCGGCATTGCCGCCTATGGCCGACGCTACAAGGTCATGACTGCCATTGAAAAGTTAAAGAGCGCCCATAAGGTAGGCCGGCGAGCAAAGTATAGGAGAGAATGAGCGAGGCTGACACATGGACCAACAAAGGTTGAATTGGCACCAGAACACCCAGCACCATCGGCACCTTGTTCCCCTATCGATTCTGACAGCATGTACCAGTTTCCTCGGAAAGCACCTATGCCGCCGCAGGGTGGAAGCATTAGCACCGAGCTCCACAGCAGCACCAGCAGCAGCAGCAGACGCCCCACCGACTCACTTTTGACCACAGGCCAGCTCTCGCCACGAAGCTATGCATCGTCGTCAGTGAGCCGATCCAACACTTTCCAGACCATCTCCTCCTCCAAATCATCCACCTCATCATCCGGCCGCATGCCATCCCAAAAGAGCCGCGAGAGTCTGGACAAGGAGCGCCCATCCATGGATATCAACAGCCAGCAGCAACATCAGCAGCAGCATCCCATGGCGAGCATCCACGAGGTCGCTTCACCGCCACTGCATCCGATGGACAGCGGACGCATGATGTCTGTGGCTGATCCCCTGTCACCCTTCGCGACTCGCGATCGCAACATGTCGGTTGCCTCGGTCGATCCATTTGCACTCAACAACCGGGCATCCACCAACGTGTTTAAGGCTCCAGAGCACGAAGGCTGGTTGTATAAACAGGGCGACAAGTACAAGACATGGAACAAGAGATGGTTTGTGCTGAAGAGCTCGAACCTATTCTACTTTAAGAGTCCCAAGGAGGTTCGCATGAAGGGCATCATCCATCTGCGCGGCTACCGAATAGTGCCCGATGAGTCAATCCATCCGGGCAAATACAGCTTCAAAGCACAGCATGAACGTGAACGCACATTCTACTTTTACACCGACAGCAAAGAGTCGATGCGAATGTGGATCAAGGTTCTCATGAAGGCAACCATTACACGTGATTTCGCGTCACCGGTAATGTCGTCAAACCATGTAGCGACGGTGCCGTTAGAAGTAGCGCAGCGACTGCGGCCACGGCCCCCGTCGATGCTAATCATGCCCAAACAACCACAGCAACAAGCAGGATCACCACCCATAAGTCCTGTTGATCATCCACCGGCACGGTTATCACCACCACCGTTCCAGCAACAGCAGCAAAGCCGAGAATCGGGCGTCACGGTGTATCCACACACAGAAACGCTGGCCGACAATGTAGGTGATGAGCCTGACGTACCCGACAAGTTCATGTTTGAGCAAGGGCCAACGCCGATTGCGCCTGCGCCCACGCTGTCATCCTCCATCCTGATGAGCGACGAGGACGAAGATCTGATTGATCCACACCACAAGGGAATGCATTCACCGCTTCAATCACCGCCCATACCACCCGCGAACCTGCCGCCACCGCCACCTGCGCGTACACTGACCCGGGTCCAGTACATCGATTGGATCAACCAGTATCTTCCACCAGGCAAGCGCGCCATTGACCTGTCTGGCGCATTCCGAAACGGCGACTCGCTCATCCTTCTGCTGGAAGCCTTGAGCAATAAGACCGTACGGCGGCCGCCTGCGCAGAAAGGAGGCTCGGTCAGCATGGCAATGCTGGACAACATCGTGTCGGCCTTCAAGTTCATGGGTCGCGAGGGCGTCGTGGTAGACGGTCGATACACCATCAAAGGTAAGAAAGCGATAGAAAACAGTCGCTCCCCCACCCCTCAAGCGTTTTGCTCACCTCGGCCCCTCCTTTGTCATAGACATTTTCGGCGGTGACGAAGAAAAGATCATGGACATGCTGGACGCCATCATGGAGTGGCATGAAAAGAACGCTGCATAAAAACTAGTACTACTTTTATATACATCCTCCAAACTCTCCCCTATTTCCCCTTAATACAGTAGATATATATGTATACTTTTTGCACCCATATACACACGCAACACCACATGAAACGCCAAACCTCAAATGATGGCACACAAAAGAGCGGACGTCACCCCGCCCGTTTCACGTTCCGATGCGCATCTCACAGTTGGTGCGAAACGGGCGTATCCCCTTTGACTTTCTCTTTTCTATATCCTCTCTTCTCATTCAAAGACGTAATTGTAAACCTGCCGCCGTTGCCCGCTCTCCAACTGACTCGCTTTCTTTTTGCTTCGCTAGCCCCCCTTTTAAATACCATAAACAATTAACAATGGCTGATTACTGGTAAAATCCCTGCCTCGCTCATCAGATGGTTCATTGCCCCAGATTGACCTGACGCTGTCTTTTTCTCCTAGCCCTGTCTACGCCCCCTTCTTTGGCACCATGGGATGCACCGCCGCTATTGTGTTTAGCTGTAAGTTGCCGTCGGATAGAACGCGTCGTTTTGCTGTGTGTTCTTATTCTTTTATCCTTTTTCCCCTGGAAGGTCTCGGAGCCGCGTACGGTACCGCCAAGTCTGGTGTCGGTCTTTCGGCCATGGGCGTTCTGCGCCCCGATTTGCTCATCAAGTGTATCATTCCCGTTGTCATGGCTGGTATCTTGGGTATCTATGGTGTCGTCGTCAGGTAACGTAAAAGTCTGTTTCCGTCAAGCACGGCGTTTTTTGTAACTCATGACCTTGCAAAAAAAATTTAGTGTCTTGCTATCGGGTGGCCGTAAGTACTAACTAGCTCCAGGTTTGCTTTGTGGATACTGACGTTCTGTTTCCTTCTGCAGTTGCACTGAAGCAGACCCTGTTTAGTGGATTTATCCAGTTCGGCGCTGGTTTGAGCGTCGGTCTTTCCTGCTTGGCCGCAGGTATTGCTATTGGTATCACAGGTGATGCTGGTGTCCGTGCTACTGCTCAACAACCCAGAATGTTCGTCGGCATGGTACGTCTATCTGCTGCTCACTGCATAAGCGCAAACCAAACTGACCCGCTCCGTACTTTCAGATTTTGATTCTCATTTTCGCTGAAGTCTTGGGTCTTTACGGTCTTATTGTCGCTCTTATTCTCAACACCAAGGCATCTGGTAGCGAGGGTATCTGCCAGTAGATATAAGAAAGACGTCGCCAAAAGGAAAAAAAGGAATGTAGTTGTATGTGTATCGAAAGAGGAACATATCCTATTAAAACGCGAACTCCTTTGAAACACACCAGGAAACCCTTTTTTATTTGATGTTGGCGAACCGTAGTGTGCCCTCTTGCTTTCTATACGTGTCTTTTGTATGTCTAAACTTGAACATACCGTGTTTGCTCATCGTGAGCCTGTGTGATCGTCTCTCCATGGTGAATCACCTTACAAGATAGCACTCTGATGATCATTACACAGAAATTGGCCGCTATTGTTTTTACTTTCGACATTGGGTCTTGGTTCATGAGAGAATAAGCCATCAATCTACTATATGCACGTACGCCATAGTGCGTTGCATGCACCCATAGACCGAGGACTTTCAAATCAAGATAAGGTTATGAACAACTGCTCTCACTTTTTGTTTCCTGTCACTGCAAACGCTTTAGGGGTACATCGGAGGAACTGTTTCATCCACCTTTCCTTAAAATTATTCGCGCGCACTTCTTTGTCCTCTGCTCTCGACCAAGAGGAACACGTCATGCCAGTCCGACAATTATGAGCATATCTCAATATGTATCTCAGATATCCTTATTGATAATCATACATTCGAATGACTGGCGTAAATACCGTATGACATAATAAAATAGTTCAAATGAACACTTAATATCGTTTCTTCAAATTGATTTTCAGATTGACCGGCGTCATGATACCAACGCCAGAAATAACCACTTTTTCCTTATGGATGGAATCTTCAGGCAGCGACAACTCGTACTTCCTCACTATCCGTAGTAATTAGAATCCAGTCCAGATACAACAGTTGACATTAAACTTACAAAGCATGGGGAGCAAGACGCGTTGCTCCGCCAACGAGAAATTCATGCCGATACACTGACGTGCACCATTACTAAATGGGATCCAAGACATACCCTTCTTGGATACCTTTTCGGCTTCTCCGCCTGGAGCAAACCGGTCAGGATCAAACACATCTGGATTCGACTACACTTTGGGGTTGCGTTGAATTTCCATAATGTCCACCGTGACAAGGGTGCCCTTGGGAATAAACACGCCGGATAGATCGGTATCTTCGGTAGCTTCCCGAGCAATTACACCAGTGGCAGTGACGTTTCGTCGCATTGTCTATATATTTGGCGGCTTTAGAAAACGATTATTGCTGCCTTTGTACAACGGTTGTACCTCCTTGATGACCATGTTAATGTAGGGCATTTGTTGGATCTGCTCGTGTGTGGGCATTACATCCTCAGGCTTGTCGCCTAAAACACGAATTGCCTCTTCTCGTGCCTTTCGTTGAACATCCTGATAATTGTATAAAATTTAATGGCGATTTTAGAAAAAACAAGGCTCTCATAAACTTACTGGGTTGGTAGCCAGGTTATAAGCAGCATAAGTGATTGCGTTTGCAGTGGTATCGTGGCCAGCCAAGAAGAAAGCACAAAGGTTGCTCTGATTATATGGCACATGTGATTAATAATTGATTTTTTATCATTCAAATCAATTGATTTACCTGAAGTTCTTCATCAGTCAATACACCATTTCCTTCCTCGGAAGCTTCAAGCATGAGAGTCAACAAATCCTTTTCATTGCGGCTCTTGGATCCCATCGAGGTATCACTAGTCAAAGTTTTGCGTTTCTCAGCTATAATTTCTTGCATTTTGCCCAAAAACAGATCAAGCTGTCTATGAGCTTCCTGACGCTTAGGGAAGAGGAACAACCAGCGTGTTTCGAGTGAAGGGAGCAACATGTACAATGGATCGGTGTTTGCCTTCATGATACGATTGTACCGAGATACCCATTCATTCTCGGGATCAGCAACAGAATTGAAATCAAAGTCTATGTCATACAGTTAGTGATTGTGTTTTTGTTTATCTGTCTTATCGAAGCTTGCCAAAGCCCGCAATGCCAATAGCATCCAAGGTCCAGCGGACCATAATTTCATGGAATTCGATGGGCGAATCAAGCATCTTATCCAATTGGACGAACAATTTTTTGGATAGATCACCGAATAAATGAACAGGCATGGATCGAAGGAAGGCGGGGTTCATCACCTAAACAAGTTTTCAAGAGAACTTAATACACTTTTTACTTTTTGAAAAGCGAGGCTGTTAATACGTACACCTCGCTGCGCTTTCCATTCCTTGCCACGCAAAAAGATGATGTTAGGGCCCATTGCAAATCGACCAAAAAGTGTGTCACGTCGATCCGTATTCATATTTATCTTTGGGAATAACTCTAGAAAAAGCAGCTTCAGTGGTGGACAAGGAATCAAAAATCGCTGTTTACTAACCAGTTTTGAGCAATAGCTTTTTGGCAGCTTCAGGGCGTGTGATATGTACGGTCCAGCCATACACGTCAAACACCTTTTAGAATTTCAAGGGTTATAAACAAAATCCAAAAAAAAGTATCTAAACGGTACTTACCACATACAAGCCATGATCTGTTTTTGCACCTAGTGGCGCGGTAATCTCCTTGGCGATTTCATCATAAGGACGTTTCTTTAGAAAGCTGCTCACATACTTCAAAAAATTTGCTTGAGGGATATGACGGAGCTTTTGAGGAGGTTTTGTGATCTTGTCATAGGCCAAATAAAGACCAAGCAAAGCGATCGCTACTGAGATGGATAACTTCTTGCTCTTTGATGTCAAAGAGCTACTAACGCGAGACAAAATTGATTCAAGCTGATTCTTGATATCGATCATGATTTGTTCAAAAGAAACTGAGATAAAAAAAAAAGAGATGCTTTGAACCCGATTTATGAATGTTAAAGGGTTTATTTTATTCATAACCCGTGGAGTTGAGTTCAACAACAACAACGGATGAGGCGCCGAATACGTCCGGCCAATCGCTATAGCAATTAATTTGTTCAGGAACACGATCGTTCTTAAAATAGGCTAGCACATTTTCTCCACAATGCATTGGTTTCGTTCCTATGGGTGTTCATCCATATGATAACACACTGCTTTCCTTCCATGGTTTCCTAATGGCTACTCTTCCCCTTACATGGGTCTTCTGGGTTTTAATTTAAGTCATATGGTTCAATACTCCTTGAGAACGGAATCGTTTAGCTTGGTCATTAACATTCAGACATTCTTTGACTGCTACCCATGTTTATGAATTTTCCATTGCCCATCGCGAGAAGCGTGGGTATTACTTTCCGCTAAACGCCCTTTATTCGGTTGATATTATAGAACCGCAACCTTCCTCTCAATTACGCTCCTCCTTTATCTGAGCTCAATATAACATCGGATCTGTTGGACTGGCGGAAGTGTAACCAAACGATGGTTTCCTTTATTGGTGAATAGTTCCGAATTCTGTAATATTTTTTGTCCGTCAGCCTCTATCTTCTGACGTCTTTTTTTTTTTTTTTTTACCAAGTGCCATATATGCTTTCGATAAACAGTAAACTGTACCCGATGATGCCTATCGATCTGCAGCCCATATTTTCATTCCAAGCACTTGAAGGAGCAAGCGTGGACAAACTCATGGAATATTCACACTTTTTATTTCCCAAAGCAGCTTCTTGGTGAGTCATACCCTTGTTGATAACAAAGAATTAGCAAGTAACAATACTCTCAATGCTTGACATGGATACGATTGCTTTCCGGAAGACCTGGAAAGCTATTGCCCAGCGGCTGTTGATCACGAATATTGCTTCCAGGATATATTTGATGCATAGTAATGTACATACCGCCTAGTCATCTGGCGCACACACTTGTTTTCACCAACATACAAGCCTCCAGATAGTTCATACGGGTTTGTTAAGTTACGAGCAGATCACTACAGCTGTTGCCCATTGCTGCAACATGGGTACGTGAGCTATTCGCAGCTTTCGGTGTCATCCGTGAACCACCAACGGAGATGTACTGCGTTGATCATATAATGAACTGCCTTCCGCGCTCCGATGTTGGCTTGACTCCGGCAGGTGGCCGGACATCTAGGCAGCTCTATTACAAGTACTGTGCGAGATCGACAGGCTTGTCCATCCGAATGGCGACGACGACCAGCCAAACTCCAGTACCCCTCAAACACTGAGCGGAATTATCCAAGAAAATCAGGGCTAATTTGCCAAACGCCTTATTTTATACCCCACTGCCTTTTTTCACCTGTCCTACTTTTTTTAGGCACGGAGATGCATCTTATTTGTACTATCTTAGATGTTTGTATCGGAAGGAAGATATGGTATGTCTATAGGAAAAAATATAATGGCTTTCATATATATATACATATATACTTCAGTATTAGTATAACTTTAACAGCTATCGTACAAATGTATGGTAATTGATAACTTCATTTGGAATGAAAACATTTACGAGTGCATTGCTTGTAAAAGTCTCAACTTGAGTTGGAAATCCGCTGATATCTTAACTTGAACAACATGGGCTGACAATGTTTTAATAACGTCATTGCTACTTTTCATCAGAATTTGTTTATCTACTTGACGCAATGTAATCCAATGGCATTTACATGCTTTGAGGAAGAATCATGGGGATGCTTGAAAACCCAACACCGTTATTAATCCATCGTCGCTATTTAAAAGCTTTTGATCATTCGAAACTCGTACGTGCAGTAGAAGAATCAGAAAAACTTATAGCACAAATATAGCTCGTCTCCGGATATATCATTGACATCACGAACTCTTTGAAATGATGCATTGCTCAATGTAATTCGGAACTGACATAGGTGCCACTAACTGGGAAGCACATTGGAACGTAAATAATAACCGTAGTTTCTAGCGATCCTTTTTTTATCAGTATTCTTCGGTCTGCAACGTTAACCTTATGATGCGTTAGGAGAAGGACGAAAAATATGCGGCTCGTGCAGGTTCATCATGTCTCCCAATCAAGAACAACAGGTGTGGCTGAAAATCAGAATATAACTTGAAGTTTCTTCTGTGCATAGAAAATTTGAAAGATTTGCGCCCAGTATTCTATCAATGTTTGGACCCTATAGTCGAGTAAGGCTATCACCGTAACTGTATTACATATGAAAGTGATTGCTAGGCAACTCGGCGATAACTACCGTGTGGATATATCTAGGTGTCTCATGGGTAGTACTTAACTAGATAAGTATAATCAAAATATATATGCGTATCTTCTCCTTTTACAGAAAGCAAAGCCCAGAGATATTCTCTTCCAGGACCCAGATCATAATCTCGCACATTATTTAAAGTTTGATGCATAGAATGCACTTCTTATCAGTAACGAGTCTATCGTAACGAAAGTACTGCTCAGTGTTGTCACAAATTTAGTTGGAAAATGTGCTACCCCCCTCGAGCCAAATTAAAAATTGACATGGAACGCTTCAATTCCGAAGTGGAAAAGTTAGAGCCGTGTAGCTGTCGTAACGAAAAAGTAGCGTTGTCATCAAAGTCTAGGTACCAGTCTTTATCGGGCAATCTTCTCTATGCAAATATTAGATATGTCGAAGCCAATGTGTACATATCGTCAATCCATTCTCATTATAATTTAAGAATGAAGGAATTGTCATCGATGCGTCAGCGACATTGTGAATCTACTGGACTAAGCTGACAGTCTGTTAAAATAGAACAGGAAGATTTTTTCTACGGCGGCGGAAATATCATTTTATCATAATATTGTTCCAGGTGAACTCTAAGCTCTACTTGAATATGCACGTGGTAACAAGGCTCTCCAATAATATTCATAATCCTTAGCAGTTAACCGGTCCATAATATCGTGCGAATTTAAACGTGCTAATCTTTGCGAATTCCAGTAATCGATCCAGTATGTTCGTCAGCTTTGCTCGTCGTTACTCGTGATATCCGTGCGTCGCGCGACATGCACTTTTTCGGTGTAATTCTGAGCGCATGGCTCTTAAAGTGACGTCGGAGGCTATTTATGGTTGAAAAGCGCTGGTTGCAGTTAACACTGGTACCCGAGATTTACTGTGAGTTACATGTCTTTGATTTCAATTTCTACACTCACATATGACATTGGTAAGCCATTTCGCCGCTGTGAGTGTATATATGCAAGTGCAACGGGCTAGGATTTGAGAAACTTTCGTCACAATACGTACACCGGTACAGTCTCAACTTGACAGCTTCACTGGGATCGTCGTTGACAGTATCACTCGGAGCACCGAGAGTAGTCTTGGTGCTAGATGAGATTACTTTGCAAATACCCTCAACAGCTTTAATTTCAGTAATGTGGCTCGGTGTGCTTGATTGTTCATCATGAGAATATTGGGTGGTAATCATTGAAAAGTAGAAGGATGGAACTGTAAATGAAGTCGACGAGTACGTACAAAAAGGAACAGTTTCCAATACTCGTCCTTTCAAAATATATGTGTACAATCGTTAGGATAGAGCCAGTATGTGTGAATAACCAAATAGGCTCGGTAACTTAAAAAGCTTCTCATTTGGCTTGTATACAGCTCTTTAACATGCTGTATACTATTATACGAAAGTGGGAAGTGGAAAGGAGATTGAGACTTTTATGCATGTATATCCAAAAAAAGCTATCTTTCCATGTGCCACAGCTTGAGAGAAAATCGAGCTTCATTACGCCATCTCGTTGTTCCGAGAATGATACATCGATCTTCGAACTCTTACTTCTTATAAACTATCTAAAGTTGAGCAGTTTTTCTTGTTTAATCTATCCAAAGATATACTGAGAAGCAATTCACACATACACTATATTTGTTACTACTGCGTTGAAACTGTGAAGCAGTCTGAAGATAATTGTAAACACGTTCTAATCTCCTCTTTTCTCAAGCACAAAGGAGAAGTTGCTGCTTCTAGTATTCTAGGCTATCGCTGTTATGCATCAAAAGGACAATCAATTCGGGTATGATCCCTGACGGCGTACCGAATGACACGTCCACTTCAGTATCTTGTAACCCATACCAAAAACAGATACTGATAGTTTATATGTCTAGCACTTTATATGTGCGTGCTGATACTCCTTAACGGACACTGTTTGTTCGTGGATTAAGTGTATACATTCTTTGTTAACATGAATGAAACTATGTTCAAAAACTATAATGAATAATAACTCTAACAATACCGGGCCTTTAGAGTCGAACGGAAGCTCGCCCATTAGATGTTACACTGTACAGGAAAACTTTATATTTAAATATTTCTAGGAGGAATAATCCCATTATGCACTGCATGTCATGGTTTCGGGAAACCACCGGGGCTATCACATTCAGACCTTGCAATAGCTTTACGTATGTACGTAATTGACCGATAAAACCTTGAAACGGGATGGGTAATGTTATGTCGTCTCTGTATTTATTCAGACACAACTGAGAATTGACAAGTATATTTGTCTTAGTGAGTTTTTGTATAATTCCTAACTATGTGTTAGTGACCTAAAATGCTTGTTAAAATGGTCCACAGGAATTTTTGAGCTTGGTCTTATACTCAAGTTTGCCAACTACGGTAATGTCTTACAAAATGAATATCAAGGTTATCTCTATCTAATAGTACTATTCTCAAGTGGAACAGAATGATCTTAGGTTCTGATACTTGGTAAGAAAGCTAAATGGGCCTCAAAAGAATTAAGGCTAAAAAGTGATGCTTAGTAGACAAAGAACTGTAGTTTATTGATGATGCGAACGCTCTATTTACAGTTTTCCCTTTTCCTAACCATGTTTCTAGAATTTCACGTTATCCTAGATAAATATACCAAGCAAGAAACGGGTAGCTGTTCTAGTAAAAGATTTGTTTCGGGACAGAAACGAATCTTTGCTCAGAATATGAGACCCTGGATAAATTAGGGTTTGTACGAACCAATAATATTTGTCAATTTTAGGCCACTTTGCAGATTGCAGTTTTCATAACATAACAGTAGCCAAAAATGGTCAACAGTTTTTAAAAGTAAGGTTACTTTTGCATATTGTGAAAAAAGATCAAAGTTTGCCGTCCTTCCGAAGCCTGGCTCAATTATCGTACTAATCGAAGGGTTTAGTAATGCACTGGTCATGAAAGGCTGCATACGATTAGGTATCTCTCGCGGAAGTTTATTTAATCTAGTAAATGCACAGAGTTGCCTAATCTTCTTTTTCTGTCAGTGCAAGCGGTGCGGTATAAGTGATTGGTAGCCTGGTTCAAGGAGGAGTACGTAGGTTCTCGTGCTTCTTTCCAATCACTATAATAGGGGAGGTCAGTAAACGTCCATAAGATCATAAACATGAGAAAAGTATTTTCCAAATGAGCGTAATTGCACTTCTCTAGTAGTTTTATAGAACATTTATGTTACAATTATTGATTACCTTTTGGAAGACCTAATGGTCTTCTGCGTAAAAACTAATCGAATAGCAAACTCAACTTTCTTTACTTTACTTTTATGACCCCATGGAGGTCCACTGAACTCCTCTAATATCTTAATAAGGGAGAAGCTTAAATCAATACTATGTGAGTGAAACCCTGACCTATACGGGTTATGTGACCAGGAAGGAGAACCAGCCACAGAAATAGCTTTCCAGACCACCAGTTTGTCCCACCAGGAGCTACTCATGATATGAGTGGTGAAACAGAGCACCTTTGTAAATGTTCATAGGGTCCATAATATGTTTACTCACCGTTGGTACATTCCTACACAGTTTTGATCTGCCCTTTTGAATTTTCAGCTTATTTTCCTGATTAGTTTTCTTGACTTTTCTTCATCCGTGTATCCGACATCAACTGTACCGCATGGAAGAGACTCTATACCTTTAGGAAGAATTCTGTAAACTTTCCAACACAAGGAAACTATAAATATTCAACTATACGAGATATGTAGACATTGCGAAATGGTATGACATAAGTGTAGTTATAATTAGATCCTTGTTTGCATTACGCGCTCCGGGTAGGTTTTTTCTTACAGTGAAAGCCTTATGTACACATTCCTTGGTGTAAAGAAGCTTCGTAGCACCGTTATAATGGCGCATTTCCGATAAAACGTTAACAGGTATGTCTATCTGACACTTCCTTGCATGGTTCATACGAAGGATCAGGTATTGTACTGATATTAAATGGCGCAATGGTAACCGCCTTTACCACTAGGTGACACCTGTCACAATGGGCGTAAACATTGGACTTCACTCAAAATCAAAAGTTCCGAATGGAAAGTGAGAAATCAAAGGATAAATATCATCCGTATAGTTAAACATATTGCCATTGTTCGAAGACAGCACTATAAGTGTGATGCGATTCAATAGGTGTGCCGTATCAATTGCAAGTCAGCATTTAAGGTATCCAGTTCGGTCGTCCCCGCTTGCCATTTTTCTAAATCGACCATTCTTAACATTGAGCATTGCAATATATTTTAAGACGGGGATTCTTGATTCATAAATAATGATAGAGCTTACTGGTTATTGATTCATATATGAAATTAAAATCTGCTGCTGAGAGTCAGTACGGAGGGGTTAAATCGTTTGTACTACACGTTTTCAAATAAGCTTGCGTGGCTTTTACGTAATGTAACATTTTCATGACATCAGATAGAATCTGGGTAATGGACTGCTAGATACTGCTATATCATACTTATGTATATGCTTTTCTACTCGTGCAAAGTGCATAAAACATGAATCAACACCTTAACAGATGGATGACGATCTTTGTCGGTCATCTCCGCCTTAAGGCTATAAGAAGATGTTAGTTTTTTAACTGAAATTAATGCCGAAGTGCCATGTAAAGCTTTTCATATAGATTTTTTTTCGGATAATTAGCATTCCGAAAGGCAGATACACACAGGCTTTTCACTTTTGCAGGTAAATATAGAGCCACGAAAAAGAGATGATAATCTGCTCTTTTTGTCCGGCATGGGCGCGGGATCAATTGTTTCAGAGGATCAATTTTATCCGACTCCCAGCGCAAGACTATCATTGGTTAGTTAGCACCGATGATAGATTCGCTCGGTGGCCATTCGCTAGCACGCTCGATTGCGTGCTAAGGCGTTATATTTTGCGTGCTTTGTGAAATGATCTGTCATCGAAACGCACCCCTTTCTTCCACTTCTATTCTACGTATACCACCCTATGAAACATCATGTCAGAAACATCTCATAATCCAATTATTCTCGACTACGAACCTATTTCGTATCTAAAAATGCTCAAGCGCTACGCTCGAAAATTACCGCGGTATACAAAAGACTATCTATGCAGCTTCTTCCCAATCGTCTACTGGATACATCGCTACAACTTAACATGGTTCATTTCGGACCTGATTGCTGGTATCACTGTTGGTATTGTCGTTGTGCCACAGGGCATGGGTTATGCCAAGATTGCGAATTTACCTCCTGTAAGTGGCAATGACGATGCGATGAAAAAAGCCATAGTTGGCAAAAATATACCTTTTTTAACTGTTTCTTCCCATCTTAGGAGTATGGCCTGTATTCGTCATTTGTTGGTCTGTGCATTTATTGCTTTTTTGGCACGTCCAAAGACATCAGTATCGGACCCACGGCTGTGATGTCTCTCCTTGTGGGTCAGACAGTGGCTAAAGTGGCCACTCCCGAGTCCGGCTACACTGGTCCTCAAATCGGCGTTGCCATGGCATTATTCGGTGGCATTATCGCCGTTGGCATTGGTCTTATTCGCCTTGGTATTCTCGTCGACTTTATCCCGGAACCTGCCATTGCAGGCTTTATGACAGGGTCTGCCATCACCATTGCTATCGGCCAATACCCAAAACTGTATGTTTACATGGTAGTTGTTTGCTGGCTACTAACTTTGGGTTAACAGATTCGGTATGACTGGTGTAAACACGCACGACGCGGCATATCTTATTTTCGGAAACTTTTTCAAACATCTCCCGGACACTCACGCGGACGTTGCGTTTGGCCTCATCGGGCTTTTTTTCCTCTATGGCGTACGCTATACAACTACCAAACTCGGCAAAAAATACCCTCACTACGACAAACTATGGTTCTTCATCAACATTATGCGCAATGGCGTTCTAGTCATCTTTGGAACTCTCTTCGCTTATCTCGTCGTCCGTTTCGGCAAATGGGAAGATCCCATCAGCATCCTTGAAGATGTACCTTCTGGATTCACAGCCATGGGTGTTCCAACAGTCGATACCAATCTGCTTTCCGAGATCGCCGGCACGTTGCCATCAGTTGTCATTATTCTGATTTTGGAACACGTAGCAATCGCAAAGTCATTTGGACGCAAGAACAATTACAAGATCAACGCTGATCAAGAGATCATTGCTATTGGCGTTGCCAACATTATCGGTTGCTTCTTCGGTATGTGTAAGACGCGTTTCCATATAGAAAAACGACTCACCGTGACATTAGGCGCGTATCCCAATACCGGCTCGTTCTCTCGCACAGCCATCAAGGCGCGCAGTGGAGTCCGGACGCCACTCGCCGGTGTGTTTTCTGGCCTTGTGGTGCTGTTATGTCTATACGCACTGACACCCGCCTTTTATTATATCCCTGATGCAATCCTTGCAGCAGTGATCATCCACGCCGTGTCAGACCTAGTGTCTGGACCCAAATTCGTGCAGCATCTGTGGCAAATCAACCCGCTCGAGCTTTTCACCTTTGTGGCGGCCGTCATCATCACTTTCTTCACCAGTGTCGAGTACGGTATCTACGTGTCCGTTGCCTTGTCTCTATTCTTCATGATGATCCGCATTGCACGACCTCGTTACGCCGTCATCGGACGTGTCCCCGTCCGTCCACTTCGTGCAGAGAACGGCAACGAAAAGAAAGGCGACGATGTCGAATACGTTTACGTAAAAGAGAACCACCCAACGATGCGAGACATTGTTGAGCCACCACCACCTGGAGTGCTTATTTTCCGTTTCGACGAGTCCCTTACATACCCCAACGCAGGATTCATTTCTGATAAAATTATGCATTACGTCCAAGACAACTTTACATCAGGCCGTCCACCACCCACCACACGCGGTGAACGCGCATGGAACGATCGTCGACCACTGGTAAAGAAAGAGGATCTGGAAGCTGTGATGGCTGCCCAAGAAGCATCAGGACGCCAATTACGGGCAATCGTGCTTGACTTTGCTGCAGTGAACCATCTTGATTCGACAGGGGTACAGGCATTGTTGGATCTGCGACTAGCCATCAACCGCTATGTGGGTCGTGACGTTGAATGGCACTTTGCTAGCTTGGCTACACCGTTTATAAGAAATGCCCTCATTACGGCTGGTTTCGGACGTCAAAACGGTCGCGAGTCGCACCCTGTAGAACTAGTACCAGTGGTTCCTATCCAGGATCAAAGTGGCAACACAAGCAGGAGGAATAGCAACAGCAGTGGCACGGCAACTGACGTATGTGTCATCGATACAGAGGAAGTGCCAGATATCGACATATCGGAAAAGCGATCTGTGTATTACTCGATCCATCAGATCCAATCGTCATCGGAATCGTCAGCACATTCCACGCCCACAGTCCATGATAGCGGCAACAACGTGACATCCATCAACGACAGCAAGCCTCAGTCTGTTCTCACCGCGCGCACATCTTCACCCTCCGTCATTAACATCGATAGTCAGGGCAATGTGTCTTACTATCCTCTCCTCGAGCGAGGCGTGCCAATCGATCGGTACTGCTTCTTCCATTGGGATCTTGAGGATGCCGTGCGTGCTGCGACGTTCGCCAGCAGCCGGGACTAAATCTCATCTTCCCCCCATCATTTTACAATTGACATTTCTTCTGTATTATATAATCCCATGCAAATTATACCTTGTTTTTGTTTTATGTACATAAAAAGTATTACTTTCACCATTTCTTTATTTATTCAACAAAGGCTGATGATGGCATAATTGATTGTGTCGGAAGCCATACGAACGCATTGTACGTTCCATTGCAATGATACACTTGTAACCATAGTAACTTTCTGGATGGCGAGTCTTTGCTTCGTCATATTTTGTGGACTTTTTACACGTATACAAAATATTCTTCCCCACTCACTATGTACATAGCTACATCATTCATGTTTATTTTGGGACCACTTTGTCGTCACAGTGGAAACAAACTGGAGATATAAAAATATACACGGTGTATTCATGCCGGACGGTTGACTTGTCGTCATCCTTAGACTGGTAGATGATGCCGATCCATTACATATAACATAGTAGCAGTGCGGATAAACGTTGTGTCTATAACAGTGGTCCCCCTTCCGTTCCCCTAGAACCCCTGGCTTTCTTAACGAGCACCCCCGAATAGAGCATAATAATTTTTTTTAGAAAAGCAAATAGGGATGGTGCTGATTTCTGTCAACATCTCCATTCGACCGGATTCTGCATTTGCTTCTACTATCAGAATATGAACGGGCTCTTTGACACCTTTAAGATCACCACCTCCTTTGTCTGCTACCCCCCATGTAACCACCCCCCACTGACATTTTCATCACCATCAAACTGCAATAAATTCTGTAGCTTTATACTCTTGTTTTCCTTTTTTCTTCATCTCCACCTTCGTACACAGTTTATCGTCTATCATTTCTCCTCTCCTTTTTCAAAAAAAACAACGGTCTCTTAATGTCCAACAGCACCACCTCGACCATTGCCCCGCCCCCGTCACCGACTTTGACCGTTCCAACCAGCAACAACAAAGCATCCAAAGATTTTGCATCATCGTTAAAAAGCCAGTCTACTGTCATAGATCTTGAAAAAAATGATACATTCAACCGTGAAGAAATCGTCGACGTTCATTACGAAGACTACGACCAGACCATTGCCGTTGATAGAACCAATGTCCACTGGTGGTATGCCCTAGTTTCTCGAGGGAGACGGTTTCGACATAATGTAAACAATGATGGTTCATACATCCCTTTCATAATTTGCTAACTTGTTAACAAACAGAATAGAGAATTCTTGGCAGAGTTTATCGGAACACTGATTCTGATTCTTTTGATTAATGGTGTCGCTGCACAGCAAAGGTTAGCCATATCGATGAATAATTCGTGGCTTACAAACGCGTTCGGAAATGGTAAAAATCCCTCCCTTTGTTATCTTTCATGAGAAATAATGCGTATTAATGGATATATATAGGTATGGCAGTTTTATTTGCCATTAGTGTATGCGGCCACATTTCGGTAAGCATCTTTATTTCATTGTCATACGATACTTCTAGCGATCATCAGTGGCGGGATGCAGAAACTTCAGACAAATATGTCTCCTTTACCTTTCTGCTCAAGCCTCTGCAATCGCTGGTATAGAATCTGATAAAGCATAAAAAGCGCGTACTCTACGTAATTCTCCCTTTCGATTAAATACCATATCTATAGGGTGCACACATCAATCCGGCCATCACAGTAACCTTGTGGCTCTTTAGTAATTTCCCTGGCAGAAAGGTTCCAACCTACTGCATAGCACAGCTATTAGGTGCGTTCTCCGGATCTGCACTGCTCTATAGCATCATCACACCAGCATTGCATCAGTTTGACGGTGGATCGCGATCTATTCTTGGAGATCATGGTACTGCCACTATATTTGCAACTTATCCGCCGCTCTATGTGGACATTGGAACCGCAATTGCTTCCGAGGTTCTGGGAACCGCATTGCTGACATTACTTATCATGACCACTGGTCACCCGAACAACCGACCCTTCTGCTCATTCCAAGGTGTGATTGTAGCTACCGGTATCACTTCTCTCATCTCTTCCATTGGCTATACCTCCGGTTTTTCTTTGAATCCTGCACGCGATCTTGGACCGCGTATCTTTACTGCGATTGCAGGATGGGGTCCAGAAGTTTTTACTATCAACCATTGCTATGCATTAGTTCCCATGTTTGCACCATTTCTCGGTGGTCTTACTGGTGGTATCATATATAATATCTTCATTGACCATTCTGTTGATTAAGAGTTATATCCCTTCTCCTTTTGAATTCACAGAAGAAAATAATCATTTTCTTTGTATATACGTCAAAACTTGTTTATAATACATTGTATTTTTTTGGTTAAAAAGTACCGGATGCTGATAATAGGAGAGTGAGGGGTTTATTGGGGGGCATTGATATATTTACTTGCGTTAGATCTGAGTACGTTACCAAAGCTAGGCCCCGGCTCCGCCGCCTGTTTTTTCTCCTTTGCAGCTAACATTATCTTTCAGTTCTAGACTTTACATAGCATTTTCGATCTGTTATCCCATATTATTTACACTTAATTATCGTAATCAGTAGAAAAACAATAGTATTGTATAGGACTCATCTAAAAATAAGCATCATTATTGCTACACTGATGAAAGTCAGAAAGGGATGAAATGATAAACCGGAGCTGCACGTGGGGAGTGCCTGTGAGCGTCTCAAGATAGCTATAGATATGTACTAATAATTGTTCTAACGACAATAAAAAAATCCACAGACAGTAAGTTGCATTAGTACGTAGGAGCGTCTTGTGCCAGATGTATGTGTCCTAGGAGCATGCTTACATGCGTGCTTAAGATTCGGAAAAATTCTGAAGACAGTGCAGTAAGCACTGTCATTGCAGTAGCAAGGTGCATCTTTAACACACTGTTTTCCAATGTATATGCTTCAAATAGTAATATTAACTTCGTTTGATTAATATCGGTCGTCATCTCAATTCTTTAGATGACATCGCGACGCACACGATTGATCGTAAAATACGCACTTTTGTTTAATTCAGAAATTTAACTGGGTTTCGGAGCAGTACAACAGAAACCTGTGTTATGCCATTATGTTGTATACGCAGCCAGTGAGAGGAGTGAAACTATACGACTAATGTAATATTGAGTATATATGCATAACTCAAGCTTGACATATGTACATAAAGGCAACGTGACGCTTACATTTAATCATGCTAATTTGGTATGTGACATGTCGATGTCATTATTATTTTTGATACGATGCATGGTTCTTGTCTAATAGATACAATATGATATTTTCCATTGATATATTACCCAGTACTCCCGGTTTCATCCATCAGTTCAAACAAATTACAATAGTAACGAGTAGGTTAAATTACATTGAAGGCCTGGCTGGTGAAATGTAAGTATTCGATTTTTTGTCCAGGATGTCACTGAGAGACCTAACCGCAGAAGATCCAATAGATAATTTCTTATATATGTATCAAATGTTACATAGATACAATACTGTTATCAAGTTATCATCTATGTATATTTGATGATGAAAAGGTAACGGTTAAATTTTCACAACCATGCCAATTAGAGTTTCTATATATTCTGTATTCAATACCATTCATTAGATAATTTTTACATACTACGCAGTAGAAGCAAACGATATTACGGAAGTATTTTGCCAGTCTTCATCCGAATTCCATTTGTCATCGCACCATCTATTATTTTTGTTTCATCCCTAGGGTCAGTCTTATTAAGTCTTACATTTACTGTTATAAAATATAGCTGACTGTATTTCGACTAATGTTTGTGGATGAGAGTATGTTGTAATAGTGATAAGCGAAACAAAGCAAACAGATGGGTGCTACATAGTGAGCTTTGCTGCATAATTTCTCGTCATTGTAACGTTCCCGAAACAAGGTAACAACGCGTGATGATGTTTTGATACGTATATAGCATAGAAATGGAAATATAGAATATGGATTTGTTTAGAAAAGTACCATGTACTGAAATGGTTCAATGTAATACAAATCACGGGCAAAATCGACAATAAGTAAATTACGATGTCTTTGCTTAGTAGTAAATGTTATCCTTACGGATTTTTTCACAACATATGCCTTCTTGTTGCTACAAGCCCTTTTCACAATGAAGCAAGTCGAAAATTGCCAAAAGAGTTCAGTTCCGAGGTCAAGAATTCAGAATACCCCTATACACATTAGCTCGCTTTCGTTCAGCCAGCTGCATCCAGAACTCCTGATCCAGCGGAAAAGTTCATGATCTTACAAGTCTCAAAAAAACTCCATTCAGGCTCCTTTTCGGCTTAAGCAGTTTGCAATGGATAGCATAATGTTCCATTTCTTAAAATAAATTGTTTGTTCAACAATGGTAATGCAATTTCGCAAATGCATAGGAAGGTCGAAAAAATATGCCGCACTATTCAATGCACATGTATAATGCGTGGTAGATCGTGCTTACAGTACACATTATCGGGTATGCTCGGGATACCTTAATATAATCGATATAATATATATATATAATTCAACACTAGTCAGAATGCGAAAAATGCTATATATATGTGGGATATGATCTAAGCAATGTAGAGTTAGGCATGACGTGAATGCGTTTTTCTGTTTTCCCTATTTTAAGTATCACTTTCTGCTCAGTTCTGCTAATACAAATACCACAACTATTACCGAGCATGCATGCTTGCATACGTAACAACGTTTGACGTTACCAAAATCCCTGGCATTAATAAGATTTGGTGATTATCGTAACACATACGTAATCAGCATTCTCTCACCACCACCACCCCCAAAAAAAAGACAATCCCTATTTATTACCGACCATGACAAACGAGCATGGATCGAGATATTATTAGTAACCGTTGTATTTGTACGCATATGGTGGGTTCTGAAATGCATGTTGCATGATCAAAGCAAGCAGCATTGATAAGCCGTGCATTAGCTGAAAGATAATGATTCAATAAGGCGATGTTGCGTAGCGATCTAACACTACAGAGACAAAAGGAATACATGTGGATGCAAAAGCGTGTGTATTTTTAAAAAGATATCAAACAACTAAAAAAATTAATGAAGAAGGGAGAGAAAAAGAGAAACTATCTATTATGTGGATGTGTACAATACTTTCAATTGACTTGGCAAATCTGAGCCTCATCAATCATAGCAATAGAAGCACCTAAGCACCAGCCTGTCTCAGCACCGCGAATCTTCTTGGCCGTCCGTACCAATCGTTCTGGTGGGACATCATAACCAACCCGCAACAAGCCATGGATATAAGTCAAATCCAAACAATAATCCGGCTTTTCATTGAGGGCCTCCAACGCATTTGGAACATGCTTAAATGGATCAGATTCGCCGCTGCATACACGTTGGGTTAACTCGGCCAGCTCTCCAACAGAAAATTCGGATGGCATGCCCAACGGCTGGGTCAAATCGTAGAAGAAGGAGAATACGTAAAGGTCGCGAGCTGTGAAGGTTTCAGTGATAGGCGGTTGATACATGCCATCAAATGCGCATGGTGTGAGAGCACATATTTTGTCCTTTTTGAAGACACGCTCGACAACGGCGCGACATTCCGCATGACCAGCACCGGTTCCAACCAAAGTAACTGTTTGCGTCTTGCCTTTGCTGATCTCCCAGGCAACTTGTTCGGTGTGGTTGGCAGGCAAACAAGGATGGTATACATGGCCAGATCGCACAGCCTCTTCTTTCCATATCTCAATCATTTCTTCCTTGATCTTCTTCCGTGCCTCGTTCAAGCCATAGCCAAGGTATGAGTGTTGATAAAGAGTGTACTGAGATTCACCGTAATCCAAAAGATACTTGTGTTCTCCTTCGGCCATCGCACCATCAGAGGCAAAAGTTGGTTCAAACACGATTTGCGTCGACGCACCGCCCAAATCAAACACGGCTGCGGAACGGCCCTTTTTCAAAGATCCGAGAAGGTAGTTGACGGTAATCCACGCATAGACACCTACACAAATATGATGTCACTTAGTAAAAAAAAAAAAGAAACCTTAACTTTTTCGGTTCTTACCTTCATCCTTGCCATCCATGATCTCAATGCCATGGTCACCACCAGCAATCGGAAACGGATACTGAGTTTCCAACCGGGTTCTGACTGCATCCAGAATCTTCTTGCTCTGTCCTTCACCCAGTAAACGCAGACCGGCTGTTGCCTTTAATTCAATCGGAGTACAGTGGTGCAATTCAGCGGGAACATTTTCGAGAGCCACCTGCATCAGCTCATCGAGCGATTTGGCAGCTGCTTCTGCGTCGTCCTTGTACGAAGAAAGCCCTGGTTCGATAGGATAAAACACTTCATCTTCTAATTCAGGCTGCTCTCTACAATAGTTGAACCGGTAAACATGAATTCTTGAGCCGGAAGAACCAGCGTCAATCATGAGTGCGTATTGAACGAGAGGTCGGCCGGGATGAGGTGTGGTACAATGTTCTGATGACGATGGTGACGGTTCTGCCAACGATGTGTCTGGTGACGATTCCGATTCTGGAATCTTTGCTTCTTCGATCACTATAATTAGAAGAGGCACCCACTTATGCATTAGTATATATAGAAACATCACTGACAACCCAGACAGTACCTTCTTGTCGCTGTTCTTCTGCACTGTTGCTGGGTGATGGTAATGGCTGGTAACGGTCACCAGGGACCAGTAACCATAATAGCAATACAATGGCAGCAGCACCAACGGCGCATTTGATAAGGAGCGTTTTGCGCGACTTTGCGGTATTCATCATCCTCTGTAGCCAACTCCGTTGGCGTTCTTGTTTGATGCTAATGGAGCTTTGGCGCTGATGAAGCGAGGACGTTGTCGGTAACGGTAAGTTGGCAGCCACACTGAAAGCGTTTGTGTTGAAAGAGGGAAAAGGCGGGTCGAGCTCTGGGTATATATGTTATAAATATATGATAACTTGCCACGAAAAAAGGAAAGACTAAAAAAAGACAAAAAAAGGTACCAAGCCCAAGCTGAAATTTTTCGTTCCGGTATGTTCGCTGGTGAAACTTGGCCTTTCATAATGAACTAAGCAACTACTTTGTTCTAGGTTGGAGTACATCGTCTCTTTTTTCTTCCAGTTTGACTTGAGCATCGTGAACCTAAGCGTTCACTTTTTATTTCTTTGGGCGACTGAAGCATTTTACCAAAATTGTCTGCTGTGGCGTTACCATGCGGCTGAGCAATCGTATAGTTCGGATCCTGACCGTCCGCAACGGAGCCCTGCATCATACCTTGAGAAAAATAAATAAATTCTTTGTTGTTTTGATGAATTGGCTCCCCAGGTTCGATACTAGGCTATTTTCAGAAAGTCATATGCTGCTATCATCATTATTAACTACTCTGAACCTGTTTTTTACGCTGACGTTTCCGGTAATATATAGAAATTTATGGAAGTTTGCTCATAAATGCTGATCGCTAAATAAGATAATCAACCATCAGCTTTTCGGCACCTCTAGTGAATCAGATTGTGCACAATCATTTTCATTACGAGGATGACAATGCTCCGGAGCATACATGGTATCTCGCAAGTTAGGATTTGTATTCCTACGACGGACAGTTGACACAGCGAGCGCCCCAGCATTGGAACTAACCTAAAATCTATACGTCGGTTTAAGTTAATAATTTCATACATGCTCATTCGGGGACCTGATTGGAATATCAATTAATTTAGGCACGGCTTACGGTGAAGCTTGTCTCCGGGTGTAACAAAAAAAACACCCTGAGCTTTAGAGTTCGCATACTTTGGTTATGTACATCTATACATAGTGCGTAAATGTTATGGTAATAAATTGACTGGTTACTATGGTTTCTCAATTTCAGCCGTAGATTATACCTGACGATTCAGTTTCCAGATATGGTATCAAAAGATAAATTTACCATGCTCTGCTAAGCGAAAACAAAGTAGGGTTTGGCGGCGGTAGTAAGAGATGAAGTATTTACTCTTAAGGATTGAGGAGTTGTTTTGGCGATAAAGCACTACGAAAAACGTAAACAGTTGCATTGATGTGCAGTAGAAGGTCTATCACTGGTGGAGACTGCAAGCATGTTCAAAGACATCTTGTATATACCGTATAAATAATTTCCCCATATGACTACCTATTTACACTAGGACCATCCCACCTTATTTTTAGAGCCTTGATTTCTTTAGTGTGCTTTTTAAGTAGAATTGAAAGCATACAAAATATATCAATTACAAACATTTATTTCTCAAATTTAACATGTGGAATCCAACCAAGTGTCATGTATGCAAATAAACTGGAGATACCCACACAGCCATGAATGTGTACTCGCTCCAGTTGGCGATACGTCGCCAATAATGAGATCTCTGCAACAGTGTAATCCGTGATGGACTTCAAGTCTCCAAGCCGGAGACTCTTCAAATTCCACAGTACTTCCAGCACTCGACTTAATGTGCGATCGTTCGGTGGAAGACGTTGACTACAACCAACGAGTTCAAATTCGGTGATTAGGCAATCGCTTTCCGCGAGAGCATCCATCAAATCAGCAAGTGCATGCCTATCAATCCCCACACAATTGTGGATTTTCAAGGTACGAAGTGCCTGAAGTTTGGCTATTGAGGGAAGGCATTTTTCAAGGGCAATCATGCACTGATCGATATGTAAATATTGGATACCAGCACCGTCGTTCATTTCAGTTGTCAGGAAACCAAATAGGTTTTCTTCCGCGGCTCCTCTGGCGTTTTGGCACCACTGCAATGTCAGGCCACATAGACGCTCCCGTAGGGCAATAGCCTTGAACAGACTTGAGGTTACATTCTTTACGTTGTACACCACAAGATCCTTGAGGTTGGGGAAGCATTTGAGCCACGTTATTGCTGCAGTTTGAAATGTGAACGAAAGGGTCAGCTTGGTGACATTTGGGAATTCGATACCCGGGGAGAGACCGGCCCACGTATCCCGTGCATCATCGACTATGTGACCAGGGTTTATGTTGCCGACCCACAGTGTTTCCAAGGTATTCGCGTTGATGATAATATCTTTATGGAATGCCTGATTGGCGATGGCGGTTCCGATGACTTTCATATGGCGGAGGCCTCTTGGGTTTTTTGGTTGATCGTCGTGGTGGTCGGAGGGTCCAGAGTCAAAAATGCCGACCATAAGAGTGGTGAGGGTAGGGACGACGGAAATGAAGCTGTTGCGTTTGTAACCGTCCATCCTCATATGTAGGAATGTAAGGTTCGTCATCTTACGAAGGAGTTTGTTCACATACGTATAGTCTTCGGTTCGTCCATATCCTGGTTCGGAACCGCCGAGCGTCAGTCGGGTAATACGCGAAAGATCTTCATCCTCCCAGAATGGTGGGTATGGTATCCGATAATGTTGATAGTAGACCAGGTGTTGAAGCTCTGTGCACAACTCAAGGATGCTTTCAAGAGAAGGAACGTGCCGCGAGCTGTCGTTTATGATGGCTAGATGGGTCACTTGCATTAATCCCACCACCATGCTTCTTGAGTTCTCCGTGTATACACATCGGTCCGTACCTGGTGAAGCTATTATTACGCCGCTGCTTGGATAGTTGCACACGTTAATACTTACTGAATTCACGAAGTTCCGGAAACTTCTTTTCCATCAGGAGAGTGAGTAGCAAGTCCATTCCGGTCGCATCAACGGCTTTTAAGTGGAGCTTTTGTATACCGATCAACGCTTGACCTAGCAAATCAACATCGATCTCTCTTTTGATAGTGATGTCACGAAATAGTTCTGGTAATCGCTGGATGTATGTGTACCACGCGTCTGAGACTTCCATGCACTCTGTAAGGCTCTTGAAAGGAAGATATGCAAGAATACCAGCCACAATTTTCTTGGGTAAGCGCATAAGGATATCATCTGAAACGAGCGACGCGCGAAACTTGTCGTAAAGTGACCTATATTCGATCAGCGCTTGGCGTTCTTTACCCGTGGTGTTCTTTATGCCTTCATCGCAGATTCGAACGACCATTTTTCTGTTTTGCTCCAGTCGGTACAACATTGCAGCCATCAGGTATCCTCTACGTTTGAGTGGCTGTACCTGAATGTATGCATCCGATATCGCATGAGCTAACTTGAACCGTTTAGCTCTTTTCCTCGGTGGCGCCCTTGACAACTCGTGCACGACCAGTGATAATATTCCCAATGCGTCAGCTTGGTGTCGATCAATTTCTGCCACATTTCGCGCAATATCCCCCACTTCGGCCGCCGTCCCTTTTGTCGATTCCTCACACACCATCTTGTACGCCAGGACAAATGTCTCAAATACCTCCAGATACTCCTTATGGATCAGGTGGAATTGCGCCTTTCGAATATATCCGTAGTAGAAACTTGGATTGGTTTTTATCATAATTCGTATAAGATGGAGCGATTCTTCATAGAGGCCTTGCGCCATGGAAATAGCTATTTGTATATCTTGAAGCGCCATCCTTTGGGTGCGTAAAAGTTTGCTACTCCCATTTTCAGCAAGTCTCTTGGCGATGCCAAATTCGCCTTTTTCCAGATCTCTTTCGGCTTTGTGCAAATAGTAATCCGATGGCATGGCAATGACCTTGGTGTCTTTAAACCAGCGTTGAGCTTGTCGCGTGCTCGATTTTGATGATGCTGGCATTGGTGAAAGGTCATCGGAATTGGTTCCGCTCTGACGGCCATCATTCAAGTCACACATACTTCGGCGTTGATTTGGCTGTGTCACTTTAGCCCGAATTGGTTGTTCACTTTTATTTCCGTGGTTTATCTTGACCACAAGTGCTACGCTGTCATTGCCGCATCATCTTTGTTCGAGTGCCATGCGGGCTGAGCGTGGGTCAAATCAAAACCATCATCACTAGGTGCGGGAGCCAATCAGTAAACTAATAGTTAGGTGACATTTACCAGCGAATAATCCAAGTCGATGACAATAAGTAATGATAATTTAGGCAAAATAGACTTTGTTATTGGTTAATAAGTAGCAACCGTTTTTATTAAATTATTGACGGTAAACGAAAGCACCGGTTTTAAGAAAGCTGCAGACGGTCAGATTCGGTGGGACAGTAGACCTACGAGAGGTGTGCGGTGCTGTTATTAGACCTCTTGCCATAATATGAATTGGCTTTATATTACTGTACCTTATTGCCAAATGTGCTATCTATGTGCTCGGCTCTTTGAGTTTGGTTCTTAAAAAGAAGATTCCACAATGTCTGATACAAATGCAGGAACGATGTAAGTTACAGGATTCTTCACCCAAATAATACTTACCGTTGCGATCCACTGATGACCTTTTACGCTGGGGTGGAGACAATCGAAGTTACTGAACATTTCCAATGGCCAATCGATAGGATCGAAATGTGTGGGGGTGTACATTAAACCGAAGGAATCATTTGAAAGACCCTTATATTTTTCGTATACTGCTTCAATCTGCTGATCATACTCTATAGTACATGTTAGTATAGCTTCAGTGCAATAATATATATATATAAACGACTTGCGTTGTCCAATTTTATCGAACTGTGGCCAGTAGCCATCATCCACCGCACATTCGCAAGCCAACCGATTAAATATCAAGTCCAATCCAACAACCGGAACTTTTAAGCGTTCACAGTACTCTTGACCTCTTGTTCTTTTAAAGACGGAGGACAATTTAACTGAGCCCACTATATACATTCATTAGTGATCCTCATACGTACACTATTTGTTATCATAAAAGTATACATACCAATGTTGACAATGGTACGGGGAATTTCGCGTCGAATACGATCAATAGCCTGATCAAGGCGAGTATAGTATTTATCAGCACCGAATTGTTGATTATATCTACTATTGCATGAGTAGCACATATCATTGTCTACCATGGCACGTCAGCATTGTAATATGTGCTTTTAGGATTGTCATGGATAATTACTTCCTATCTGGATGATAATCATTTTCCAGTCTTTGGTGTATCGTAGACCGGTCAGTTTCTTCATTTGCGGTATAAGGTAGTCGAGCTCTTGGTTTAAATTTGTACTCCAGGCCACATCGAGAGCTGCATTTAGCTGATCGATATCTGGCTTATCTTTTTACATGTAGCATCTGGTTAGTATTATATCCTTTTACATATAAAATCAATTCGTACGTAAATCACTTGAGCAATTCAAATCTAGGCAGCTTATGAGCATAAAAAATGTTTTTTTTTGCTATTGCTTTTACCTCTGCAAAATGTTGGAGGCCTTTGTCCAGTTGATGATCCACGAACAGAAGCTCCACTGTAATGCTTAAAAGCATTCGAGAGTGACATTGAATTTGGACGTCCGCCGTTAACGAAGCTAACATCACGATACTCGTAATACGTCGTTATATTAAGCAAAGAGCCTCGCATGCCTTCTGCAGCAAAACCTGTCATGAAACTATTTTTTCCCTTTAAGTTAGTCATCCGCTTTATTTACTGATACGAAAAAATACCTGTCGCCTAATGAACCGACAGCTTTGATATCATCTGCTCTAATATCGTGAGCATCCTTTGGTCCTCCTATCCGGGGGCTCAATGTTGGGCACGCAGTAATGGAAGACGCAGATGGTTGCTGTGCTTGAACAAACTGCGATACGCATAGTATCGCGACAACATAGCCGAAGTAAACCATACGATGCTTAAGAATAGTAGATACTTTTTTTCCAAGAGCAAAAGGTATTTATTAGAAAATGCACCATCATTCTCCACAGTGGCTGGAATTTATGCCGTATGGTCCCTGCTTAATTTTAAGCCCGCTAAGGGGTTCACTGGATGATAATTAAGGGTCTCTCGATGCTTATAGACAGTATGAGTTTCTGTACAACGGGATCAATGCCAAAGAATAAAGTCTAAATGTAACCGAGTTTGCATCAAACCGAGATAACGAAAACGAACAATAGATCATATTGAAAAACAAAACGTATGTACAAGGAAAAAAGGTACATGGCCGCATATTGTCAAGCCCAGACTATGGGTCCATCAACGAGAGCTTCGAGACTGGATTTATTTGTATTTTACGAGTATACAGGAGATAACTCATTTTAAACGAAACGCATCGTATGAAAAAACTGTGGCTATGGGAGAACTGCAATGTTATAAATCAACGTACCATCACCAATGTTTTCACAATAACAGATACAAAGCTTTTTGAACATCTGCAGTCGCTTACGTAGTGACGCGGACGGCCTGATCTGTGATCAGCGGAAGAAATACAAACGTTAGTGTGTGCAGCTGTAAAAGCGCTGCCATATGCAAGAGAATACCATCCGTAACATAGGGTATTTCCTTCAGTGTAAATCTCCTCAACTGTGCTGCATTTGTCTTCAATTTTCGTATGAATGCTGTCATGCCATTAGCTGATACAATTCCGTTACAGAATTTCAATGAAATCTCTGTTGTGATGCTGATGCTACCAAGACCACTCATGATGGAATCGGTACGCACAGTGGAATTGGATATGGCAATATACTGCAATGTGCTCGGCAAGTTGTTGCTTGCTTGGTGCTCCAAAAGATAATCAAGTCCGGCTGTTGTCAAGTGCAGGCTATCTATGTAGAGGCTTCGAAGAAAAGGCTGGATCGTTAGCGGTGCACAAAAGTTGTCAGATATGGTTGTGCCGCAAAAGTTAAGCTTTACGTTCTCGAGCATAGGACATTGCAGTAACATGGATGGCAGAACTCGCGTAAAGAAACTCTCTTCACTGATGAGATGTATGAATAGACTTTTCAATCCGCTGAACCCAAGACTTGCAACAAAACAATCTATGGACTCAGGTGCGAGGATGTATCCACCACACAAGGAAATGTCAATAGTCTCTGACGTATCTCTGCTCCTTGTCAGCAAAGGCTGCTACAGCCGTAGCTGGGTGCTATTGGTGCCTAGATAGTATATGTATATTCCAGGCCTTTTATCATCGGGAATTTGGTGCCTACTTCCAAATCATAGCTCCAGGGGTGTGATCCCAACAGACAAATGCTTGAGGAGCAGACCATAGCAATCAGCAAGGTGCAGGATGCCCGAGAGTTTTCACTCGTGCAAAGTAATTGTAGTCTAGGACATAGACCTATCAACGCGCTCAAAAGATCTCATTCGTCCGTGATGCTGATTCGCAGATGTGCTAGCCTACCTGTCGTATCCTGACATACCAGTCATCCATTGTCTACAGACCTTTCCATCTCAGCCTTTGTTACATCCGTTCCTTATTTAGACATCAACAACCGCACAGTTATCTATTGGCGTGTTCACTGGCTTGTGTGTCAGTGAGACCTTGATTGGGTTCAGACTTCAAAAAGGACCATTCACGTTAACTCAGCCTCTGCATGATTATCCGCTCCTTCGTAATAAGGCAGTATGGTCATTAGGGATTACGGCGATAACACGGATTCGGCTCTGATAGAAAAGCATTCACCTTCTCCGTCCCGACTCATCATCATTATAAATAGAGAGTATTTTTCTTCAATAAAACATTATCTTATTTTTGGTCTCGTCATTTGAAGCTTTCCAATTGAGCGATACCACACTACCAACTAAAACTCGAGAGTTCCGGTGATATATAGTTGAATCGGACATGTAGCAGAGAGCAGGTTCAGGTGTTTCAGGTTAATCCACTCCCACAAGACTCTGTCGAGCAGAAATGATATCTGACACAGGACCCCTAATACGGTTATATTGAGTGTTGTCAAGTTAATTCACAGCGTGGTGACTAGCAGCGGTTGATGTGCTCTGACCAATGCATCAGTGCTGTTGCCGAATTCTAAATGGGTGCTATATAAGTCCATTTATCATTGCTTGTTCACCACCAAACACCCTCATGTCGAGATTTCTGACGGATGGGAAGATTCCATGCGATGCAATTGCGCTAAACATTCAATATTGTGCTGTTCAATACAAGCGACCAAAAGCTCAATGTACCTCGTTACAGACGATTAGCAGGAGATGAGATTCTGAATCATCCTCGTCTTCATCGCCGACTGGAATTTTCGGAAACTGGCCAAAGTATTGCTGTACTAGCAAGCGTATCATCGTTTTGAGGCATCGACACAGCGCACTACCGTAGGGATAGCGCCGGGCAGCTTGGCTGCAAAAGGCGATTTGCCTATAGAGTAAACGCTTTACATGCCGCCAAGATTTGACAAACATGACTCGCTCGTTTTCTGGAACAGCGTTATATCCCTTTGACAGTACTCGCAACGCCAACTGCTACTTGTACTGCATCAAGTACAGGTCTCCTGCTGCAAGATAAGTTTGAACTGACGGTTGCTGCCAGTCGATCGGCTTGAGGGTGTCATCAGTAGCGGACGAGAACTTTGCTTGATCTCTGAGAGCATTCACGCGCATAACGGGTAAGGTACTGTTTGCATTGATGTGTTTGAGTGCCATTGCGATTTACTTCATGGAGTCATTATGACTGGATCGTTTTAAGAGACCGTTGCTGGCGAGCAAGTCGATTGACCGTTTCACGTCGGGCCTGTGTTCGGATCTTTTCTGCTGCGATGCTTTGGTTGTGGGAACGTTTACTGAAGTCGCTGTCAATGAAAGCTTTCGTTTGCTCATGATGCCCAGTGCGGTAAGAAAAGGGTAAGGTTGATTTTTTGAGGCTTTGCTGCGAATGCATGAATTTATATCAAACTTTCCTTCCGTTGCTTCAGCATGTATTGTTGTTCTGTTGTGGTCAGATTCTCGTGGAACACACTCTATTTGTATATCTTTGTGTTTGGATGTGTCAGTCATGCCGGCTACAGCGATAAGAACTTTAGTTTGACCATATCAGGGAGCGTAGTGTAGCATCATCACCACTTGACACATCATTGACGGCAGTTGTAGGGAGGCAGTTGTAGCGAAACTCTACTCGTGTTTCGTGCAAATAAATGGATGAACACATCTTTGTGTTCTGTCACTTGAAAAAAAGAATCCCATTCAATTGAGTTCTTGTACTAATCGTTGACAGACAGATATAGCAGTAATAGCTGCAATAGCTGCTGAAGTCTCCGCAGGGACTATTGGACAACAATGGAGCGCACGATGAACGCCAGTGCTTACATAGTACGAAGTGAAAATGTCAACTCTGTACTCATATGGAAAGCTCTAGGCGAGCCAAAGACCTCAAGCACGTGACATATGCAATGTACCCGCGAAAGAGTGAAACAGATGCAGGATCTGGGCCTTGGTGATCGAGAAGGGCACGTTTTCTCGGAAAATTTTTATAGACATACGTGCCTCGTCGCTTAAAATGTTAAATCTGCTGCTTCTTTTGAATATTTAAATTGAGTTTGCTTTGTGTGAACCAGTAAAGTGTCGACTCGTGAAATCGAGATTTGGAAAACCCGGTGCGATGACAGACCGACAATAGAGGAAAGATTGTTTCACAGGAATCTCGATCTCGCCGATTTGAGAACATATTTTTGTGAAGGTATGTGGTTGTTATATTCTAGAAGCCAATGGGTTTATCCGTTTCTGAATACCGCGGCCAGTCGGTCAGATAATACCGCGAAGTCATACTCCAAAAAACTGGCCGGTGACTGATTATGTAACCAGCTGTATTGACAGGCCGGAGACGGCGCAGATACTGTAAATTTTTTATGCTGCTTCATTAAAGGTGTTAATTGGTTTTTGCCAATAATGACCAATGTTGCACACGATCTACTTATAATTGATCTCGCGCACTGATTTATTTTAAGCATATTAGATACCATTAAACTTTGGAGAGCGTAGTGTTTATAGAATTCAAAGAATGAGGGGCAGCCATTCATCCAAGGCGCATGGTAGTACAGCAGGACGGCATGGTGATCGATGTGCGTGTCTCCATGACAACGATCGTCCACGTACGGGAGCACATGACGACAGGATAAAGTTTGTGCTCACGTCTGAGGAACATCCAGCAACTTGATTGCCATCATGCATATCAGGAAGGCATATCATTAGCGACCAAAGAGACGTCAAGCGTCTCCACAGGTCGATTCTTGGGGTGGGGGGTACTACTGTGATTGGTGTTGTACTCATTTTGTTCCCACACGGCACATTGCCGGTCGAATCAAAACGCCGTATAGCACTCCAGGTTGAAGCACCCCGTCAATAGAGTGATTCGAGTTTTCATAGACGTGAGTGGCCTGCCTTTTACGTAGCAAGCAAGCGACGAATTTAAGCCAGAATTCCGATTCAGCCAATCACAGCGCTCCATGTACAATTTCAGGTGTGGGTGTGCATTGCCAGCAGGCAACTTGCTCCTCGGCAACCATGAAAAGTTCACTGCTGTTCTTGCTGGTTGCATTGATTGCACTAGTAACAGCACAAAAAGATGCCAAAACCCAACGTCTCATTGGATTAGCGAAGAAGAACAATGGTCTTGTCAAACTTACATCCAACACGTACAGCCAATTCACCGAAGGCAAACGGAATTACGGCATCGTGGTGCTCTTGACAGCGCTCGATGATTACTTTAAATGTGTTCCGTGCCGGTAATGCAAAGGAATGCGCGGCGTAACGAAACGATCGATCCTAAATGCAACGCGTTCTTTGTTTGTAGAGAGTTCGACCCTGAGTATAAGCTGGTGGCATCGAGTTTCCAGAAAACCAAAGACCCGACGCGCGTGTTCTTTGGCCACTTGGACTTTAAGGACGGCCAGACAATCTATCAAAAGGTGTGGTACTGTATGTGTGCGTTTAGACGGGTGGATATTAATACGCGGCTATTTGCAGTTGAATCTGCAAACGGCGCCCAATGTCCTCTATTTCCCGCCATCGCAGCCCGGTGCGCCCGCCGAGCCGGTAAAATACGATCTTTCTAGAAAGTAAGCTTGATCAGCAAACGTGGCAGAGGAGGTGGAACTGACTTTTCACGACGCAATAAGCGGATTTGTGGCCGAGAAGTTTGCCGAGTTTTTATCGCGCGAGATTGGAGCGCCCGTACCTGTAACACGGCCAACCGACTATCTGGCACTGGGGCTCAAGGTGTTCGGGGTGGTTGGTGCGGCGGCGATTCTGAAGCTGGCGTACCCGTATTTTGGCGTGATGCTGCACCATCGAAACACGTGGGCCGCGTTATCCATTATCACGATTCTCATCATGACATCAGGCCACATGTGGAACCAGATTCGCAACCCCCCGTATGTGATGGCTGGGGCTGGCGGCAAGGTGAATTTCATCGCTGGAGGGTAAATATCATGGTATTCCATCAAGCTCAGTAACTCAAGCAACGTGCGCAATTCTAGATTTCAGCAGCAACTCGGGCTGGAATCACGCGTCGTGGCGGCAACGTGTAAGTTTTGGCCAACAAAATGGTTCGATATTGTGGGACTGGCTGACAAATGGGATTGTTGTAGACGGCATTCTGGCCATGGCCGTGGTGTGCTTGGCGGTGTACGTACCCAAGATGAAGGACACCATGCACCAGCGGATCAGTGTGTATATCTGGACCTTCTGCATCCTTATTGTGTTCAGCGCCTTGATGAATCTGTTCAGAATCAAGAACGGCGCCTACCCCTTCCGCATTTTCTTCTAGATAAAATCTCGCTTTTTCTCTGAGAATTACCCACGTTTTTTGGATGTTGCGTAAAAAATGGTTCTGGGGTCGCATCGAGCGCACAAGCGGCGTGCTCGTGTGCTGTATTGGCTTGTTGGGGCTACACAATGGCTGCTTATGCGATCACTCAGCCACGTTGCGCGAGGATACGCGTCGCTTAGCACACTCGCGCTTAAAAGGTTAAAAGGCGACGCTGGAAGAGAGAATGGCAGAAGGCCCCGGTGCCTTGAGCGGAAAAGGTGAAACCAAAAACGAAAACGCCAAAGTGCACATTTCCACCCGTTACACAGGAAAGTGCGAATACTGCCCAAAAGCGATCATATTAAATCGCGTGCATCCTCTACGGAACTTGTCAGATATCTCGGCGGGACTAGTCGTAGATACATATCGATCTGCTCGCCCATTGCAAAGGCGCATCTGACCAGGGAAGCAGGCCGAGCAAAACATGCACGGTGATGCCCAAATAAGCGTGCTTCCGGTTGACAAGTACCCTGACACGGCGAAAGTAAACAAACAGTGGTTAAGGTTTCGCGCTACTTAAATGGGGAATACCGGCGGGCCGCAAGCGACAGAGCTTAACAATAAAGCAGATGATGGTATCATCAATTATCACAAGACATAAAATTTGGTTATAATGAGGTAATATTGACAAGCGGCAGGCAGCACCTGAAAGTGTTACGATTGTTCGACAGGTGCTTCTATTTCGGGGCGAGCGCACAATGGGCGATTTTCATGCATTTCTGGGCTGTTTCGGTACACAGCAGTGACAATCGTCATCCAGTCAGAACAGGTAATATGAGATTGTTCACCTTTATTGTGCATGGAGGAGAAAGGGGGTTGTGGGGCCGGAGCAACCAGAACGACGAACAATAGCTTTGTGGCGTGCCAACAACATGGCCATTGTACAAACTTTAAAATAGGGAACTCGGTAATTAGGTGAGAATGGGATCATCTTCCGTTTGCAAGTTGGTTGTTGTTTTGGGGGGTTGAGATCGTGTTCTGTGCTACATGACACACAACCACGGACGAAAACTTTCTCTTAGCGCTCGAAGGTGTCTGGCGAGTGGCACCTGCGGAGAGGGTTACGTTTTACAATATCATTTTAAAAAAAAGTGGCACCGTCGTCAATGATATGAAGATTAGAGATGGGAGGGTGGCCCGGGGCCAGCTTGGACGCGAAAATCCCTTAACTTTCTCTCAGGTTGTACGAGCATGTGCGGTACAAAAAGACGTGGTATAATGCTTCTGTTCAGTGTAACCTAGTGCCTCTCTGTTTTTTTTTCCTTGCCGAACACCTATATCCGTATGCGGCAATCTTCGCTCTTGCCTTGCCTGCGCCCACACCCACGCGGTTCGTTTTGTTATTGCTGATTGTTACATCTGTCAAGCAATCTATTTCTCGGCCAAAGTCGTGTGACCGGTTAGTCAACGAAAAATGGCCTATTCTCTCACTAGTCGTTGGCCTTTTGTTGTAGAACAATTGCTAGGAGCAAAAACGAAAAAAATAAAACGCCCATCAGTGAACACACGATGCAACATGCGTCTACCCTTGTATTACAAAGCCATCTTGGCGGAGCTCTCTTTTGCTCGTTCCCCCCCTGATTGATAGTTAATGCTCGCGCGTTCGGGTTCTTTCTATTTATGGGGTCTGACAACAAGACTAATGGTGCTACATGGACCGATCCAAGACACTTTTTTTTCTTCGGGACGCAAAGGGGGGACGGTCCAGACAAGTCAACAAAAAAAAAGAAAAAATCATCAACACACTTCTTTCTCTTTCACTTTCCTCCATTTTTTTTCTCTTGCACCACATTAATGACCACACAAGCAATTCCTTTGATTATTCATCATCCTCCCTGGGCCGCCCGCCAATCCCCCTCCGCACAGTATGTTCTTTGACATGCACTAAATAACGAATGATGTGTTAATATCACTTGTGTAGCACCGAGTCATCGAGCACAGTTGCTGGCAAATCCGAAGAAACCGTAATAGTCGTCGAGAATGGAGAAAAAGTTATGATAGCCCAAGAAACAGCCATTGCCACGCCTGAAGGTCAACAACATCATTCTCGGTGCAACTCAGTGGTTCCACCCGAGCTGACATCGACCGAAGGTGGCCGTGAACGCGCGGCTCTGGCAACAGTCTTTGGTGTGCAAGAATACACCCAGTCCAACACATTCTGGGAACGTCTCCAACAAGAACATGCATTAGCCGAGGAAGAGAAGAAGAAATCTGCGTCGCTGGCCGATGCTGTGTACCATAATACTCATAGACCTGTCACACAACAACAACCAAAACCTCAACAAAAAGCGCAACCAAAACCACAACCGCAACAACAGCATACATCTTATCAAAGCATGACAAAGAGAAAACCAGTACCTGCATTGCCAGCAGGGCTCAAGATCGAAACATTCTTACCTTTACCCGACATTCCCAACGTCAGCAAGTTCAATGACTTTCTCATCGAAGACGAGCACGGCATGGACTTGATGTTTCCTGCAAGTCCATCGTCCGTCTTGCTCCATTCGTTTTCACCCCCTTTGGATCATACAATGACCGAGTCTTCCGTTCATTCGTCGATCAGCCTCTCACATCCCGAAGAACAGGCCACCGGTAGCAAAAATCACGTCATACAACCGCCCAAACTGTTTATCGGCTATCCCCCTGCCATCTTTGATATGCTCAAGTCGGACGACGACGAGCGTATTATCGTATGGGGTCCCGATCCAGCGATTTGCGACACAATTGCTTCGTCACCCACATCCATGACCGCCGACGAGCAGTCTAAGAATAAGCCATCCACGCCATCCATCCAAGGATTTTCCACCAATGCCACCGCAACACAGAACAATGGCACTGCCAGCAAGCGGCGATCCAATCTCGTCAATTCCGCACGCATGTCTGCGCAGTCCTTGTTTAGCGATGGATTCAGTCGCTTGAGCCGACAAAAGAGCCTGCCGACCAAGATGCGTCCCCGCTTGAAACATGATGACTCGTCAAGCAGTGGGCGTGCTACCCCTCGGCTGCTAAAGCGGGCCAGTTTCACCATGAAGCGCAACTCTGCCGAAGAATTGCGTTCATCGTTGCCACCCACACCTCCATCCATGCCTCCTCAACGTGTGATTGAGGCTGCGTCGGTTGAGAAATTGGTTGAGAAATTGACCAACAGCTTGGGTAAGAATGGCTATACATTAAAACTTGGATGTTGGGAAACTCATATGCCATTTGACAAGCAGATTATACCCTGATGACCGACTTTTTCTTGACTTACCGAGCATTTATCTCACCGCTACAATTGTGCAAGCTTTTGATCCTGCGCTTCCGATGGGCGCTCGAGAGTGATCGGGATGATCGTCGGGTTGTCCGAATAAGGTAAGGTGTCAAAAGAGGACTTTCCGGATAACCAAGAGCTCACATACCCGCGTTCTTTGTAGAACCTTTGTGGTGATGCGTCATTGGTTACTGAACTACTATGTCCATGATTTTGTGTCCTGTCGAGAACTGCGAGAGATCCTCACCGTGTTCCTCAATGCCCTGCCCCAAAATGCGTTGGTCCAACAATCGCCGCGCGACCAACGGATCGTGCGTGGGTTGAAACGCGTTGTACGCAGCCTCAAAACAGTCCACTATGGCCCCCACCCTTCTCCCAACCACAAGCTTGATCCCACGCTTGACAAGGCGTCTTGGGTTGAAAGCGGTGCTACACAATCGTTCCCAGCCATGGATGGTTTGCGCAACAGCATGTTGTGCGATGACAATGGTTCGCTCGACAGCGAACTTAGTCCTGGCAACTCGGACACAACTCCTGTAATGGAAGATGTCGAGCCACTCTTCACACCCAACCTCTCGCAAGATGATCCCGAATGGAGCGAAGAACACGCTATTGCCAAACTGCAATACGAGCGCCGACGTCGCGAAGAAGAAGAGGAACGGCAACGTGCCGAGTTTTTTGCCAGTTACTTGGCGGATTCCATGAGCGACGCTCCAAGCAGCTTGCAGCAAGATGCCTTGTCCTCAACTGATTCATCCGACTTTATCGTTACCCCAATGACTTCTGTCGTCGATAATGCCAAGAAAGTCGCACCGGTGAGCAAACGACCTCAATTGCCTTCGGAATACATTGCTGCCATGACCGCTGCAGAGGCGCTGCGAACACACAGCCATCAGCAGGAGCCGCTTGTCAGAAGCCGTCAGTATATCCCAGCAACCATTATCCATGACATGACAACAAACGAAAAGACTATCCGCCGCATTCCTTCGAGCAAGTGGTGCAAGGCGACACCTGAAGAGAACCCAGCATTCACGAGCAAGGCACCATCAATGCATGGTGGTGACGAGCAGCAACAACAGCAGCAACAGGCGCCACCTCCATTGCCCTCTTCGGATGGATTGGCCCGCCGACTATCAAGGAAAAGCATCGAGCGACGACGAAGTGAAAAATGTTTGCGCGATGCAGCAGTGGCATCTCAAGGCTCTAGCAGCGTTTCTTCTTCTGCCGTCAGCACACCTCATCTCGCGTCTGCCGACAGCAATAGCAACATTGTTCCTGAACTGCCTCCATTGCCACCAGCTACTGATTTGGAAGCCGCCTCTGCCGCAGCTGCTATCTTGAGCTCAAAGTTACACAATCAACAGCAGCAAAAAGAGCCAAACAAACGCTTGATCATGTCCATGTCCGCTGGTAAACAGAGCTTCGAAGCTTTGCCTTATGATACGATGGCCTCGATGCCCTCTGAATCGTCGCCAAAGCAAGGTGTAGGTGCACGAAGACGATTGTCCAAGAAGCTTGCCAAGATCTTTAAACAGCAGCAGCAACAAGAACAACCACGTGCTACCCCTCCCCCAAAAACAGCGCCCAAGCAAGAGCCTCCAATGTTCCAGGAGTGCAGTAGCAAGACTGAAGTGCTTGTTATTCCAGCCCCACCACTTGATTCTGCATCCCATAGCAGCTCGAGTAATGTGGAGGTGTCGACGCCCACAACACCTAACAGTAGCAGAGTACCGTCGTCAGTGGTGACCGCACCCCCACCATCGACCACTGTGGGTCGCATTGCAGCTGAGCTGCGAGATGATGAAGAAGACATACAAACCATTGAGTTGCGTCGGTGCAGCAGCACCATCGAAAACACGGAAGGCTACTTCAAGCGACCTGCTCGAGGACCTATCTACCTGAGCCATCTGGTGGGAGCTCAACCCATGGGCTTTGAATCCGATGCCGCTGTGCATATCCAAGAACTCGATGATGGTGATAGCAGTGACGACGATGATGACGATGACGAAGTGGCAACCAAGAAGGGTTTAAGCCGAGGCATGTCGATCTTGTCCACCCAGCCCAATCATTATCGCACCATGTCATTGATTGTGGAGCCTGATCGTCTTGCCGCTCTTACCAAGGAAGAAGAGGAGCGCGGAGACCGTGAAGAAGACCGTCCATCGTCACCAACCCGCGCAATGTCGCCTCCACCAGCCATCAAGCCCCTGCCAGCAGATCCACCTCGGCAAAAAAGTTTTATCCTGTCCTATCGATCAAGCAAGATTGCCCAACAATTGTGTCTTATTGAGCGACAAGTCCTGTTTGGCGTTGAATGGGAAGAGCTGGTCGACTGCCGATGGCGAGATGGTATTGCTGCTTCGGGTGGTGTCCAGCGACTGATCCAACGATTCAACTCTGTATGTCAATGGGTGGCTTCGGAGATTGTGACCACAGAGCTACTACATGAGCGTGTGGAAGTGATCCGCAAATTCATTCGATTAGCACAGGTAAAGGGTTGTCTTCTTCTATGGAAAAGGTATCAGATACTGACAGATGCGTATTTAGAAATGCAAAATGTATGCCAACTTTGCTACTTTGCTTCAAATTCTTTTGGGTCTGCAATCGCCTGCGGTAACACGACTCCATTCGGCATGGGCACAAGTGGGCGCAGCGGATATGCGTCTCTTGGACCAGCTTTCCGCATTCACATCACCCCACAAGAACTGGAAGAACATTCGTGACAGTATGACCAAGGTGGCTGAAGAATATGGTAACCGACAACAGTTCATTGAACAGCCACTACAGCAACAACAACAACAACAACAACAACAGCAGCCACAACAAGATGACTCGGAGCAAGGTGGAGGTTGTATCCCCTTCCTGGGTATCTACCTTTCAGACTTGGTGTTCAACTCCGAGCTGCCACCGTACATTGCACCTGTCAAGAGCAACGGCAAGGCAACGTGTGACTCGCTGATGCTGCAGCAGCCATTGGTCAACTTCCACAAGCACCGCATCACGGCTACTGTCATCAAGCGTGTGCTGACGTTCCAAAATTTAGCACGCAGATACCCGTTTACGCCGGAACCGGAACTCTTCCGATTATGCCTCGACGTCAAGTCCGTCGAACCTGAAAAGATCCGAAAGCTGAGCTTGCAGCTCGAATAAGTTTATACACCTCCACTGTAATTCAACAAAAAACGCTACCCTTTATATATACCTCTAGATGTTTATAATCATATATATATATATATATTTCGTTTATTTTTTTGTGATACCCTCTCTTTCTCTACATACATATTTATATATAAAGATGTCTCTTTTATGTTACGCCGTTCAAGTGACTGCAGCAGACATGTAGGGGGTTTGCGCACAGACAATGCTTGTGAAGCTAAACAAAATTTATGCAGGACGAAATGCGGATAGTACAATGCAATTGCTACATTTTATAAAGATTGGGGCATGAGTTTTTTGAATTCTTTAAAGTCAATCTGGCCATCCTTGTTCGTATCCGCGTCATCCATCATATCCTTGAGTTCCTGCTGGCTGAGCTTCTCGCCGAGTCTCGACATGACCTCTTCCAGCTCGTTCAGGCTGATATAGCCATCGCCATTCTTGTCGAAGGCATGGAAGCATTGCTTGAGTTCGTCGTCCTCGTAAAAGCTCAGTCGCTTTCCTTTGGTGATTGGAGGGTAGGTCTGTGCTCGCTTTGGATGATCCTGGGGAGGAGGTAAATGTCGTGTCATGGCAACCACAAATTCGTCAAAGTCAATCCGTCCGTCGTGATTCCTGTCGACCGACTTGACGATCGACTCAATTTCCTCGGCAGTGCTACCGACATTGAGGCTTTTCAAAATGTCGCCGAATTCCTTTACAGTGATTCCACCGTCACCATCGCGATCGTATAACGAGAATGCTATAACGGAAAACATGTCAGAAACCGGTTCAGCTTTGTTTTCGCCGAGCATGCATTAAAAAAATATTTCTTTTACCTTGCTTAAGCGTTTCTAGTTCTTCCTTTGTGACATTGTTGCTCATGATGAGAAACTGAGTTAGAGAGTGAGTGAAAAGTTTCGTTTCAAGAAGTCGCTCGGGAACATCATGCACGTCGCCAATTTATATATATGGATCAGCTCCGCCTCCGCAACTTTTTCTGCTGGTCTGGGGCCTCACAGCAATGCTTATGGTCAATCTTGAAACCATATGATCGACACCAACCAATGCGGTTATACCCTCTTCTTTTGTGTGTTTTGCATAGATGTCACTGTCGATCACAAGAGGGTTTTACGTCAACCCTCAATTGTGTCATTTTATATACTCGGGATCCGAGTATCTGGTACTACAGTAAATTGCCTATTACATCATGGGCCACCGATTCGGCTAGATGCCAAGCGTCCCGTTCCCAAACAAAATAGCCTTTCTTACTTCAGTAAGGCGCTTGCTTAGGGAAAATAGACGATGTATATAAAACATTTCCAATCATTATTGCTGACAACCGTAATGGGTTTTCGCTTTGAGCAAAGAATAAACATAATCACCACCCTTTATAGCCTACACCAGATTTCCTCATTAGAAACATTATTGCATATCTACTTATATCAGAACACTCATAGCTATATGTAGCTGTTAAATATGTGTGTAAGAGCACAAAGTAGTGCCCCCAGAATCTTGGACATTAATCGGCACTGAAAAACTTTATCTCTTCTTTTTACTGACGTGCCACATAATCACATTTTGTGCAAGAGCATCTTTGATTACCCTATTCAGTAGCGGCTAGCAGTATATATTGGTTGGCAAAAAATACCGTATAATTAGTTTTCATACAAGCTTGTCAAAGCGAGAAACTCCGGTACTTTGAGTTTTCTCCTATGCATACCTAATGGCTTAGTTGGTTGGCTTTGTGGCATGACCTTTCTGAGTAGGCGTAGCTGCACTTTATTTCAGTTCAATAAACTTCAGCCCTACTGGTCCATACATTCAAAAAACATACACGGCTCCACTTGACCGTCGTGTCGCTTTCTTGTTTGGCTTCATAGATTGTAGCGATGGATTTTCACCTGTATGGTGAAACGGAGCATTTTTTATGGCCTTTGCTGACTATTAGTAGTCGAACTACGAATACACTTTACTTATAAGATGAGCTGTATGAAGGATTAAAAGGTACAGACAAAATGACATACACAGATTTTTTCTAGTTTTGTCATAAAGATGGGGTGGCTTCAAACAGCTGAAGATGCAAAAGATTACATACATACTCAAGGCATGATGCAGAAGAACCAGCAATAGTATCAGATGTATATCTTACCAAGGTACTCCTCTACAGCAGGTATATTATCCAAAAGGTTCATCGCTTAACCTTTGCTATGGTATCGAGTATCTTTACTTTTTGGAGTGAATGTACTTAAATGTCACAACGCAAAAAAAAAGTTGCGGAAGTTTGGATTTTTCTGTTTAATCTGGCGAAGTTGTTGAAGTATTGCTGTGGTTGCTACCTGAGGTGGACGGAAAACTCTGCTATCGAAGACAAACCACCAGTGTATCCTCTATATCCTGGGTATACCACAGGTGAGAAACTGACCAAACGAAACTTTGAAGCCATGTTTAAGAGATGATGGTGACTGAAGTTGAGTATGTGAAGCTCGATCGGAGAGCGTGTGCCAGACCGCAAATCTGAACTGGTAAAAAAAATGCTACTCCGTCTCTACGAGGTTACGAACCATTGGCGTAGCTTTTATCTTCAAGAAAAATTATATCCTTTCACAAAAAAACGGTGATTTTTTTAGCTCATGCCACACCTTTTTACTGGTTACCATTGGCGTCGATAAGATAAATAGCAGTCTACTAACAAAAACCTTATTTCCCCAGTACCGGGCCAGTTGTTTCTAAACTGCGATCCTCCTTGCGACGCAACCAAGTACGGTCCGCCTAGACGTCAGTCCAGATCTCACCTTGACCACACGGGCACATATGGCCTGATGAAGGAGGGGGTACTACCATTCTCTTTCAACCTGACATAGTCAAAGACAGCTTCTGATAATTTATCAATCTTATACTGTATCACATATTCATGTCACTCACTGGAAACGTCATCTAAATGTGCGACCAAAGTAAAGCACTCCATATGCTCATGTTCAATCAGGACGCATAAGGCTGTAAGTGACGCTGAGGGAGTAGTTAATGTTGTGTCTGACCGGATCAAGGGTCCAATAACATTTGGGTGAGTGGACGGATTAATTGGCAACTTTACTGTACCACCACGTGTTAAAGTTCTGTACTGCCATTATGAACGGGCGAATTAAGATGAACGCCATGCTAAGGGAGCTGGTGCGTCTCGTTTTTGACGACCAACCTTTTCGTGACAATGTGTCCAATTATATGGCTGTATCATCAACTACATAAGCGATCTCTCGCCCTCATAAAATACGTAGTATGTCAACGTTTTACCACGGATCGTTGGTGGAGTAATCCTCTTGGGAAGTAGACATAATCGTACTTTATCTCGTTTAATGAACTTCAGCTCATCAGGTTCATACGTAAGAAGCTTACACGGCTCCAATAGTCCGTCGCGCTCCTTTACTGTTCGGCTTCACAGGTTAGCTACTCCATGGAAACACGGGGCAATGATAATGACATTTGCTAGCTATTTTGGCGGGTTTCACGGCTTTGTGATAGGGGATAATACAAACAGCTTGGAATCAGAATGACTACAACCCAAAGTATGCCACAGAAGAAAACAAATCGAGAACCAGAGAATCTGCAATAGCATCTAATGTATATTACCGAGGAACTCTTCCGCTGTCGGTCCATCAAGCTGCTTAGTCCAACGTTTTCGTTATTCAATCGCTTTTCTCATTTCAAGCATTCTCTCAGTCCTGCCTATTTTTATAATAAAAGTGAATTTCAACTTGTGGTGCTTTACCTAATACTTTGTTACGTACAACATACCATCGACATAGTTAAAAGTTCAAAATAGCGCATATATAGCGATCGGTCATCCCACCAAGACGGAATTTAAGCTGAACGAAGATCTGTGCGCTTCCACATGTTGTGAGCGTTACCTCGTTTTTGATAACGTGTAATGAATACACTTTGAGCTTCTTATATGCTTCAAACGACGCATCCTTCTGCTTTGTTACTTGGTTACTAAGCGATGTGGTGGCACATCCTATTGTCTTCGATTGACGCTGCTGTGCGAAGGAGTGTTCATCGTGTATTGCCTTCCCCGTGTGTAAACAGCAGCTGTGTCTATTATACATTAAGTGCATGAGTAATATTTCAACGTAGATGATTGTGCAAGTGGCGAGCGTACTGGAAGATGGCGGGTACTCCTGATATCATCGAATGACTGCAGCTGTTCTTCAGGAACGGTTTCCTCGCGAGACTAAACGGTCAACATTAACGTCACCTTATTAGATATACCCATTCTCCAATTGCAATAACATACCCTCCCTGGCGAACTCAGGTACGCGTTGCTTGTGTTTTCGACGGGATCAGGAACCATATAGTTTGTTCGACGGCTCTTGATTAAATAGGTGTCATGGTAAAAACCGTACAAAACTCGACAATTGTACTTACCGGGGCCTGGGTGGTTGTATGTACGTGCTGTTCCTGAATGGCATTGTTATTCTGTGTTTTGAATAGTTATTTCGTACGATAATCTCCGGTGCTGCAGCTGGTTGACTCTACTTGATCAGAAGCGGCTCCTATGGATTTTAGACATCTTAATTTCTTTACGATCTAACACGAAGAGTAAGAGAGCCAAAGTACGAGCGAGCATAAAGGCCTAAACTTTCATATGGAGGACAGCGTTCCGTAATTTTGCTCTTCATGGTATCAACCGCCTTATCAAGCTTCTTGCCTCGCTTTCGATGTTGGATAATTACTCTCAAGTCAACGATCATTAGGGCACAAAGGTCATATAAGCCAGCGTTATTGATTTCTTTCTCGTAGGCCTACAGATCCTCGAAAACCTCCGATCTTTGGTATCTGTGGTCAGAAAATTGTTGACCATTGAGAAGGGAAATGGCGCAGAGGGCAACCTTTTTTGCTTCGTTTGCCTCCTAAATCATACAGAACGCAGTAACGACTCAACCGCAGATAGAGCTGAGTCCGGTGTATGAATGTTCGTTAGACAGATATGGTGTAGCTTCACCAGTAATAAGGAACAACGGCACAAGAGAATGCACTATCATAGCTTTCCAGCGCAATACTGAGCTGACAAAAAATGGTATGTATTGATTTGGCTGAGTGCAAGAGCACTATACGCTGTCGATACATGATATGCCATCATTCCTTCCAACAGTAACGGCAGGTAAAATGAAATGCGTTTCTTTTGTATAATGAAGATCACTTATTCTCTAAACTCAACAAAGCTCTCCCACTTCTTGGCATACTTCTTGTTCACTTTGATCTCGTCAAGGTACTCTTGGAAAGCCGTTACGATCTGGTAAATGGCTTCGCGCAAAGCTGCAGACAAAGTCAGCCACTGACAACGTCCCATTAAGTATTCTCTTACCCAGTAGTACGATTTCTGGCTCCATCAGCATGACTTCACCGTTGTGTCCGCGTGGTAATGATTTGTATGAAGGCGGTGGTGATCGGATCAGACGTTCGATATCTGTTACCGTAGCCAAAAGGGTGTCCAGCACAAGCCCGATGTCGCGTTGAACCAAGCCGTACGGATCCTCACTGTATGATGCCGCTGTCAGACTACCAAGCGCTGCAGCAATATGAGTACGTTATCGATACCTCGGCATACCTAAGCTTACATTGGGTAGCCCACAAAAGGACCGGGTAGTTGCTGAACAGGCAGCGGATCTTTCGTTCAGCAGTAACTGCTGACATTTGCTTAACCCACTCAAGCTGTTTTACTCTTGCCTCGACGAGCTTGAGTAATTTGATAACACGGTGCTTGGGGGCTTCAACGTCTTGTCCAGCAACTGATTCACCGAGTGTGGATACTGGTGTAAACAGAGTACTTGTGCGGTCATCCAGATAGACGGTGTTCTTCTTGGGTTGTGAGAATACGTTCATATCTTGTAATTCGATGCGGTTGGGAGGCGCTGCTTCTTCTTTTCGTACGGGAACCGGAGCAACGGCTACAAACACAGATATCCACCGCTTAGTAGCTTTTCCCAATCACGTATTCATGAGCACTCACGTGGCTTCACGCCGACGTACTCCTTTTCGATTTCCTTGCCCAGAGCAGTCAACAGATTGATGCACTGGCGAGACACTTGAATCCACGCGGTGTTGGCAGCGCTACTTCCCATGTCATTGAACAGTTCAACTCGTTGAGCAGGGTGTCTGCATGACAGTTCGGCCAGTTCAGCGAAAGCAGCAGCCTAGGAGCTAGCTGTCAGCACATTGCTTTTCTCCTCCGAGACCCGTTCTCTAACCTTTATATAGGGTTCCTTATCATCCTTCAATCCGGTGACAAGAGATTCATATGCATTCTTGTATTTGGTTGTTACAATCATTTCGGGCTATCAGCAAGAAGTAGCGTTTAGTTGTGTAATCCTGGCGGTTCTAGCGGGAATAGACTTACCACAGCGAAATACACATCCAGCACTCGATCGCTCATTCGCCAAGTGATGATGGTAAGACAGCCTCCCAAAAACATGCGCGTGAACAGGTACAAATCATACCAGCTGAATCGAATGACCGGAGTATCCAACATGCTGTGCTTGGTGGTCAGTACCTTGAACAACCCGTATCCCCGCGCCACATACCTGAACCATGTGCCGAAAAAGCTGGCTGCCACGCCGTAGACCACTCCACTGAACACAAAAAATAGAAAGTACGTGCCTCCCAGCGTCACAGCCGCCCATTTGGCACCATCGTAAACAGTCGTGGCCAGGCTCAGCTTGAGTGCCATATAAGGAGTTTGCTATCGCTGTCATATTAGCATGGCACAGACGAGTCATCGATGCAGCTTACCCGCACAGGTGGAATATGCATTATCCACTGGGTCTTTACGATGCGCATGACTGCAAAAACGGCACCTAGCGCGATGCCGTACATCGAAATAAACAGGTTATCCTCGTTGAGCTGTCGAAGCCCGAAGCGTTCACTGCAGCCTATCGTTTAGTGCCTTTGCTCCTGACTTGCCCAACAGTACTTGTCTTACCCATGAGGATGTACGTAGATGCTTGCGTTGTATGAGTCGCCGCTGAGCAGCTTAATGTACGATTGGAGAATCACAAAGCCGCTGAGGGTATGTGCGAAGAGAACCGAGTAATTGTCGCTTGATGTTGCCATGCTGACATACTCTGCTGCGTCACTTTGCGGGATCGGCTTCCATACTATTGAATCAGCCAATGCATTAGAATGGGAGCGGGGCTGCATCGAGGTATACATAATAATTTACGCGTGGTCATGTAATAGCGCAGCAGGAACGGAATCGCGTTGCAGAGAAACAGGAGTATCGAGTACCCAATGGTGCTCCATAAAAGGCGGTATGACGGCCATGCTTTGGAAAGCCATGTTAGGATCGATTGTCAAAGCGTTTTGCAAATGCTTTACCAGGAATTTGGAAAAGAAAGGTGAAAAATAGTGAGATAAAGTATACCGTGATCAGCGATGATCCAAGTCGCCGCAGTCGTGATGCGTTATATGCTTCTTTGTAGGACGCGCATATTGGTCGATCTGCCTTTGGTATTGTTGCTTTTGATGCTGATTTAAAGAATGAGAACATTATTGGAGACGATGCATAGAGAAAGAGGCACAAAATTATTTTGTCGCGTTCTTCGTTTACCTCATTACCACCTGATTTAAGTTCCGCCAGCCAAGAACTATAGTTGGCCTTGATAAATTGCTTATAGGTATGCTTATCGTATATGTACGCTGTCGATCTCCGTGAGCTGGTTCTTTGGAAGGTACTCATCGTACTGGAATACTTAATATGCTTACCCTATCAACAAACCTAGAATTGTAAAGGTCTGTATTATTTTCAGTCTTTGTTTGAGACGCCTACATTGCACTATGTATCTTGGATATGCTCTGTATGTCAGCGCTGTGCATGAAGGTAGCACTTTTATACTGAAGCAGGTCTCCTGAGTAATATACTCAGGATTTGTTTGGACAGTAGTATCTGCTTCCAGCTATTATGGTGCCAGTATGAGATCCAAACAATGGGTATAGCACTGGTTATTGTTATCCGTAAATGGTATCCGTAGAATTTTTAAGTGTATCGAACCTGTGAATAAAGCAACTTACGCATCGTCCAATAGACTCTAGAAGTTTTACTCACACGTAGGATCAGATAAAAAGTTCTGTTTCTCACGCAGGCGTCCAGTACACTATGCATAAACTTTCTGATGACGGATCCAGTTATTCAGCTGCGAATGATGACAAATATTGCCCAATGAGCACACAGCGTCCTGCTTGCTGCGTGGACAGTGCAGGATACAAGGTTTGACAGTTTTGTAAAACGAATTTGGTGCCCAGCCGCGGTAATTCTTCATTTGGATCAAGTCGGCGATATGCGCCGTGTCCGGTACAATACCTCTAGCTCATGTACTCAGGAGAACCATGGGCACAGCATACTGCAACTCAAACGATCCTTCCAAAGCAGAGTATGCGGTCGATGGCTTGCGCAGGCGGTTATTGGGTGGCTTTAGGAAGAAGAGAGTAATAAGGTCGATCCACAAAGATAGGCGGTGACATTTCTGGAGTATCCTCTCCGGCGCGTTCACCGAGAACGCCGATCCACTCGCCGGGTCAGTTGCTATGGCTTGATCACTCTACTTTTGGGAGTAACGCGCGAAATTCCCGTGAATTGCCGGCATACATCAATAGTCATTACGTGATAGAACTGCAGTGTCCAGGGATTCGGGCGTTTATTATGATATCTCTTTTTTTCCAGATTAGTATGATTCTCAGGAGCGACAGCGAATCAGCATGTGATCGGAAGCTCCGGTACTTTTATGTGTGACCGTCTGGACATATCAACCCTTCTCTCTCTTTCACTCCACACTTCACTCCCCACTCTCAACACTATGGCCACCACCTATACTTTGGAAGAAGTCCAGAAACACAACTCGCCCACCGATTTGTGGATGATTATTCACAACAAGGTCTATGACATCACCGACTTTGTGCAAGAGGTAAGCACTCATTCCCCTCTTAATACATTATCTGACTCGCGTGTTTTGATAGCATCCTGGTGGTAAGTTATTAACATTCCGGTAAATGTAGTAGCGGTATGCTGATTGACTCTCGGAAATCAGGCGAGGAGGTCTTGATCGATGAAACCGGTACGTAACAATGATGTGATGGCTGAAGGCAAGTGGCTCACCGCGTTGTATGATAGGTAAGGACGCCACCGAAGCTTTTGAAGATATTGGTCACTCGGACGAGGCACGCGAGATGCTGGAAAAGTACTATATTGGCGAGGTGGACGAGAAGGTAGGAATTTAGTGTGTGTGTGCGTGTGGGGTAGTCGTATTACACTTGACTAAACCTTTTTTTCCTTCTCAGTCGCGCACCCCAGAGAAATCATACTCCACACTCCGTGCCGGTGAACTGCCCGAAGACGAGAAGAAGGGATCGTAAGTATTGGGTCGGAAAAAAGATGGTGTATGTGTCCGTTCTCATTGCCTGTCGTAGCATCCTCCGTTTCCTTGTGCCTGCCGTTGCGGTCGCTGGCGTCCTTATCTACAAGTTTGTGCTTGCTCCCCAGAAGCACTAATGCCACATGTTTCTTCTCTTCCTTCATTATGTATGCATTTCTTTAAAAGAGTTTAGATGGCAAAAAAAAGATGTCAATATACATATACACATTTGTTTTCTTTCGCACAACTTATCTCCTGTATGACTTTATCATCGCTATGTACCGCTGCGATTGTGACACACCTGCTCGAGATATCCGGGAACGATAACAAGTAATTGGATAACACCGTTATCATCCCTGTGACCAGGCCTATCTCCGTCGCGGTTTGCCATGCAACGCATGTAGAAAAATATTCGGTACACAGAGAAAAAGACAGGAACGGATGATTACGTGGTTCCGAAAAAACCAAAGAGGGTTTTGAAATGCTACACAGCCTTGATACCCGATATTAAATTTTACCTTCAGGTCGTAGCATAATCAAAAAGTGCCTTTATAAAGTACTTTTGCTCGGCAATTGACTAAGATAACGGCGTCGTGTGGCTGTTGGGATCTGCAGGCGTGATAAACGATGTCAGGAGACTTAAGCAGACTGTTGTGGTGATACATGAGAGGTGCACAAAATTATGCATTTGTCACATAACTCCTTAACGTATGTAAGCAAAATATTTACATTACACTGAACTAATTAGAGCTGGAGTGGATACGACGGCCATAACCTTGGCTTGGGGATTTGTTATATCATGTCATCACAAGGAACTGCAAGGGAGACTGCAGAACGAGATCGGCGCATTTATCACACTTGTCTGTTTATGATGAAAGAGAAAACCTCCCATTGCTTCTTTCGATACAAAAGGAGCGCATGTGGCATAAACCGACCATCCAAATCGACATTCCTCATGTGGCACTCAAGGATTGTACGTAATACGATCCGAACAACAAGCGTACTTCTGATCACAGTCAACAACTTAGTTGATTACAAGGGCTATTTGATTCCTGAGGGACGGTATGTTGGGTAAGATATACACCTTACGTCAAAACCCAGACATCTACGATCGTCCGGGAGAATTCAAGCCAGAAAGATATTTGGATTATATGAGATTATTATCTACTGCGATTAACGGAACTGTCACCAGTCGGGATCACTTTGAGTTCGGTTGGGGAAGGTGAGAAAGAGTGCTCTGATCACGTCTACGCCAGTCACTCCAACGCACTGTCGAAATAGACATATTTGTCCAGGAACTCATTTGGTATGAAATCTTTCTTATAGGTTCGTGGATTGTCATGCTCATCTATATTTTTTTAGGTGGATGTTATTCTATTTAATGTGTGGGTTCGTATCCTAGCAGCAACTGTAATCGAGCCACTCTTGACAAGAGCGGGTAGCCGTCATGGCAAAATTTGAACCCGCCGTACAATGCTGGACTTGTTTTCAGACCTCGTGAATCGCATCTTTGGTTCGTCGAACGCGTCGATAGTGTGGTTTAGTCTAATACTATGGTATCGCTCAATTAGCAAAGGCGTCAAATGACGAGCGCAAAAATAAGATTGTTGTTTATTGATGAAAGCTGTTCTCTATTCATATTGATGATGAGTCCGGAGGAAGAAGGCGAATGCTTTTCGATCAGAACCAAATCCGTATTATCACCGTGATCCCTAATGACCATGCTGCATTATTACGAAGGAACGGATAATCATGCAGAGGCTGAGTTAACGTGAATGGTCTAGTTATCACTGGCACACAGGCCAGGGATCGGACAAAATAGATAACTGTGTGGTTGTTAATGTGGAAAATAACGAACGGATGTAACAAAGACTGAGATGGAAACATGTGTGGACAATGGATGATAATGGATAACTGATATGTCAGGATACAACAAATACGTAAAAGAGAGTAATGGTCTTAGAAGCATGCTATTGCATAATTCAACAGCGCAACATTTCACTTATGCGTAGACACCATCGCCTTGTGGAATCTCAAGATTTAATGATAAAATTGATCCAACCCTACACTCTGCCAGTTTGCATCAACATCAATTACTTATGGTTTTCAACAATTTCAACGAAACGATAACCATAAGTCCAACAGAGCGTAATATACTGCGGCATGTGTATCTTTATTTCGGCTGATTACTGTAGTTTGCACTGAAACAGGGTAGTGCATGCAAGTAATGCTCCTCCAGGTGTTTCGCGTTGTATAAATGCTGCAGTTGCCATAACCAGGGTCGCCTGATAACAAGCCGTGTGCTGCGAGGTTTGTGATTGGATCCTTCCCTACCGGAAAGCTCCTAAACGCCACCATGTTAGTTCCAATATGCCAGGTAACAAGGGCGTACCCATCTAAACCCCCGCTATATACTCAATATATAATCTTCAAGAGTGCTCGGACTAGCTCATGTTATTGACTGATAACAGCACATAAGAGTCTCCCTCATGACTTCCAGCCGAAGCATCAATGACGCTGAAAAGCAAATCGAACATACAATGGCATTCCACCACTCAAGCAGGAGCTTCTATTCACAAAGACACGATCCGAAGCAAAGAGAGAACACTCAAGGTGAATTCAACAAGGCAATGGATCACATCCTGTGTTGTGCTGTTAAGAAAAGCTTTGTGGCAACATGGGTCATGGAGGATCGTAAGGTAAAATATTTTCATTTAGTGATAACCTTACCTCTTCAAGCGTCGCAGGCCTAGTTATCTTGAAGGGCCATTGGTCATTTTCTTGACGAAGAAAGCTATGTAGAATTACTGTAACTCCAATAATCCGCACCACTTTCTTCTGATCTTCCTTTATCTGGATCTGGACATGCATTTGTTCAGGCACTGCCACCTATTTTTTGAGGATTCCAAAGGTGTTTTAGATAACAGCTCGAGCAGAACCAATGTCTTCATTGAAGATTACGCTCCGTTGATTTTCTTCAGTAGCAGGTCGTCGGTAAGGAGTGAGCATTCTGGTGCTCAAAGCATATGCGGCATCTTCTATCAAATACTCGCGCCCCGAGAAATAGGATCCTTCATATTTCACCAGAGAAGTATCGTTGAATGCGATCGAATCACTAACAGACTCCGGCCATCCTGCTTACATGAACCAAATATTGCGACGATCATCACAGACAACCTGGACATTCAACGAATGGTTGCTTTTCCGATCGTAGCAGGTGCTTCCGTCAATTCCTGGCTTTTGAGAATAGTTGACGTGTGTGTCATCCACAATGCCAACAACATGAGGGAAGCCGTGCTCTTCCTGAATCAGGGCAGCTATTTCTTCACGTTCACGCGCATCTGGCCAGCGGATATAGATGCCTCCCAGAGATTCGATAGCGCTAAGGGCTCGGTCTGTATAGTGGGTAACAGAGCCAGTACTTACGCCCCATTCACGAGCGATATGCGCGACGGATGCGCCAGTGCCACCATGCGCCAAGATCTCTAATGTAACTGGAGCTTGCGAAATAATTTTTTGTCCATACGAACAATGCTCTTAAAATCCTTCGTATGCCACTGGAAGAAGAACCGCTTGTTTTCTGTCGACTTTGGAACTATTCTTGACGGGTTGAGTTTGCGATGCGCGAGAATTCCTGCTTTAATCCTGCACAATTCTCTGATGCACTCCTTTTCTTCGGCCTGACCTTTGGGATCATATGTCATTCGTCTTTCACACTTCATGAGCAACTTGATCGCATAGTCAATCTGCTGAAGGGTCCATTGACGTTCAGAAATTTTTGTCATCGTTGGATTTTGTTATAAGAAAAAAAAGATAGGTAAGTTGCTGGATGGACGTGTTTAGCGAGATGACCTATCCAGCACCTCTGGAGATGCGAAATAGGATTTGCGAGCTGTCGGGGCCTTTCTCGCTAGCTCGCAAAAACCAGTTTCAATTTTGAAGCCCCTTATTGTTGTCAGGGAGTATTGCTGATTACAAACTCAATAAATATTCGGCAGCAGCATTAATCTGACGATCATGGAAGCGAATGTGGCGAGCAAGAGGTTGCCATAAAAAAGTCGCCATCAGAAAAGTCGCCATCAAAAAAAGTCGCCATCAAAAAAAGTCGCCATCAAAAAGTCGCCATCACAAGACAGGCAATATTATTGGCTCTGAAAAAAGCGTGTTTAAAAAAACGTAATACCGTTTACTTAAGCCTGGCATACTTTAGCGACAAGTTGAACAAAGCAAGGAGCGCATGAAGTTAAAAAGACGTTGGACAGCCGCGAAATTACAAGAGAATGAAACAAATCAGTTCAGCAGTGAATTGATCGATGACCAAGAAAATCAGGACAAGCGACGAAAGGAAGCTACTGTGGTACGTTTGCATGGCTGATGGCTTCTCCGACACCAAGTATCGCGATTTACTAAACTTACCTTGTACAGGATGAACCTCATGAAAGCTCCTCAGCTAGCCCAGCAGCCACCGTCAATGTGGTATCGCTTAACGAGAAAAGGCTTTCGAATGACGAGATCAGAAATAAGCTTATGCTTTATTGAAGGAAGTTACTTTCTATTTATACTGGTGATGAGCCGGGACGGAGAAGACGGATGCCTTGTGTAATAGTTCCAAAGATCCATGTTATCGCCGAGTCTCATATGATCTTGCCATGCTATCGAAGAGACCGAAGATCTGAGACCAAGTTAACGGAGCCGCCTTGCATGATCGGTAAAGCCGGACCAAGGTTGCACATAGCAGCGAATAGGGCAATCGATAACTATACAGTTGTTGATGTCGTAATGACAGTGGGTATAATCAAGGACTAAGAGAAAGCATGTAACCATGAATGATGGTGTATGTCGGGAATACGACATTCAATGATGAACTTTCCGTTGAAACCGCTATTGTAAGTTTTCGAAAGACTAACCTTGCGCCATTATTTAGAGAACAGTACTAACAATTAACGATATAGTCCGTCCATACAAGCCAAGGCACCTATGCCAGCGGCGATCGAGAAGATTACCTCTGTCGATCTGGGACGTGTGGGGATGCTTTTTACAAGAAGCACAGGATGATGATGTCTTATTTCAGTACAGGTACGATATACTACGCATTAAGTTGTCGTTTACATCATCATCTGACGATAAATTAATTAGCCGGGAGCGATACGGTATCATTACTTGTGGAGAACACATCACTCGCAGACCAGGCATGCCATTCAAGGAGTATCATGAGTTGAGCAGTGCCAACAGCAACAAAAATAATGAGACCAGCCTCGCACTATACTCAGAGTATATTACCTATGCCCTCGATGCAGTAAGTAGCGCAGTCTATATACATACTTGGATAGCTGTTCCTTGTGCAATGTATTCTAACAAGCAGTATATGTGTTTGGATAGAAAAGCGTGCCCACAATGCAAGAAAGAGCCCGTGTCCTGCCCAAATGCTTCTCCACCACATCAAAAGCTGAGGCATTCTACGTGCAAGACTTGCTGATGTTGTTGTAAGTAATATAACGGATCATTGCGTAGTACAGTTCACTTATTGGCTGAATGAAACCTTGACTAGCTCCCAAAATGTATATTTGAGCAAACCAATGATCGACTTGGCAAAGTCGGAATCGGTGTACAATTTTTATCTCGTACACCCAACCATTGGGGCGGTTGTGGCTGCTCTACAGTCACAAAGCACTGTGTTTGTTCCTGGAGAAGAACCTCTTCGGTCCATGTCAGCAGTATTAAAAAAGTCGAACGAAGCATTCAATGAGCGAGAAGCTTATAAGTCCGACGGCGTTATACGAGCCGAACTGACGGATGATCAAGACGGAGACGAGGATGACCACGACTATGAAGCTGAAGTGCTGTTGTTGGAGATATCCAATGCATTCGGCGTTGCGAAAAAAGTCAAAAAAGCAGATTTGATCACTATAAGGCGACATTTGGGCTATTGCCTATGGTAAAATCATTAGCAGATGAGTATCCAATGGCAAGTTATGAGAATCTGGCCGAAGTTACGTTATACTTCTTACACGCATATAGTAATTAAAAGGTAGACATATTAGAGCATCCCCAGCAGTGTCCGTAAATTCAGTTTCAAATAAACTACCGCGTACCTGCTTCTTTGTTTACCCATCAATGTCGACTTCCAACAACTTGTTACGCCATCTTATCGCTGAAGAAGAAGAAGAAGAGGAACTAAGAATGGCTGCATTTAAGCGTCGCATGCATGCATATGACGAAGAGCTTGAAACGTTGCAGCGTAAAAAGCAAACGCGTGGTGGCTCTGTTCCTGGCCGTGTGGGAACAGTTCCTCGCGACCATGAGAAGGCACATCACCAATTATACATGGATTATTTTGCGGACAAAAACGAACGGACGTATACTGACGATCAGTTTCGGCGTCGGTTCCGGATGAGCCGCAGATTGTTCCTACGTATCATGGAGGAAGTCAAGCAGCATGATCCATACTTTTTGCAAACATGCAACGCGGCAAACAAACTTGGTATATCGAGCCATGTTAAGGTCACTGCAGCAATTCGCCAACTAGCATATGCAGCAAGTGCAGATTCCCTTGACGACTATTTGAAGATCAGTGAAAGCACAGCAATTGAATCTTTGAAGCGATTCTGTGATTCAGTTGTTACGGTGTTCAAGGACCACTATCTTCGTGCGCCAAACGAGCACGATCTAGCAAGGCTATTGGCAACTGGTGAAAAGCGCGGCTTTCCAGGAATGCTCGGGTCTCTGGACTGCATGCACTGGGAATGGAAGAATTGCCCCAAGGCATGGCACGGATTGTACGTTGGCAAAGAAAAGGCAGCAACGATCCTCCTTGAAGCAGTTGCATCCAAGGACCTTTGGTTCTGGCATGCGGACTTTGGCCTTCCCGGCACCTTCAACGATATTACGCAACTGTACCGCTCGCCCCTTTTCGACCAGCTTATTCATGGCGTTGCACCAACGGTCAAGTATACTGTCAATGGCAATCAGTACGAAATCGGGTATTACCTTGCCGATGGTATATATCCAAAATGGGCAACGCTGATTCAAAGTATCCCAGAACCTCAGGCACCCAAAAACCAAGTGAGAAACAGTTAATGAATATGTAAACCAACGAATTTTCTAATCAAATGCAATGGAATATTGTATAGCGATTCGCGAAAATGCAAGAAAGTTTTCGTAAGGATATCGAACGTGCCTTTGGTGTGTTGCAGGGTCGCTTTGCAATTGTAAAGCAACCAGCAAGACTTTGGATGAAACAGGACCTCAAAACGGTGATGATGGCCTGTATCATTCTACACAATATGATCATCGAAGATAATCGTAACAACAAAAACAGAGGCAGTGATGAAAGCGACGACAACGATGATGACAACGATGACGGCGATGATGACGATGATGACAACGAGAACTACATAAAAAAGATACAAGAAACGTATGGCTTTGTCATCGAAAGTCCTGCATCGCGTGAACACAATGCCGCCGTAAGCGAAGGTGTTGCTCGTCATAAAGCGATCATGAACAGTGATACGCATTACCAGCTAAAAAATGATTTAATCGAGCATGTGTGGGCGTGCTACGGTGCATTAGGAAAATAAATAATTGATAAGCTTTTAAAAGTTCTACAAAAAGTATCACAAGTTTTAATTATAGTTTTCATCGACATAGGTTTCATCTTCTTCCTTTTATTCTTCTTCATCGTGCACTTCATTATCAGAACGAACGCTTTCGACCTGAATAGCAACAGTCTTCGCCTTCATTTCCGCCAATTTTCTTTCAAGGATCTCCTTTTGGACGATCTCCAAATATTGGCGCTGGATCTGGCTCATGTTGGTGAGATCTTTCGACATAATTTCTCTGTCATTGGCATCTCTCATCATTGCATCACGCTTGGCCTCGCGCTCGTCTGCTCTCTTCAATAGCTCGTAGCGCTTAGCAGCAAATCAGCATGCTGCTTCTACAGCTCAAGGTCGGCATGGCGGTTCATCTCTATGAGACGGGCCTGGGTAACGGAGTCTTTCGCTTTTTTGGTTCCCATAGGGCGCATGGAGCCTTGCACACCCTCGTCATCCTCATCGCCTCTTTTTCACCTTCTTCGTTCCTATTGCGCTTCTTGGCCTCTTCCTCCTTAGTCTCTTCCTCGCAGTGCAATTCCCACTTTGGGTACTTGCACAGGATCTTCCAGCATTTGAGAAACTCGAATTCTTCGCCTTCCACCTTGAGATACATGTTGGGTGCGTTATCGAGCTGAGAAATCATCCACATTTATTGATAATATGAATATAGGGCTATGAATGTAAACTAGCTATTAAGAACTTACCGGCGTATCAAGATTATTATCTCCGCTTCCTATAATACGCACTTCTCTCTCGTAATACGAACAGAAACTGCTCACTTTAGGGTGTATAGCACTCCATTGATGCATCAATGACTTTCTAGTGCGCTCCATGAACTTCTCCTTCTTCTTCAACTTCTCGTTTGATTTATCGACAGCAGACTGTCTTTCCAAGTTGAAATTTCTCGGTTACTTGCTCCCAATGAACGATGAGCTTCTTGTCACGGCTAGCAATCGGGTCGATAGATTTCTTCAAGAACGAAGCACAAAGTTGCTTGACTTTCTTCGTGTTGAAATTTCGACCACGTCCTTTTTTATCAGGTGCGCCAGACTCGGTAGTTGTCACACGTTTGCTAGACTTCTTGGTAGTCATGGCAGGCTCAGGAGTAGTAGGAAAGGGGTGTTCTCAGAAGACAACATAGTGAAAGAAAGAGTAAATAAAACTATACAGACCTGCGCTGCTGATCTCTATTTTGACTTATAGACTCGTATTTTTACGGACATGAATGCGGACACTGCTGGGAAATATTTCGGTCTTTATTTTTGAAAAATTAGCTTTTGCGGACACCACTGGGGATGCTCTTATACCTTTAGCAGTACCGGGTACATTTTCGGTCGTAGCTCGGCCCCAAATAGCGCTACAGATACAAACTTATCAGTTTTGTAATGTGCGCATTTGAAGCATTTGTTACAAAAGTTAAAGCTAGTCCTTACACTTCGTAAATGCTCTGTTAGACACGTTTAAACGCCAAATGTTGCATATTTTCAAAGGAACCTTTTCCCTCCACTGCTACTCACCAGGTTAACCAGTAAACGTACTCAAAGACGCATGCTGAATTCCGGAATATCCCACTTTAAAGGCCAGATATCATACACTCAGAATAGTGCGTCTGTAGAGTAATTCGTCCTCGTCTACATTTACATTCGAAGTAAATACATACTAGAATCATATGGTACAGGTAACGGGATCCATGGAAGTCTAACCCATCATCAGTCAAGCGAAGGGTCCTTTTAAAAATTTCCATCTGTTTAAAAAATACGGGCATTTCTGTATTCTATTGGTAAATGACTTGCTTCTTAATGCGAAGAGAACGCCTAGCTAGTAGTCAAATATCAAATAGCTCGCTTTGTTTATGTGACATACAGTCGGACCCCGCTTTGCGCAACATTTTTGAGGAACTTCTCAGCAATAAGATACCAGTTCTCAATGACTCCAGTTTTTGCGAAAAATCGTGGTTGACTGTACAGTAATGCTTTCACAAGCGAAAATTCTGCCGTACAACCACTACGACCACCAACTCTCAAAAGTTAACAATATCATCTTTAATATACAAGTATTGTCTCCATGCATTGGCGAAAACAAGATGGTTTCCTATGGGAATAGTAATGTAGTTAAAATGTGGCCACTTCAGTTTCACAAATGCGGATAATTTTGCACTCGTCTGCAAGCAGCTGTGTTTATCAGCGATAAATAGTAGTCTTTCAAATAAGAATAACTAGGAATATCAGCCACTAATGTATCGTTCTCCAGTAAATAAATTGCTTCTCTACAGTGGGCAAATACATAAAAAATGACATATAGATATAAAGTTTCATAGACGGGGTGATCTACTATCTTCTCTCGTATCGGATAAGCCGGCGGCATGTAATTGTATCGCTTCACTTTCAATATCGCTTTCTCCATGATGTTGTGTGAGGTATTGTATCCGTGGTGAAAGCAGTAATTGCGCGTCATCATTATTGTCGCCGTAACTTGTGGTGTCTCTATGGTAACTGAGCGGCTGATGTGGATACTGATGCTGCTTTTTGCTGCGGCTGCGAAGATATCCGATGATCATGAAGCACGCCAAAGAACCGATAGTAAAGCCGATACTGGAACGGAATCCTTTTTCTTTACAAACAAAATAAAGCTTTGAATTGCTGTTGTGTATTGAAATACTTGTTACGGCTTACCATAACGTGGTGCATCTAGTAAACGGAAATTAAGGTGAATGTGTAGTTTGGTTAATATGCATTAATTATAGTCACACTTATACCTGTTACTGCCCAAAGAACGAGCGGAGCCCACGTGTATTGTGCTGATGATGATGTATTCATTATGGCAATAGCCATAGCTCTAAGTTCTATATTCTCTTGCATAATTTCACTTGCCCAGGTCATGGCAACCTATGCAACAAGGGTAAGTATCTCATGCTATTTGGCGAATCAAATAGAACTTACCGGAGCAGTTGCTGATAAACCCGCATGCATGGCTATGTATGCGACGTAAAAAACACCAAATGGTTGAACAAAAGCGGCTAGCATACTTTACCAGAGGCAATGAGTAAAGCACCTTTTGTTTGCAAATTGGTTTACCTGAAACCAACCACGGATAGAGCCATGGCAGGTACGATGCACCTACATAGTCTGATATTACTATGGGCATTTTCAACATGTTTAATAAAATTACCATATCCGCGTTCGAAAATAGTCACTAAGATATCCATTGCCAAGACCTGCAAGCATACTGATCACCATATCCGGCTAATTGTTCCATTTCAGTTATGAATTTTGCTTTTTTTTTCTTTACTTACTGATGTAAAAAGGTTTGCTGAAATGGCATCATATCCCACTTTTTTGGCTATGATGCCTAAAACGTGAGCACCGCCTATAGCCAAGTATAACATGGTCCAGCCCAGCACCAAGAAATAAATGTACTTGTTTACAAGCAATTTGCGTAACACTTGTGTGGTCTTCCAAGTTCCCTGTTTAGATTCCCTTCCTTCTCTGTTCAATCGTAGTGTAGCCAATTCTCGTTCCTATAATGTCACCATTATTAAGATACTGCTTGCTTCGTTTGAGATACTTAATCGTATATTCACCCTCGGACTAAGCCAAATAGTTGTTGATGGATAATCCGGCAGATATTTGTATCCGAAAAAAGCCAAGAAAAATGTAATCACACCATCGAACACGAATAACCACCGCCATCTAACAGGGTCTCAGTCGATACGATCCGTTCGTTAACCAAAAAAAAAAGGTGAGGAGACTAACCCGCTAATACCAAGGGCACCATCAGCAACTTTCAAGAGTGCGGCCTGGATAAGTCCACTGAGCGCACTGCCAAGGGATCCAAAAATTGTGATCCACGCGTTTCGTTTCCCAAGTTCTCTTCGAGAATACCAAGTTCCGATTAAGAAGACTATGCCCGGGTAGAAGCCAGCTTTATTGTTTCAGTTAGCAGAGGCAGATTTTTCCTTCTGCACGAGGTTACCTTCAAATACACCGAGTAAAAAACGCAAGACGTAGACACCGGTAACTGATTTCACGCAAGCCATACCAAGTGTCAATATGCACCATACAATTTCAAGAAATGGAAGGTATCGCGAAGGACGAAACTTTGATAAAAACATATTGGATGGGATTTGCATTCTAGCATTCCTTTTTTAGTCACGTAGATGCAACGGTTTCTTCATATCGTCCTTACGTCAAGTAGCCTATCATGAACAGTACGGTTATCCAATTGTACTGTAGGCCTTGCATGTCGAGCGCCTCTTCCATTCCACTGATATAAGCATTTGCTGAGGAAGTCGTCAGTTCAGGAGTAAAAAAGCGTAGACATGGCGACATACAGATATTGGTATTATCCATGGTTTTAATCAGGTTGCCGAGCATAGCAAATACCAAGAGACGTCTATCCAGTCGACGAACCAACGCCTTTTCGTCTGCATCGCTGAATGCATTGTCCATTTGCCTACTTGGTTCCGGCTCATGCTGCAATGCGTCGTCGTCAGAATGGAAAGACGAAGATTCCGAGAGACGCGCTGTCCAAACACCGCTACTTGCAGGAAGTAGGAAAGGGACAGCAGCGTCGTCTTTTACCATTCCAGGAACAATAAGAAATAAAAGAGACGGATTTTTTATGCAAGGATGAGACCCTTGCTGCTTTTTAGCTCCGCGTTATTAAAACTGTGATGTGTGTTGCATTGTTTGGGATTGCTTGCAGTATTGTGTGGAAGAGAGAGAGAATAAACGGTTTCGGTGGAGAGGACGGCAATGATGTGCGGAAATCCTATAGCGAATAAAAGGAAGGTAGAATGGTATAAAAGATACATAGTAGGTTATAGATAATATGCGCTGGGTAAAAGAGGAAAAAGAAAAAGAGAGAGAGATAAGTCCAAGGAAACGAAGAATTAGGGATGCTGAGGATGCTGGGGCAAGGACGAGGGCGGAGGTGCAAGCGTGTTATCCAAGATCATAGTAACGTCGTCTACGTGCGTTAAGTCTTCCAAGAAGGCAACCAAATCTGTAAGCTCGGTATCATGCGGGTCGTTGAACCACGTGGATACAGGTACTGCGTTTGCATTGTGGAATATGTAGCTGGCAGGCGAGTTGTCAAGGATCATGGTTCCTGCGAGATCGCGACCCAGGTGCGAGAGATCCTTTGAGGAAAGCGGGTCAGGATGGCACTGTGGGCAGACTGCGCGCAACTTACCTTGACATAGTTGCCTTCGTGGTTGCAACAGGCCTCTCTAAACAGCCGGTGCTTCACGACCTTATGCACATCAAGCTTATCTAAAACCGGATCCGCATACTAACAGAACCACATGAGACACACACAGCAGACCTTTGGAAAGTTCTATTTCTTCTCACCTTGGAAAGGCTTGCCGTAAACACAACAATCTCATACTTTTCGCCCATTTTCCGCATAAACTCGTCCACGCCCGGCCTCTTTAGCACGTATACATTATGGTATTGATTATCGATTTCCACCGGCACAATGAAATCGGGATGGGGTATTATCTGGGCCGGACATCAGCATCCACGCTTGTCGCAGCGCTTCGGACTTACTTTAAATGAACTGTGCACCAGCGTTTCGTCCAAATCAAGCACCAAGCATTTCCGTCCAACGTCCTCTGCAGCCACGGGCGGTAATAAGCGTATCAGTTGGCTCTGGACGTGTAGCGGGTTAGCAAAAATCACGACGATCAAGAGCAGAAAAAAAAATTACCTGTGGCGACTGTTGAGGGGCGGAATTGGGCGTAGTGGATATGTCGAGCTGTGGATCCTGCTGTTCTTGTTGCAATGTGGGCAGATCAGTCCGAATACGCAGCTTCTCTGGCTCGTCGTCAACCACGCTGTTTTCTTCTTTTTGCTCCTTTCGCCGGCGTCGAATGATCGAGGACGACTTGTCGGTGTTATCTAATAACGATCCTGCGCCTGCGGTACAGCACAGCAGCAGCGAAAGAAACCCGCTGCCCTTCGATCCAAATGATGCTTTCAAGGAACCCGTCCTGGAATTTGGACGCACACTTCCCGATGCTGGCGAAGGCGATTTGACGTACTCGGGATTAATCGGTTTTTTGGCTACAACGTTACATCAATCGGTCAATGTTTGTCCTTCCATCATTAAAAGCAAAACGGCAATTCATTGACAAAAGGGAAACCATGGTTACTTTTTTTGTTACTACTGCCACTCTTGCTGTGTTCCTGAGGAGCGACTTGCGCCAGAGTGGCAGTTTTGTCTCCTGTCGGGACTGTCTCGGTCTGGGACATTGCGGTAAAGTGTTCAAGAAAAGGAAGAGAGAAAGGAAGAAAGAGAGAGAGGCACGCGTGTAAAGCTCTGTTCGAAGCTTCGGGTCTGTATTCAAAAGGGACTCGCAAAATTTAAGCGCTGTGGCACCATTTTCTGTTTCAAACATATTGCTTGTGGATCTTCAGCGCTTGACAGATGCACGTTCACTGCATTGATTCCATTAACTGCTTGAGCATTACTTTGCGCAATCGACGGGGATTCGGTGCATAGTTCCATCTTTGCAATGTTGACTAGTTTTTCAAGGAGCTAGTGTTCGACCAGGCAAAAAGAAGCTTTGCGTATTGCACTTAATACCGACGTGCATACATCCGTCAACCATAGGGTAACTATAGCGCACAATCCACGCAACATGACAGACAAGTTGTGGTCTCGATTGTACTGCGAATTGATCGTAAAGAAGCCCTGATTGCCATCCCTAAATAGGAGAAGAGTATATCCATGACCTTGTGATGCCTTCCATTGTTAAGGGCTGACTACTTTGGGTCAACAACGCCCAATAGACAGCGACGTCCTGTGGTGCGTTGGAATTGCAGCAGTGTGCCTGCCGATTGGAATTTTGTGAGGCAGACGATGGATGGGCGTCGATCGAAACGTCTCCACCGAGACTGCAAGGCGTGCAATGGTACAAGGCATATCCGGTTGAAGGGGTCATCTTTCATTTCAATATATAAATGATTAATTAAGTGTCGCAGCAAAAGGTCCAATTCTAATACAACATCTGGGTACACATCTGCTGCTATGCATTATATAGTTTCTAGCTTATTGATAAGAGCGTGGGCTGGAAGGGGAGGGGGCTCGTTTGTTCTATGCACTTGCACCTTGATACATGTGCACACGGTTTTTCACATGGTTGTCACGCTGTTGTCCTGGCAACTTTATATATGGCATATGGCACCCAAGGTGATGTTACGTGTCACTGATTAATAGCGGTTGGTGGTTAGCAGAAGTTTAATTTTAGCTTCCGGAGACCTAATCGAGATTGCGCGCAATGTGTACAAAATAACGGCGGCGGCGATCATTCATTTACGGAGAGCGAGTTTAGAAAGTATAATATATATAATATTATTAGGGCGCACACGGCGGCAGAGACAACGGCAAGAGAGAAAAAGAGTAATAATAATATATATGTTAGTTTTGCTGCGAGTAATGTTGCGTGGTAAAGGAAGACAGAGAGCATGTGTTGTTGGGATGTAGTAGCGGAGGATGGGTTGCGGTGAATGGTGCGTATTAGTTGGTCGTCATCGTCGTCGTCGTCGTCGTCGTCGCCGCCTGGTGTTTAGTTTGTTATACAGCTGAATAGTGTTCCGGTCAAAGTACGCCGTGGCAAACTCGAACGGTTTAAGAAAATAAACCACCCCTGGTAAGATTTTTTGCATTTGTAAGAACGAAAAGACCTCTCTCGCTAAGGGTAGGAGAGTAAGGCTGGAATAAGAATTAAGACTTACTTCTGCCGGGTGACAAACGTCTTGTTCAGCAAGTTCAGGATCTTGGACACGTTCAGGCGCACGTACTCCAGGTCCAGCAGCTCGACATTATCTTGTTGCTACAGCGACGTGTTACCATACCGTTAAATATATATGGTCAGACAGCAACAAACCTTTTCCAGCAGATCATCCAGCTTGAGATCCATTTCCAAAATGGCCTTCTCCCGACCTATGCACGCAACAAGGTTAAAAAAACACCCCTTTCGCGCTCCTTTTTCCCGCCTTTCACGCTACCTTTGAAATGCATGGAGATGATAAACGTGCCCGGTAACGGTGCCGCAATGGAGAAGAAAATATTGGGTCGCCTGCTTTCAGGCACTGTGCTCTCGGAGATGACACCATCCCTCTCCAGCTGATTGTGCGTGAACTTGACGGGCCCCTGCGTGGGGGCCTTTTTGGGTCTCTTTGGCGCTCCATCCACCTCAACACCGATGCCCACTGAGTTCTTGGTTGCCTTTTCGCCTCCGCTCTGGATGCGAACGTTTTGCAGGTACGCCTTGTAGCTTTCCAATTGGCTTCGCAGGTACGTATTGTGGTCCAGGATGGTCTTGTACACGCTTTCGAGCGACTCGAGTTCCTGGACCACCTTCTCCTTGAGATTGCCAAGATGTGTGAGCTCCTGAGTGATCTCCTCAACAAGTAGCTTGTATCGGTCGCGGTGGTCAATGATGCCAGCATCTTCGAGTTCGCGAAGCATGTCCTTGACCTTGATACCCTTGCGTACCAGCTGCGGGTCCTTGGTCGTGGCTGCGGTTTCGGCAATGTAGTCCAGATCCAGTACGTTGGACGCGGCCAAATGTGGCAACGACCGGATCAGTTGCACGTAGATGGCCTTGGTCTCCATGTACAGGATATCATTCTGCGTGATGTTGTTTTCTGACATGAGCGCCGTCGTCAAATCTATTGCCAGATTCCCTTTTTAGCATGCTCCCCACCCCTTTTGGCCTCTCCTTCAACTCTGGCTCTCTCTCTTCACTATTGAAAGGAGAATGCAAAGCGTCATACCTTGGATAGGAACCTCCCAGCGACTGAACAGCGGGAGCTCGATCGTCTTGTTCTCCTTTCGTGACACTTGAGTCACCGTCGGCCCAATTTCATTGACCAGGACGCGTATGTGGTCCTTTTCTTTGGGCGCAAGCATGTCAATGTGCTGCAGAATCAGCGACTGGGTGTTGTAGATTTCGTTGAGTGTGATGTTCAAGACGATATCCTTCTTTGAAAGGGCCATGTACTGATCCATTTCTAAAGACTCATAAAAGTCGCTGACTTCGCAGAGCTCGTTCAAGAACTTGTTGATACGCTGCTTGTTGGCCTCCACGAACGGGTTGGTCGGCAGCATGTAGCTTTCCTTGGCATACGAAGGTCGGTTGGCGAGGTTTTGCAGCATCTTGGCAATCTGTACATCTGTTTTTCAGCATGCGTGTTACATGAAGCGCGTCGCCCTCCTTTTACCAATGTCAAAGTGCGTCGGGGGTGCTTGTTGGGTACGTTATCCATCAACATATAGGCGCGTGGCGTGACGATGGCCGGATTGATGAAGCGCAGGAAGAAGAAGCCGCCAATCATGGAGCACACCGAGAATTCGGAGGCGTTGGGGCTCTTTCGTTTTGTCAGCGAGCGAATCTGTTTGCAGATCCAGCGGATACCGTAGGGCACTGCGTTTGTCGAAGCGATGATAGTGGTCAAGAAACTCTCGGCGATCTCCATCAGCATTTTAAGGCGCGGCTGGATGATCGCCTGGACGTTGGGATTGGATGCGGCGATCTCAGGTGTAACACTGCGGGGCATGTCTGGCGGCAAATGTCCACTGTCATGCTCTACCTGAGCCACCATTTGCTCATACACCTAAACTCTATGTGTTACACTTGTCATCTAGACCGGCACTGCGCAACTTTACTTTGAGCGGGTTGATTTCGAGGTTCAGATCCTTGTGCTCGACCAGACTGTTGATCTTTTCCGACAGCACGGATTTCAGATAAGCCTGGCCGGGGCCACGACGCGTGTACGTGGTCATCATGCGAGAAACAGGAGTGTTGGCACGCAGCAAAGAGCCAAATTCAGTGGACGTTTCAAACTGGGCAGCCAAGACGTTCTACAGACGAAGCAGAGATAAGAAAATCTCGCATGGTGGAGGCGGAGCAAGCCAAACCTGAAACATTGTCAGCAGCAAATGCTCTTCGCGACTTTCGTACTGGTTGCCGTACAGCGTGAACATGACGGTTTGCAGCAGCGTGTCGATTTCCGCCAGGTTGACCAATCGACATAACGTTGCGATATGCCGAGGCTCGCTCTGCAGAATGAAGAACAGGTTGCCAAACAGCTGGATTTTGCGATCGTCCGGATAGGAATCACTATCTCCTTCTCCGTGCTCCTCAAAGTGGGCTACCATTTCGTTTTGCTAAAAAGAAGCCTCGGGTATCAATACAACTGACTCCCGCTCCCATGGCAACATAGCTACCTCACTCAAAGCGATGCGGTTCTGAATCAACAAGGCGATACGTGAATCCAAATAACGAACGTCTCGTTCCAGAACAAAGTTCTTTTTCGACTGTGCCGAGATTTTGCTCTTGAGATCTCGAAGTCGACGTTGAGCTGTTGACATTGTATCAGCCATGGTTTTTTTTTCTCATTCCATCCGTTTTACTTGCCCTGAGCAAGTTCATCTTCCACTTCATTATCCTGTTCGGCCGCCATAGAGTAGAACGCCGAGACAGAGTATCGTTTCGATGTGCGACCGCCCTTGCGCCCTGAATGATGATTGTTGGCAGCAGCAGCTGCTACGGCTCTCGATACAATCTGGCTTGTGGTGCCTGCCGAACCTGCGGTGGCACCGGGGTAACCATACGATTGAACCATTCCACCGACCATTGTGTGTGCTTTGGCTGTCTGGGTATGGCTTTGTTTCTTTTGTCAAGAATGTATGCGCAGGAAGGAAAGGAACGCAAAAGAAACTTTTTTTAAAAGGAAAGAAAGTGCTTCCCTTTTCAGTACAGCTCAAAAAGGGTTAAAAAAATACGCTTGTGCTACCACTGCCTATTTACTGTGCATTTGCCATCGCTTGCCTTGGCCCCCGGCTGGCTGTGCACGTCCGCTGCCACTAATCGACCACTGCGATCTGGTGCGATGGAACCTTATTGCTTTCTTTTCTTTGTCTTGTTTGATTGTTGTGCCTGTTGCCTCGCGCAGTGGCGGATATGGCTGTTCATTCCACCGTCGTCCCCCCGCTGCTGTGCAACCTTGCATGGGCCACATCGTCGTCACTCATCCGATGCAGCAGGTACGTATATTACATGTTTGTTATTGTTCTCAAACAGGGGGTGGTGGGCTCGCAGTTGAGCGATCGGACTCTGGCTGCACATGTGTACGCATGCCTAATATGCAGCGATATGAACAAAAAGGATGTATATTGTTATATGTGTGAGTAAAGTGAATTGCGGGTGGATGCTGTGTATGTGCATTGCAGTCATAAATAATGGAATATCATGGGAAAAGAACGCTCTACTTCCAAACATTGGCTGTCAACAACGCATCGTTGTCCTCATCAGCGTCACCGAAGATATCGTGGATGTTGGGTCTTGGGTTATTGTCGGGCCAGAAGGAATCTCTGCCCGTGGTATTCTGGTCTGGATATACATGGGTGGAGGGAGAGGAGAAGGATGGGTGGGGCTGCGGGGATGGCGGCAAAAGCTGTTGCTGGGGAACGGGGGTTGGCTCTACGGAAGGCTGCGGCGTGGATCGCGAATGACGCAGCTGGCGAGGTGGCGGAGGAGACGGATCTGGTGAAGGTGCACGTACAGAAGGCGCACGTACAGAAGGCGCACGTACAGACGGCGCACGCACCGATGGCTCGCGTACGGATGGCTCACGTATGGAAATGGGCGGTGGTGATAGTGGTGGCTGGTCATCGTCATCGGGAACAACCACATAATTGCCCTTTCCTTGCTCCACAATCACATCCACGCATCCTTCCCGCGGCGTCGGCACATAGGACGTACGCAACTTGCTCTTTTTCTTTGGCTGCGGCGGCACCGGTGCGATGGACGCCGTTGTGCTTCCGTATCCTCTGGAACGTGTGCTATTGGTAGGGCTTGCCATACGAACTTGGCGCCAGAGGGGTGCACGAAAGTCGATCACAGGATAGTTGTAGTCACCGAACACCATGGTGCGGCTTTGCTCGTACAGCGCTTCCACTTCATCCCAAGGGTTAGGATCGTCGAACTCCAGCGGCTCGGCTTCTTCCACAATCTCCCCATTGATGCCTCGACCAGTGCTGAGATAGCGCGACACGGGTGCAGGTTCTAGCCAATGCTTCTTGGCAGTGCTTGATGAGTATCGCAGTCCAGCCATGATACGAGATGTACGACTGCTGCCGATATGCGGCACGCCTTCCGACGGTTCAAACGACCGATAGTTGAATTGTGAGCCACGCAAGGTGTCCAACGTGTCCATGTAAACGTCCTTCAATCCCAACGAGTCTCGGATGGCACACATGATCGGCATACGAGCGGAGTGGACATTGCGGTCATAGTAATCTTCGTACGAGAAAGAGAACCTGATTTTATACTATCAGCACCCACTCCTTTATCCGGCCCCTCTAGCCCCATCCCCCTCAATCACTTACGAGTGTGCAATAGCAGCGGGTATCATTTCCAAGCAGATAAGAAAATCTTGGATGGCGACTGATATGTGCTCCTCGCCGTCTATGTCTCAAATAAGTAACCGTGGTTACGCCAAATGTTGTCTGCAATTTACCTCCTTCAGGTATAACGCCCGCCGATACGAGCAGAGCAAGGATGACGCTCTGCCAGAAAGAAAAGAAAATGATGGCCTTGACACATAGGAACTTGGGCAGGGGTCTGACGAGATCATGAGAAAGGTGGGTACGCAGACCATATGACAACATACCTGAACCCGGTCAAGTCTTTCTTGGTGGCGTAGAAAAACACCATCAGACACCACAGGGTCAAGGATACGCTGAGGTTGTAGAAGAAGGTCAGGTAGAGATAGGAGCTGGACCAGCTGATCTCGCCGTCCTGATAGTTGCCGGTGACTTTGAGGATCATGGTGAGAATAGCAAGCACCGGCTTGACATAGACGAACTGCAGGATGCCTCGCTTGACAAACAAAAAAGTGTATGGATCGCCTACATAGATCTCACGAGACCATAACGTGCCTGGAAAGAAGTTCTCGGACGGCGGTCTCGAGTGGAGCATGATGATCAATGCACGTTCGCCGCCGAGTTTGTTGAGCAGCAGGTTGAAGAAGGCGTATATCACAAATGCTTCGTAGATGTCTCTGACCGTATCCACAAAAAAGGCGGCGTTGAGCGATATCAGTGATATATACGTGCTGATACCATAGATCGGTACCCTATGTGTCAAACCACGGTTACATATGCCAAGTGCCAAGATAATAGATAACCAGATCTTACATCCATAAAATGCGAATGACTTGGCGCTGCTGATTCTGTTTCAATTGCAAGCAATGAGACGTCAGTATCGCCGTCTTATATTTTTTTCTGAACATAAGCTTTTTTTTCTTTACCGGCTTTCGGTAGTTCTTCCAATGCAGCCAGACTGAAAATGACGAAATGCAAGTTGCAACAACGGTGAAAAGCAATGCTAGATGCACAGCGAATGGACTGAATACCTCCCCGGCACCACCTTCGCCGTACCCGCCCCCGTCTACTGTTTGACTAACCGGAGCAAAAAGCATCCGCAGTACCATTATGTGGGTAATAAGTTGAGGAAGGTTCACGCAGAGTGTTCTTTTTTTCCCGCAATAAATTCAAGCAAAGCGGATGGCAAAATTATTTAAACCGTGCTGTGTTGTTGTATGACAAAGAAAAAGAGTAGCACTCTTTTTATTATTCTGAAACGCACTATTTAGAGAAGAGAGCCGTCGATATGGCCATTGCTTCCGATCCCTTTGGTTGTGGAGCTGCTGTTGACTTGTGCGACACGTCCACACCCAAACATACGCATGGGTGCCTACAGCAAAACCGTGTCTCAGGATATGCATAGAGTCTGGTAGAACAAATAAACACGCTGCTTGCAGTAAGGTACAATGCCATGATAAAGAGCGCTGCGGCACCTTTGGCGAGCAAATCCACTATCTGTACGACCGATATGACACACACACACTTTAATGCATAAGCTTTTCCTGTGACAGCATCCACCTTAGTATTGCATGCTATTAATAGCTAAGCAGTGGCTATTCACATGTGTCTTTAACAGCGTGGGCCCATCCACGTTCCGGTTTACCGGACTGCATTGCGTCCATTATCAATCCGTTTACTGTGCTCTTTTAATTATTTCATAATGTACATATGCATGCAACGAAAAAACAACACCACTTTTTGCGATCTTGTTCCGATCAAGACGATAACATATGCTTTTCTCAATTCCTTGCAAACTGTTGATACACAAATGATTGGATCTTCTGACGAAGCATTACACACTACGTATGCTAGCTGCGATGATGACGAACACGGCGGAATCGATTAAGAAGGGACTTTGCCTCAAGCACCAATATATATGCGTATACAAACAACATGTGCATCATTTCTTTCTGGATACGTATGAAGGGAGATTGAATCATCATCCCGTATACGAACGACTTTTGCAGTAACCTACTATTATCACCCGTATCAGGATCTTTTTCTTATTTCGAGAGGTAATGCCTTGCATAGCATCGTAATATATGTCCACAATTAGAGCGCTTGTTGCTTATGATATTCACATCATACTGCCTTATTGCGTACCAGATATTTCCTTCTCAAAGCAGGTTTAATAAACCACTGAACTTCCTCAATTCATAGTTTGGCTATATAAGACTATAGCAACTTACTACTAGCCGCACGACTCATTTAAATGGAAATAAAGAGCTAAATGTAGGTATAAACTGACACTATATTAAAAAAGCGAAGTTTTTTTTTCGAACTAAATTAGTGGGGTGTTTCACAGCAACGGCCATTTTGCATTAATCCGACTTTGCTGTCATTGTTGCCTGGGGAATGTTGTCAAGGCGGTGATGTCAATCTCGTCGTTAACCTGTCTGCCTTCGTTATCATGTCCGCAAGTATCATATATGACTCATTAACACGCTGATCAACTGGTTGCGAGGATAAATAGGGTTGCAATCAGATGATGCCTTTTTTTTTCGAAAGCCATAAATTTTATTAGCGGGACCTTCAGGAGGTTCGTTCGCCACTCTCACAGTCATGACCACACTACAACGCGTGAGATCTCGCTCACGGGTGGAGCGACACCTGTCAACCATGTTTGAAGATTCAGTTTTTGCTGATCTGTCACTTGGTTTTATCCATCCGTCGTACCCATTCACCATGCGTTTCGATGTACACAAATCCATTATCTCACAGTCGGCCTTTTTCAACCAAATGATTCAAAACCATAATTACGACCTTATGAACAATAACATTGGCGGAGCAGCTGAATCAAGAGTGCTAACGGTTGATTTGGCACGTGCGTTATCGCATTGCGGGTTCGTCCTTGCCCCCTTCCAGCATATCATTCGACGCAAGTGGCAAAAATCGCCGTCGACCACGCCAAACGACAACAAGCAAGCCAATTCGCTGACCCAGAACATTCTGGCGTCGCATATCCGATTCGCTCTGCGATGGATGTATGCTCATGATCGAAACGATATGATGGCTGAACTGGAGCAGTCAGATACGTTACGTGTGTTGGCCATGGCGGTATTGTTTGATCTGGACGACCTGGCGACTGGATGTGTGGAACGGTACATTGAGCGCCAACTTTCGATGGAAACCATCATGCGCGATCTCGAACACATTTGCCAGTTACCGCGCGATCATCATGCTTACCTGCAACTCCGGGATGCTGCTCTGTTGCTCTTGCTGCGATATGGTGCGGATGATCCCGAGAATCTAAGCGACCTGCCTGTGGACTACATGGCCGATGTACTAAGTGCCGACATGCTGTTTGTGGGCTGCGAATACGATCGATACTGCTTGATTCGCGAAGTGTTGTCCATGTTTATGCGATCCGTTGGTCAGATTACGTGGACCCATTTGGGGCCGGTGGATCAGGATTTGAAGCGACTTTCGGGTTTCGTTCGTCCTGTGCCTGTCACTGCCTCCGATGTACGGTCGCGAAAGCGCAAACGTATTCCATCAGAAGAGCTATTACCGGAGCGTGTCGCCAAGCTCACACGCCTCAGTTTCTCGGCCACGGTTCCGTTCCAATCGCTCGTTGCAGATGCGTCTTCTGGCGGGGTCATTGATAAGGCCACAGTGCTTTCCCACCTACTCAAAACAACGGTCAATTACAGCAACATGACGTTTGATCAGCTTAGCAAAGTCCGCCAGGATGGCATTGTCGATGACGATATCGTGTTTCGTGCGTTGTGGCAACGTGAAGCCTTTGAGCGATTGTTGATACCCAGTATGCGAGACGATCAGACTGACGAAGAGCGACGGGCGGCATTGGACGACTACTTTGACGTGGGCGACGCGAATGATCATCGGCGACAGCTGCTCTTGGGCACGCCACGGTATCGGTTCTGCACAGCAGTGCCAATGACCAAACTAGGTGTTGAGAACGGGTGGACTTTGGTTGAGCAGTATGAAGAGGATGACGACTTGCGAGAACTGGAGGAGCTGGAGGAGCTGGAGAAACTGGAGCAGGCAATGGCAGAGGATTCAGAAGAAGAGGAAGAGGTTGTGGACGTCAACTTCAGTGATGATGATCAAAAGGTCGGGGAACTCGCTGTGGCTGCACCAGAACAAGGGAAATGTGCCGAGAAACAAGCCCGCAAGTCATCCGACATTTGGCAACAAACGTTCTATTCGCAAACTGAAGCAATATGGGGCACTACGTATCGAGTGCGAGTCGAAGCGCAGGTCATCCCTGACAACCTGGTACGTTTGGAGGATGATAGTGAAGCGGAAGATGGCGAGCCGAAAAAAGTCCTTCTGTGCAAGCTTGAGCTTGAACGTGGTCCGAGAAGCGATAACACACCGGTTCGGCAACGAAAGAGCAGAATACCAGTGCGATCCAGCCAAAGTTCGGAAGAAGTCGCTTCATCATCGACGCCCAGACTTCCTCCAGTGCCCGTACATGCGCTTGAGCAGCGACGATGCTCGGCACCATCGCAATTCACGTCGGATGTCGCACCCAAACAACCCAGAATACGCTATACCATCCATTGCCTAAACCAGCGCGAGGCCGTAGTCGACCAACGGAGGGTAGACCCCGAGGATCGGATGCTGGTAGCAGTTACGGATCACACGGACGGAGGTAGTGAGGCGTCGAACTACGTCGGACAGATACGTATCGACGGGTACAATCCGGACATGGATATGACGATCGATGTTGTGGTGTGTCTCGAGGTGCCGGGATTCAGCAACAGTCTCACCCAATAGTCCGACGTTACACAGATATGATCGACGGGATCGGCGTTCAGTGGAAGATCATTCTAGGCCCAAGGCCCTTCTCCAAATCTCATCAAGCTTAAATAGCATACAATTCATGGCAAGCCCCTTATTCATAGTGTAAATAAAAGCCAGCTTTCACTTTTTTTCTCGCGTGCCTGTGAAGCAATGCAGTAAGGCACTCCAAGGAATCCAGTTGATATGATATTATAGTCTGGCCAACAACCCATAAACGGCACTAAAAAGGCTAGTCAACGCCTCAACTTCACTTTGTCCTCTTTCTCTCTCTCCTTTTTCACTTCCTTGCATATGTAAATACAGCCATGTCCATGCCCGATTCCCCATCATCATTGCCACAATCCTTCTGGTCCCGGACCGTCTACATTATCGCCATTGTTTCATTCGTGCTACTCTGGATGTTCACTTGGAGTACCCAGGATGCCACAATCATTCCGGCTGACCAACGGACTGGAGAAGTACCCCACAACTATGCAGGCAGACTCGACCCGTTGGTCAAGCTCCCAAAGAAGCATCTGTGTACCAGCGATACCTACAATAACGGGCAATGGACAAAACACCCTCTGAAGCTCTCAGCCGACACTCCTGCTGGTGTTGAGGAAGCTTCAAACTATCACTGTGCCTCTAACTTCCCTCACAAATGCTACCGTCGGCTCAACGAAGGCGGCGAGTTTGAACGTAGCAAACAAGTGTAAGCTTCACGATACTTGATTTTTTACCATGGAAACTAATTGCGCTCCTAGTTTAAGCTACACGTGGAAACCCAAAAAATGCGAACTAGTGCCCTTCGACGCAAACAAATTCGCGGCGTATCTCGCAGAACACCCATTGCTCTTCGTTGGCGACTCGATCAATCAATTGGCGTTCGAAAGTATGGCGTGCTTGTTGGGCGAAAAAATGCAAAGCCCTCAAACGGAAACCAATATGACTGGTGGGAATACCAACATGTGGGTGAGTCAGCTCGTGCACGAAAGCAAGCTGCAAGTCGAAGCCGCAGTCTCTATGGCGTTCCTCCGCTCCGACTATCTTGTGCGTCTCGACGATTTCAAGCTGACTGATCCACACGACGATGAAGGCTATGTGATCGGAAAAGGCAGTAATTTCCCTTGGTAACACATTGCAATTGTTCATCGACATGGGTTCAAAGATACTAAATCGGGACCGAATATATAGGATACACGCACTGCCACGCTTCCATCATATTGTCATTAACACTGTAAGCCCTGAATGGATCACGCGTCTATGGCCGCATGAACATAACATATCTGTTTTAGGGACCACACTGGACATGGGATACGAAATGGGGCCCTAACAAATCGGATGAGGAGCTGATGGTCGCTTATAAGAAAGCAATGACGATCATTATCAATCATTTGAAGGAGAATTTGATGCCGTATCAGCGTGTGTGGGTACGAAGCACTCCCTATGGCCATGCGAAGTGCTCGCAATACAAAGAGCCTAGCAAAGCACCTCACTTGCCGTCACGCAAACCTGGAGAATATCAATGGGACCTGCACGTCAAGTTCGACCAAATCTGGAAGGTAAGTAGCTACTTTCGCTGAGCGGGACGATCATGATCAATTAAAGCAACGAATTCTATCAGGAGCTTATCAAAGACGCTGGTGACGCACGTATCCAGTTCTTCAACGTTTCAAACATGTCAAACCTTCGCGGCGATGCCCACTCTCGACCTGATTCCGACTGTCTTCACACCTGCTTGCCTGGCCCGGTGGATGATTGGAACAAGCTACTCTTTAGTGAGATTGCTCAGGAAGCTGTACGGATACCATAAGACAAGGGAAAGAAATACAGCGTTTATAGAGATTGCTTTGACCGTTTTCTTTTTTTTTTATTTCATTCTCGATTCATGTACATTATACCGACTTCAAGTTCTGTTCGAGGAATTCATCTGTAAGCATTTCTGGCTCTCTTATGTCCAAATCCTGTTTACAAATGTCAGCATATCATTAAAGTTGCCATGGATTGTATTGTTACCCTAGTGACACCAATTTTCTCTTGGAGATACGTCTTGGCAGACGCGTACTATTTTGCAAAGTTAACTTAAAATAGCGTGGCGCAGCGGGGGGGTACACTTTTACCAGCATATGCACTTCTGCCTTGGCAGTCGATGGTGACCAATAAATAAACACGAGAGGAAAGTTCTTGCGACCATCGCTATGTTGCAGCTAGGAGATTATGTTTTTTAGCCAGCTAGAGGAGAGAAGGACATCACTATCCAGTACCTCGTAGCTTAAAATGATAAAACGAGGAGTGTTCTCAGGAAGCTCTGCATGATTTTTCTCTCGGGGATGAACAATAGACCTTTACGGTATCTCGCATCTCATTATACCTTCAACAAGATCCTCGATCGTAATGTCATCGTATACTTCATCTTCAACGATTTTCAACTGCTTACGATCGATTTGCACTAAATGTCTATAAGCTTCATTTTCGAACCTTTAAAAACTGAAGACTCACACACAAAAGCCGCGTTGCCACTCGAATACTTTGCAAAACGGAATTGCTTGAGCTTCTCAACAAGCTCGGGATCAATATCGCAGGTAGTAGATGCACTCTAAAAGCCGCATTACACGCTTCCCAGCTTAGTATTCTGCTTCACGGTTACAGTTGATGCCATTTATACCATTATGGTTGTTGCCAAGTAACGTCGCGGAGTTCGAGATCGCTTTAGGTAAAAGGTATATTTACAAATAGGTCCAAATAGTAGAGAAATCGTACAAAAGATGACAAGGTTCGGTTAAAAGGTAAAGAGAAGAAATCGAGACGGGAAAGGTATACAATATATATGTGGATGATTATTGCAGAGTGCCAAGGGCATCGGCTCGGTCGCGCTGGGTTTCGGCGTCGTCTGCAACAGAAGAAATCAGGTTAAACCCTATTCTGACGGAAATAAGCACGGATATTACCTTTGAAAGCGGCTAGCCCAATTAATATACCGGCCACAAAGAAGATCAGGCTAATAAAGAACCAAAGAACGCCCCACACACGGCTCGACATGCAGCCTCCACATAGTTTGGCAAATTTAGACGCATCAGACTCGTACGCTTTCCTAAACACCAGGTCATCCAGGATATCCCAGAGACAGTACATGCAAGACATGACGCTGGCTATTGCATCAGTCAAAGCTGGCATGATCAACCACAACAAAAACTTACCCAATGAATAGCACGAAATACTTGAGTCCCACGCCGTTGGCGACGAGCCACAACAGAACAATCAAACCAATGAAAAGCAATCCAATACCCCGTGTAAGCCAGTTCCGCGCCCACCACAGTGTAAACAAGAGACACACGCCCAGGAAGATGGAAGCGACCTTTGATGCAAGAATATCGAACCCACACATGACCAGAATGGCGCCGATCAATGAAGAGCCTAGGTAGCCGGCTGGCAGGGTGCACATTGGAATACCTCCTCTCTGATGCGTTTCGTTACTTTTGCTGATCTCGAGAAGCAACTGAGAAAACTTACCATACGAGTAACGCCACCTTCATCTGGATCAATTTCGATGGCTTCTATTTTGGCACAAGTGAAGCAGCCAACGATCGCATGTGAGAATTCGTGCAAGCCTACTGTTAAGAGCTGTGTTCCTGAAAATATCAGTAACCGTTGGATTGGTGCGCAGTCCCAGTTACCTTGAACGGTGCAAGGACGATTTTGATGATAGGCATGTTCCATAATATAAGGACAGCCGCAACGTAGACGCCAATAATAATAAGCGTTATGCGCTGATCGTCGGTGGGTGCCAATCGACTCGCGGCGTCATCTTGGACAGCTTGTCGTGCAACGAGGTAATGTGCGTAGCTGGTTTGATCGTCTATTACTGGTGCCATGGAGTCGTCTTTGTCGCCGACAATGAAAAGTTGTGATTTGACAGAGAGAGAAAAAGGAAAAACAGTAAGAAAGACAGAGAAAGGCCGAGACGCCCTCTTCATATGCGAGACTAACAGACGTATATAAATAGATTTGTTTGTGTAACGCTCGTCTTGGCAGATCTGCGCCGTTGTTCCGTCGCATACGCTGCTAAAGTTAAATTTTGATTTATTGTCTTATTACTGACGAATAACTAGCTTTAAGTTTATGCCTGTCGCCATGCAATGCACCGCGTGTAGAAGGTCGCAGCACGAAGCACTAATGGTACCAAGCATTATTTTTTTCATTGCACAAGTGCCGCAAAGCCCAGTACGTCCATCGTCATATGCTCCAAAAGTTTCGGGAATAAAGAACATGGTCCGATGTACTTATTGACGTCAATGAACTCCCGTTGTACCAGGAGTTAAGATAGAAAAAATTCGTGATCACGCTTCTGGCATGACGTTTGTTTGAATTTAAATTAGCGTGATTTAGCTTATCAACGCTTTACCAATCGATGACCAATAAAAGACACGGCAGTTTGACAACGCGTATACCCATTGATTTTGAATACATTACTAATTCCAACTGTCCCACCGATCAGGTTATGCCGACATATTGGACAGCTTGCTTTGATCCGCTCTGTGCTACTGCGGACCAGGATAAAACACGAGCATCGGTCAATTGATTATCGCAAGTAAACTTTGATATGCGCACCTTATACTTGTCCTCTTTTTTATTTTCCTTTAAATATGGAATTAATGACGTACCAGTAAAACTGCTATACACCTATGTAGGCGAGAGATCTGAGGCACTCCACATTACGATTCGACACATGGACTGCGGCACCTAGGAGTGCTGCGAAATAGCAATTTGCCATATTGTAGTTGGGACCCCCAGGGGGTTATAAATACGTAAGCATGTATATACAAACCAATAGAAGGGTTAAGCAAACTGGAGTACAGTATAAATTGATGTCGTAACATCGATTTCGCGGATTAATATATAACACAGTGCTCTTTACCGATGATTTTTTTCACTCAGCTGCCTTTCTACTACAACTCGGTCTCAAAGAATGCTAGCACTACAAAATTAGCGGTTTCGTAAAGCTCATGTTTTGGATCATCCATTATAAACATTAAATCAGCCTCTTACATCTCATAATTTCCGTGTAAATCTCATTTAAAGGCCATGATTTGTATCGTGCCAAAGTAAACTTCCTAGTTAACCGCTAATTCTGCCAGCGGTTATAGCCACCGAGCGCATCCTTAGAGCGCGTTCGGGTAACCATCAGAATTTATTCTGTACAAAACGGCTTTTTCGGTGCTATTTGAGTAAAAAAAGAGTCATTTTGGATCAGAATGACTTCTTTCTCAAAAGTACTTTCTTAAAATGCGTTTTCAGAAAAAAGAAAGTAAACTTCTGGGCGATAGAGTGGATATTTCCAAGATGCCTTTTGAAAATGACTTCTGCATCCGAACACGCCTTTAGCTTCTCTACAAAAGTATCGGTGTACTGGATGAATCTAATGGCTGGATAATACATAAGCACGTTTACAATATACTGTGTCGCTTCTAAGAACAAAATTTGCACTACCTAGTTGTCTGTTTGATGAATACAAACTTTCTGGATATGTCTTTGTGTTCTCTGAAATCCGCACCTATATATATATCAAGTAAGTATGTCCGTAGAGTGATCCAGCAAAGGCGCTTGTACTCTCAAAAGTATTTGCACACTTTCTTTATTAAGTGGGTAGGGGAAGGGTATCAGCCATGTATCTTTTTTGTGTCATAAATTAAATTGTAAAGCAAGCTAATGTTACTCCAATGATTCTGAGCGTTGGTCAAACCAGCGGCTATAGGCAGAAATAGTATGTGATTGGGTTTCAGGCTCGTCCGGTACTTGAAGGAGTTTGGTTAATTGAGAAAAGAAACGAGGCTAATAAAAATATACACGTATCGGCTTACATCACGAGTAACATTATTGAGCTTTATTTGCAGGGTCTATATAGATAGTAATATGTGAATCTCGGACCAACGAGGTGACTTAAGGTTATGAGGATTTGCGGTGTATAATTATTCTCATAGCGACGACTGTCCGAAACGATGCTGCGTCTTTTCTATGTGCCCCACTTATGTCGGTCATTTTACGACCGGTGTTGCGTCGGAATGTATTAACTTTACTCTGACTTTACACACTCATAATGGTGTTCCCTTGCTTAAAATATGACAGTGTCAATCATCGTTTTACACTCCTTTTTCGGAGTATCATTCAGAGGATGTGATTCTCTAGCGCGCCATTCCTGTTTTAATACGATATATTACAATCTACAGTTAATTGACTTTGATTGTCATGTCGAAGATTTTACCGTTCAACTACTCGTCCGATTGTGTGTAATTTAAAGTTTAGAGGTCTTTGTTATGTCTGATTGCAATTCTACTCACACCACAGTATACATAAAATTACCTTGCTCTAGTATTCTTCATGCCATGACTTTGGAGACGGTGCTTGCGGTATGTAACACATTTTCAGCATTAAATTATTTCTGATGGCCAGGCCGTGTTATAAAGTTGGTTACTCAAAATAACAAGTAAATGTCCCGATCGCTAGAGGTGTACATATATCTACCAGAGGTGTGGCTGGTTCAATTCGGTTGCGCGCGTTTGTTTTTTCACATTGCTTTCATGTAATGGGAGGTGGATGTGCTGTGCAATACTTCATGTTGCTGATTACAAATGTCGGTGCGTCGACTTGGCCCCAAAAGTGCGCCCAGTCGTGGTGCCTCTCCATTGAAGGATTAGGGTGTGTATGTGTGTGTGTGTGTGTGTGTGTGCGTAAAAGTATTATGGTTGTTACTGATGAATACATTATTTACCCACATCATATCCTTGCTGGTATTCCCATGTTTTGAATTTTGATCACTCCAAGTGAAGTTATAAGTTCATTTGTGGCACTGACGATCGATTCTATGTTTGAGACCAGTGTCTATATATGAATAGTAATCACACAACATTCTATTCAACAATAATCTATGTCTATAGAGCCTGGAATGATGAATATGCAAGATGACCATAGTGTTACACCGCTAAAAAATAGCAATACACGATTCAACGTTCACATATGGATTACTCTGATAATAGCAGGTTGAGTTTTCTTCCCCGACACATGTGGTCTATGTCGCGCGAGAGCTTCTTCAGTGATAACCTTTCACTGTTTTACGGTACTGTGTGCTTACAATTACATAGTGAGCTTTAACGCCAATGTAATGGTTTTAAAGCCGCGAAGTTGTAGTCAACACCAAGTTACTATTTGTCATGCTAATATTGAGAGGAGAATGCATAAATGTTTCAGATATGGCCACCTGCACAGGCCTGGCATCTTAATACATTTACGCTTACAATTGTGATCAGCAAATAATCCTAAACTCTTTGAAGAGGCCGTCTCCACCACCAACACGCGAGAAGGCGCCAACAATGATCAAACCTACTCAAGCCATCTTTGTCCGGATTATATTGTATTGCTCCTATAACAGAAGCATGTTGTCATTTGATTTTTCTTACTATACTCACCATGACGTCTGTTGGCGTCATTTTTCTTCAAAGGTAGGTATTCTTTCCGCAAAAAGGTATATAGCGGAAAGGCGTATAAAAAAGTAAAATAGTTTAGTTGGAGTAAAGTGGTGACATTGAACGTCGTACTGACCAGCCTTGTCCCATAGCCTAGATGTTTACCGATATAGTATCTATGACACCATATTTCTGCTCCCGTGAATGATCGCCTTTTAATATTTCGGCACCACATTCGGATAAAAGTAGGTCGTAATGAACAAAGTGTACCTATCCCGGTCAGGCTTGATGATTTACAATATGTGTATGCAATGTAATGGTAACAGTCAAGGTTCAGGTACTTTGCATGGTGAGAAAATATAAAGAGTAGTCGATTCGGGGAGTCGTTGAATCATCACGCATTCATTTCTAGTGCGAAGCAGAGCTTCTAATATTCCTTCTCTTATAATGATGTTTTCATTTGTCATTGCCTTTCTTTCCGTTGCCGCACTTTCGCAAGCCGCTCCTGGTGTTTTGTGGGGTATCACCTACACCGCCAAAGCCTCTGATGGTGCTTGCCACAATGCCGACCAAGTCAATAACTTTGTGAAGCGCTTCAAGGATAACGGAATCACACACATTCGTACCTACTCCCAAGAGTGTGACCAACTCCCAAAGATACTCAAGGCCATTGAGAAGAACGGTGGTGGTATGCAAGTTCTTGCTGCTGCCTGGATCGATGGTGACAACGATGAAGCCGAGATTTCTGCTTTGGAGAAGAACGTCAAGGCTGCCGACTACAAATTGATTTCCGGTATTGCCGTCGGCAATGAAGTTGTTCAGGGTGGTGTAATGGACAGTGCTGCTATCGTTGGCAAGATCAACCAAGTCAAGGCTATCTTCCCTGACATGAACGTCGGTACTGTTGATACCCCTGCCGCCTTTTGCCCCGAAATGGTTGACGCTTCTGCTACTATATACCTCAACATCCATCCCTTCTTCGGCGGTGTTCCCGCTTCGGAGGCTTTCAACAACTTGAAGGCTCAGATTGATGCTTTCGGTGTCAAGGCTAAGGGGAAGACTATCGTCGTCACTGAGGTCGGATGGCCCACCGAAGGCAATGCTATCAACCAGGCTCAACCAAGCGTCGAAGGTATGGTTACTCTCATCAAGGCACTCAAGGCTAGCAATATCAAGTACTATTATTTTGAATCGCACGATTCCAAGTGGAAGGATGGAGGTGAATTTGGCATTGAACCCCATTTTGGTATCTTGGACGCTGCTGGTAACTCCAAGATTCCCGGGCAATTCAAATAAGTTATGTATGTACTGTAATTTTACTCATTTTACAATTTTATACACATATAAATTTCTACTATAAACGTTACTTCATTTATTACAGAATGAAATGAAAGTCTTTATCGACGACGTAAATGAACGCACGCTGATCTCAGCTTTCCGCTCTCGTCTAATCCGGTTGAACAAGGAAATGAAAACCCTATGCAGCAGTAGGGGAAAGGAAGCAGTCGCGAGAAAGGGAACAATGTCAGAAAGCAAGAAGCAGATACAATGGAACCCTGCTTTTTGCGCAGGCGGTTCTCAGAAAATGTAGTGCAAAAACTGAGGATGTGCAAAAACTGAGGATGTGCAAAAACGTGGGGTGTGCAAAAAGCGAGGATGCAAAAACCTGGGTGCTAACGTACATACGCCAACTTTTGAAGCGGGGATGTCAACATTTGAGGGAGGTACACACCGTACCTCTTCAGACGGTTTCTTAACCTTTCGTTCGGTTTTGCAAAATTCAATGTGTGTTATCCAATTTCTACCTAAAAACATGTGAAAGGTCGTAATGTATTGTGTATCCCTTATATATTATTAAATGAAGCTACCGATGTCACTATATCTTAATGAATGAATGATTTTTAGAAGTGTGTGCCTGCATTGTTGTCCAAGTAGCCATACGCTGATAAAGCCTGTGGTAAACTATTGGGCCAGCTTCATTACTTATACACGATCTCATCTATGATCTTGCGTGTCAGTTATAAGATGAATTTTCCGAAGTGATACTACATATATATCTTTCTAAATATTTCTGAGTAGAAGAAGATTTACCAACGCAATTGAAAAACTTTTGCATTTTGTGATGATTAGTTGAAAAAAAAGAGGATTTTATTTGGAAGACTATTGACCTGTCGGTTTCCTACGGTACATATATATATATATATATATATATAAAGTGCTGATGCCATGTTTGAAATAACCCTACATACTGGAAAAAATACAGGCCGTTATAGTAAATATATGCTGTAGTAAAATAAAAGTTGATTGCATAACTTTGGAGATGAGACACCACGCTAGGTGTGGTTTCTTGTGTCGCGGATGTTCTTCCCTGCAGGACTCTTTCTTGCACTTTTTTGATGATTACTTTTGAATGTTTGAACCTTTTATAAATATTTCCACCATGTTTCAATGAATTAAGCGACTGTTATATTACATAAGAACGAGATTTCGTAGCATAACTGGACATCTGCATATATTTTAGCTAGTGGAGAGTATAACGAGCATACATAGGAGGTGTATATGGTGATGCATAAATTGAGAATAATAATTTATCGCTTCGCTTTTCGCTTCCAGTAGCAAAGTACAAAAAACGTCAATGTGTTGAAAACTGCAAGCCCAATGATGATCGCGACGTTACGCCACTTGTTTGATGCGGACCAGTTGTAGTTTACCGTATAGAATTCTTTACCAGATTTGAACTTGCAATAGTTGCAAACATCTGTAGCATTGCTGTCGGTGATGTAACCAGTACCTCCGAGCGCAAAGAAGTTGGCCATGTATTCACCACATGTCTGCCCTAGTGGAACGTTGAATTTGATCATATCGCCCTCGTTGCAAACAACTTGCAGATGTTCGATTACGTTGGTAAGTAGGCCTTCGACATAGTAGTGCACTGGATTTGCCCAGTATACCCAAGAGCTGTAGAACCGTGGCATAGCTTCCGGTGTCTGGAACAAACCAGCGAACATGTTCATAGTGGATGTCATCAAGACATTAACCGTCAGGGCGACGATTGCGTTCTCCGTGAGCGATGCAAGTACGAGACCAAGTGTGACAGCCCAAATGACTTTGACGGCCAGCATAATGTAGAAATAACCGACTGTAGCGGAGGTACTTGCAAAACCGATCGTCCAATAGGTGATGCACAAAAAAATTGCGGCAAGCACGAGTACGTAGATGATCTCCACCATTATGATGGATATAGAGAACGGTAGCCAGCCATAGTATCGAGAAGCATAGTCGCGCCGAAAATATGAGCGTTCCATCAAAAACATCGGTTGCACTGCACGAATCTAAGGAATACTCAATCAACATCACTACAATGTGTCACAAATATTTCAAGCTTACCAAGGTTTCCGCCATAACCGTTGTCGAAATGAGAATAAATGCCCGATTCTGCAGATCTACAATGTTATTTGATAATTGCCAGTAGGAGAACCCAAGAAAGAGCGAGGCCACAACGATCATAGTAATACGCCCAATGTTGTAAGAAAACGAACGCCAGTAGACGACCCACAAACGCTTGCATACAAGAGCAAGCTGTGTCCAGAAGGGTGTGGCGTATATCATAGTTCTGCGCTTTGGGTCCACGCCGGTCAATTTATGTATGTTCTCCAGCTCTTGATCAAGTTCCTTAGCTTGGAATGAGTTGCGCCAGATTTCAGCCCAGTCGTCAGAAGTAGTTGTTGCTCCAGTACCAGCACCAACAGCTTGAAGAATATATTCTGCCGGATTGGCTTCGGGTGCACATTTAGGGCCTCCGTTTGATTCAAAGTAATTGATCATTGTACGTGCGTCGTCACCAATAGGACCATAGTAAGCTGTACGACCACCTTGTACCAAGAGCAATATAGAGTCAAAGTGTTCGAATAAAAGTGCTGAAGGTTGATGTATCGTGCATAAAACTGGCCAACCGGCGTCTGCGAGCTTGCGAAGGAATCGTACAATGTTGTAAGAGCTCTGTGCGTCCAAACCAGACGTGGGTTCGTCCAAGAAGAGCAACTTTGGCTTGCTGACCAGCTCCATACCGATTGTAAGGCGCTTGCGTTCCTCAACCGAAATACCAGAGCCTTCTTCGACAGTACCGATCTGTGCATCGCCAATATCTTCCATTTCAAGCAGTTGAATAATCTCTTCAACATATGCGTCCTTGTCTTCCTTCGAAATATTGACATCTTGTCGTAGATAGGCAGAGAATTGCATAGCTTCGCGGACAGTCGACATTGGCTGGTGGATATCCATTTGCTCACAATAAGCAGTAATGCGCTCAAAATCATCCAATAGTATCTCATTGTTGAGATAGATTCGCCCGTCAACATTACCGATAGTCTTTCGGCGTGCAAGCACATCGAGTAACGTAGTTTTTCCAGTTCCAGTGGCACCCATAAGTGCTGTCAAATGGCCAGGTTTGATGATACCGGATACGTTGTTGAGTAGCTGCAATGGACCATTTGCGCTTGGTATGCTGTAATTGATATGCTGCCATGAGAAAGTTGCACTCGAAGCGGTATTATCCATAGTAATCTCCTGCTGTCGTTTACGACGTTCATCTTCTTCTTGTTCAGTGCGCGGTTTGGGTGCCTTGCCACGTAGGTACCGTTTGGTAGCATTGCTTCCAGCATTGTCACCTGATGCGTTCGTGAATTCCATGAGAGTTACCGAAGCAACTGTGAAAAACACGAAAAAGCCAACGACAGCGACGAAATCAGGTACCCACATTTGTGAAGTATCATATCCCAGGACCGTATCCAAGTAGCCTTCCCCATGGACAAAATTTTCGCCGGGATTACCACCTGGCATTGTGCATACTTTGTAGTTCCAGTCGTCGTATCCAGGTCCATGTGGTACCGAGTTCCCTTGGCCTTCACAAGTGTACACCTGTCCCGACATCTCGTTGCTCAAAAGACCCTTGTAAATATATGCAAGCGGATTGATCCAAAAAATCCTTTAGATGCAATTGGACTTATTAATACTTTGCAAATCATATAACAAAGTGGAAAAGCATACCAGAGAAACCATGGGTGCATGGACTTGTACGGAATAACATAACCAGTGGTCAGAAATAGAAGAATGTTAAAAACACCACCGAGCTGAGAAGCCATAAAAATTTGACCAGTGATAACACCCACGAGCCGGAAAAAGCCGCTCATTGTCAAGTTGATAAAAATAAGCATAATGATATGCGTGAAAAATCTTCCTGCCGTCAAATTGAGACCAGCCAAAAAATATGAAGCAACGACACTCATAACAACTATTATCGATATAAAAATGTTAACAAGCTTTTTTTTATAATCTTCGAGCGTGTTAAACTTACTTTGAGCGACAGTGAGAGGGATATCCATGATAATTTGAGCAACGTAAAATGCAGATGGCCGATACATTGCAAAATGCTTCTGCTTTTCTAGAACTGGTCTACCCGTAAAAAAGTAGAAAATCTCATTCTGACTGATATACGCATTGGCCATCGCAATCCATAAAATGCATCCAGTTCGTGCAAACGCGCCAGCACCATCTAATGGAAGGCTGTAGAAGCAGGATCCAGTGATTAAGCTAAGGATGAGGACCGTAGTGTAGCGTGAAACGAGCCCATCCCAATCCTTGAGTAGCAAGTGGTACTGCCGAATTGTCAATGCTTCGACTTGCTGGTAGAATGATGCAACGTAGGGTTGGTTTCGAAATGCACGTTTTTGTTGCTCATCTCTGACTGCTTCCTTGAATAGCTCAGCATGATTCTCTCGTGTAATCCTGTTTTCATATTTTTGGAGTTCGTTCATCATCCTCTTGCATACAGCGGATTCGCGGTAACGTGCATCAAAGTCAGATGCGTGCTGTGGCACCTTTAATTCCATGCCTGGCTGGACTTCACGTTCCAATGGGTTGCAGATACCAGTCAAAAAGTCGGGAGTTGATGTACGTGGATGACAATAGAAACCCATTTCTTCAAAGTAAGCCTTGGCTTCGTCAACTGGTCCGAAGTAGATGCATCGCCCGGTGTCCAACAACAGCACCTTATCAAAAGTCGAGTATATGTTATCCGAGGCTTGGTAGAGTGTTGCAATGGTAGTCGTATTGCGGATATTCGTCATGATGCGCAATGATCTAATATAATCGTACGCAGTTGCAGAATCCAAACCACGTGTTGAACAGTCCCAACAATTGATGGCACTCTGAGTGATCATAATTTCAGCAATCGAAAGACGTTTGCGTTCGCCACCAGATAAACCGCGAATCCAAGTATTGCCGACCAAGGTATCCATCTTTTTTAACAGACCCAGCATGTTACCGAGAAGATAAATTATCTTGTCGACAAACTCCTTGCGAGTCTCTTGCGGTAGCCTATTCCCGGGAGTTTTCGTACGTAACGCAAACTGTAGTGTTTGTTTCAAGGTAAGTGAAGGGTAATGCTGATCTTCTTCGTGGTTGTAAACAACTTGTCCGCGATAACGCGAGGAAAATGTTTTGTGGTCGATCCCACCGTAGCTAATTTGACCGTCAACCTTGGTGTAGGAGCCACGCATATTCGCAAGGACTTTGAGTAAGCTTGTACAGCCTGCGCCTGGACGACCGAGCACCAGAAGCATTTCTCCATCTTTGCAGAAACCAGTCAAATCCTGTAGGATGGTCTTTCTACTCGCGGTACCAAACGTAAACCCAAATAATTTCCAAGGCATAAACACTTTTATGGCAGTGGTAAGCAAGTTTGGAATAGGGTGAGTATCAGCGCCAAAGCCCTGTAAAAAAACTGTCATTTAGCAAACTGCTTTTATAAACCAGTATACGGAGTCAGTACTTCAACGGTCAAATATTTCCAAATAACCCCAATGTGCTTTATCTTCTGTCCAGCTTTCTCGCCATCAGCTGACATTGTCTGTAAGAAGTCGTCCAGATCGAATTCTTCTTCAGAGGCAATTCCCTCTTCTAGTTTATCATCTTGTATGGACTGTCGTCTGCTGATTTGAGATAGCTCCCGCTTTAATTGATCGTATTGCGTTACAGCTTCTACTGGATCTGAATAACGTGTTATCTATGTATGTACTAATATTTATGATAAGAGTTACGCATACCAGATACTACTTCCTTTCTCAATACTGCCATTCTTTATCGTCGGTAGCTTCTGACGATTTACTTATAGCACTGCTTGTGATATCCGGGTAACTGGATTATACGATAAAAGGAAAAATTGATGGAGATAAAGAAAGGAGCGAGGCAAGAATTAGAAGCATGTGTAACATTTTAATATATACATCACGTACGAGCTTTTGAGCGGCACTAAATTTGCTGCTGCGGCAACTGCTGCGGCAGGTCGAACTTTGTTTGGACATGACATCCCTTCTTCCTGTAAACTTTTACATAACGTAATGGTGGTTATATGCAGCTATCAAACGTATACTGCGTGAGAACAACATGGAAAATAGGACCGGATGTCTACCTGCTTTTATCTAGATGATGAGGTTATGACAGTCCACTGATCCGTGCTTGTTTTTGAAAGCCGCCGTCCAAATAATTCAATAACTGCACATAAAGCTTCGTTCCATGTAGGGAAATAAATTCCTACTGCGTGCTAAGGACACGGTGGGAAATTGTTCTGCAAAATTAATCCAAATATTGAAGAACCGAATAACTGAATATGCAAATATTCAAAATCTGAATTTTAATTTTCATTGCTATTTAAATTTTATGCAAAGTTTGAATATACTTTTGGAGCCATCAAAAGATAGGGGATCCATAATCCCCAAGGACAAAAAAAGTAGTTCGAGCAATGTGAACCACTTTTATAACTTTCGTTTTAATCAAACGGTACTTTTTGACAAAGATAATGTTACTTTAATGAATATAACTCAATGGATTTTGAGCTTTATCACAACAAGTGAGCATGGTCATGATCAAATAGCGGATCACACACAGACGATTTTCGTTGAGACCAATAAACATACTGAGATCTGTCTGCAGATTGAGCTCGACCGACAAAGCCCACAATATCCTCGACGTTAATAACGCACAACTTGCTTGATGTCTTATCAATATACGGCCAAGGGCTATCCGCCACCTTTGTTCTAACTATGCGAACCAAAGCCAAAAGTCGATCGCTATAGTCCTGGTATTTGTATCGAAAAGCGCATTGGATTTCACCGAAGTACTGTCTCTTTTCAAATTGAAAGCCTCCACCGGGATCAACATCAACCAAAGTGTGTATACGGACAAACGAATGGTTGCCCCTACCAAACACATGTTCATCATCCTTCCAGATCCGAGATCCAGCTTTAATGATCTCGCTTCCATGAATGTCGACATCATACGTGCAGCATTCCATCGCCCAGAATTTTTTGAGTGGCGTTAGACACTTCAATTCTGTAAGCGTACATTGTTGAAAAGGCCCCCAAATTTCTGGACTGCTGCCATCATCTTCGATTGTAATCAACTCCTTTGGTTTGGGGGTGAACGTTCCATGCCCTTCGCTGTTACGGTTCCGCCTTTTTAGGGCTGCCATATCGACAAGTTCATTACCAGCATTAACCCCCGCGTTGTTACCCGTCGCTCCAATACGTTTCTTCAGTTGCCCAATAGCACGTTCCATGGAAAATGCCGCGACGTATGGAAGTGGTCCGAGCCGTCGGATAGTTTCACATAAGTGTGAAAGGTAATGTTGATTCACAGTGAAAACAGATCGAGGTAGCATATCCGTGTTCACTTGATCTTGTAGCCAACGATGCCAAGCATTCACTCGTGCGTTGAGATCGACAAGCTGATCGTTTGAAATTTCGTAGCTACATGCGTAACGGAAAATAGTTGACAAGTTGATCAAAGCCGTTCGAGTATCATCATTTTCGTAAAACTCCATAACAATGGTGGGGACAAGGAATAGAACGAAATGAATCCAGTCGACCGAACGATAATATCCGTTTTTCGTGGCTACGTTAGAACAGCTGCCGGAGAACGACGACGGTGTTAATGGTTGGGACTTCGCTACTAGCTCACCGATCTGGTTGCAGACGCTCGGTTTCAGATAAAGCGCATTGTGTTCCTTGTCTCCGACCTTGCCAGATATAAGCTTCCACAACTGCTTACCTATATTCGGACCCAACATATGCATTATATCCGGAGGAAAGAACATTGCGTCTTGAAAGCAGTGTAGCTCGACAAATGGGGATACACCCTTTTGACCTAAATCATTGTTCCCAGATAGAAAATCGCTTCGTTCGCGCAACCTAGGTTCTGGCATCGTATTGACGGACGAAAGCGGGAATGTCATACAGTGATCAACGTATTCGCCCTTTACAGTACATGTTCGACAACCGTGATAGTGGCTATGGCTACTGAGACATGCCATTCTGGCACAGGCTGGAATATCCCCGCCGGTGAAGAGCAAATGGGCGTGTGCTCGTATGTCGCCATCATCTGTCTTGACAAGGATCCCTTCATCTTGCAAAATCTTTAAATCATCCATCATTGGATCCAGGAAACTGAATACATCTTTTGGTTTATCGGGTCCGGGGGTGACGCAAAGCTGCAACATGTAGTCGTCTTTGTACCGCTTTTCAGGAGGTAAATTCAAGATCACAACGTGCAAAAGCATCATAGAATGAGTACCGCGCTTGAAAGGATCAAAGTCATCAGTGAAAAGTGCCAGCGCGATGTCCATTTCATCCGCGAAGTGTGATTGCTGAATTTGACGATATACTGATCCATCGAATACGTCTTTGAACATATTTTCGGAGGACTCATACTGACTTCGATATCGTAACAGCGCGCGCGTTTCCGGTTCACCGACAAGCATTGCAAGCTGGCTTTTGAGGGACAGGTACTGCATACTTTTGGCCGGAACTAGACAGTCACCCTTTTTATCGGGCACCATCCTCGGGGATCTGCATTCCGCGTTGGAGCATAGTGTCGTCTTGTCACCATGCTTGTACAGTTTACATCCTTTTGTTGGACACACGTCAAATTTTTTTGGTTTGATCGGATTTCGTCTTCGTAGAATGCCACGCGATCGATGTGCTGACAGAAGCTTTGGCAAAGATCCAGAAGTGTAGTCGTTGAATATCTTGATCGTTTGATTATACAATTCTCTTTGTGCACCGAACTTCTTGAATAGCGCAAACAATTCATGGCTAGTGGCGGAAGCTGGATTTGAACGCACAGTTGTTAACCGGAAATCGTAAATGTTGTCATCCCCATCGTCGTCGTTGCCGTCTGAATCCTCATCTTCAGGAGGATCAACAGGAGTACCGCTAAGAGTGGGAGTGCCGACAGTATCCTGAACAGGAGCATTGGAAGGCGTAGGGATATCATGAACGATACCATTGTCGAGGTTGCGATCGATATCGTCATCAAGAACACGGCCATTTGCAAGATTGAGATTGCTGTCACCGATGGGACCGCTTTCATGGTCGATATTGGCATCAGATGTGCCGTGAATTGAGCTACAATCATCGAAGTCCATCTGTTGGTAATCGTACTCATTGTCAGTCATTTCGATCGACTCTTCTTGGGCTACTGCAGCAGTATCCTAGGATACGAATAAATTGCTATCAGCTACGTAGCATATAGACTTTTATACTTTTCAAACCTCGTTGCCAGATATAGTAGAATCCATCATAACAGTTGCTCTTATATGTCCCGATAGCGTGCTTGGACTAGCGAAGCTCAACGACTGCAGGTTTTGACCCAGTGTTGGAGCAGCCTCAGACAGTACCGTACTCGCGCATTCTTTCGCATGATCTGTGTAATCGGATGATGGGAATCTCCCTCCGCACATTGTGCATTGGTACGTCGCTGTGCGCCTTCGTTTGTTCTTCGTCATGCTAACTTGTCCAGTTACTGCACAGTTCACAGTCAAAGTCTTTATTGCGGTGCTAAAAAAATAGCTTTAAACATACTCTTTGTGTCTTTGATATATCAGATCCGTACGTGCTATTGCTAAATAGTCGACAATAAGCTTCAAGGGAGAAAGTGGTTTCAGGGGTTTTTTAGTCAACGTAATTGGCTTAAAATTTTTTTTGTTTACTTATCATCGTTGCGAGTTGCTCTTTCCAATTCAACACACACTACAATGAACAATCTGCCAACGAACGTCGAACAAAACCCTCTTATTATATTAATGCAGAGTTTTTCTACAGTTACCTCCTCCCTCCAGACCCTAGCGAATGAAGTTTCTTCACTCCGCACGGATGTCAGCAGCTTGGAAACAGCAGTGTCGACACTGAAGCAAGAGATTTCCACTATGTCGACACGAATTCAAGCACTTGAACATGAAGTTGTCGAAATGAGGTCCGGATATAGCACTATCAGCGCCAATACGGAGGTTCCAGCTATCACAGGTATTGCGGCTATCAAACCCTTCAAGGATATAGCTTTCTCTCGAAATTACGCGCATCCAAAATATGACAACGGTTCCACCAGACAATTTGCTTGGATGCTATACAGGCAACTAGGCCAGGATATCATGGCACGAAACAAAGGCGCTGAGTATTGGAAAGAGACATACTTTCTCACGTTCAAGAGCAATGTGATTCACTACGCTATAGCGACAGCACAAAGGATCCGAATCACTTTGCAGCTTCCTGAATCAACGAGCTGGAACAATCTTAACTCCCAGCAGAAAGAGGCAGCCACAGAAGCACTTGAAGCCTGCGTTGGTGACGAGTATCCTCTGTCTGCATGCGAAGGTTCCTGGGGTGCTCGGTTGCTGATGGTGAATGCTTGGGGGAAAATAAAAGAGAGTGCTAGTAAGTGGTGGTCGTTTTAGTGTCGAACCTTTTTAACCAAGGGTACAATTGAATATCAGCGAATGATGATAGTGCTACACCCAATGAAGTACCCGAAGCATCCTGCGGTGAAGTTTCTGAGGTTCCTGAAGTATCTGCCAACAATGAGAATGAAGAGCAGCAAGATAATGATGAATCGAGGAATGACGGTAAGCTTTTCCTTTAATGCATTGATTTATTTTGCAGTGGTTTCTTAGAGTCTGCTGGTCAAGCTATTACGAATGGTAATAATCAAGTAAACGAAAGTCAAGAAGGCAATGGTAAGTAACGTCTTTTGTAAGTATTCAAATATCCTAATATAATAAATTCTAGATAATGTTGCTCGCCAAGAAAATCGGGCTGAACAGCGAGTACTACGGCTGCGGAACAATAGCGAGGGTAAGAAACTCTTGCATACATAAAAGCGTTTCCCTTTCAACACATGAAAGTCATAGTTACCATGAATAATCAAGAGGGGGTACAGAGGCCAACAAAAAGAAAACGAGGCCCTAAATCTGCATAGATATTGATCACCATTAGTTTTTGTACTGTGTATTCCAAATAAAAAAAAAAGGCATACGCGCCTCTCAAGCAATAACGCAGGGTCGAACAATATTCAAATATTCAGCAAATATTCATCCCCTGCTAAATCAATATTCAAAAAATCTTCAAAAGTGGCAGTTTTTGAATATCCGCATATGTGAATAAAAATTGAATATTTTCTGCATAAGAATTTCCCACCGTGGGAAAGGGAAATAAACACGTTTCCTATGCTTTTGATCAAGCATATGATTACAGTAGAATGAAAGTCTGAATGCGTGGCTTAGGCTATTTAGTTGAGCATATTCGCAGTTGTCATGGGACACGGATCAACCACACAGATTTGAGTACCTCTTACTACATAATTAATTGACCTTGCGTTACTCCTCGATACTAAGTGTACCTGCTTTTATGTCGCCCAATACTTCACTTGCGCTGATAACGAATTTGAAAATACCGCTTACCCAGGATCACACTGTTGTTTTAACTAGAACAGTGTGTATGGGCTGGTTTATATACTGTTTCATGCCTGTTGTACCTAAATAACATATTTACGCTACCGAAGGCGGGCGGAGAATCTCTGTGTTCCTACCGGAGTTTTCGATCCAAAAAAAGAAACATGGAGATTTTCTGCAAAAATAAAATCCGTGTTAATAGCTTGAGATGATATCCTTATAAGACTTTAACTCGCTCTACGTGTCCCAGAAATATGGATATACTCAATACTAGCGAGCTGCGAATTAGGATGTACGCCTAACTTGGAGTCATACCATTCCAGTCATTCATGTATAGTTCTCCCAGGTTGAGATGCGACATGTAAATTTTTATGAATGGTTATTACATTAGTTCTAATACAAGAGAACTTTGTATGTATTGTATAATAATTATATTTATTGGTTGGGAAATCAAGATATATACACGGTATACACTGTAATATGTTTTGAATTGTATAAAGAACAGTCTATCGTTGCGTCTTGCGCTTCAAGAAGCACAATGCGAGGAATACCAAGATGTTAAAAACTGAAAACGCAATCATAATACCCAGGTTTCGGTACTTGTGGGATGCGCTCCAATTATAGTTCATCGTGTAGAATTCTTCTCCCGACTTGTAAGTACAATAGTCGCATGTTTCCGTAGCATTGGGATCAGCAACATAACCGGTGCCGCCCAAGGCAAAATAGTTAGCCATGTATTCACCGCAGGTCTGGGTGGAAGGAATATCAAACTGGATCATGTCACGGTCGTTGCATTCGACAGGAAGGTGTTCCAATTCATTGGTGACCAAGCCTTCGCAATAGTAATGGTATGGGTTCAGCCAGTAGAGCCAAGCGCTGTAGAAACGTGGCATAGCATCGGGTGTCTGGAGCAGGCCGGCAAAAAGCATCAAAATCACCATAACCAGGGTATTCACAACTGCCGCCATAGTCTCGTGTTCGCCGAGCGATGCAATGAGGAACCCGAGGGTAACGGCCCAAATGACAGAGGCAACCATCATAAGATAGAAGTAGCCCACAGTTTCGGACGCGTTATAGAAACCGGCAGTCCAGTACAGGCCGATCATAAAGAAGGCACCAAAGAAGAATGCGTAGATAATCTCAACGAAGATAATGGACAGCGAGAATGGAAGCCAGCTGTAGTAACGAGAGGCATATTCGCGACGGAAGTACAGGCGTTCAGTCAAGAACTTGGGTTGGCCAGCGAGAATCTAAAATCACCGTTTAGGATCTATGTTGTTTTTCGAAAGTAGTCAAATCTTACCAAAGTTTCACCCATCAATAGCGTGGCAACCATGATAAAGGAACGGTTCTGCATATCCGAAACAGTGTAGGACATCTTCCAGTAAGAAAAGCCGCAGAACAGAGCGGTAAACATAATGGAGATGAATCGACCAAAGTTGTATGCTGTAGAGCGCCAATAGATGATCCACATACGCTTGAAGACGAACAGGAACTGGGTCAAGTATGATGTTGCATACGTAAGCGTTGGTCGCGTTGGATTGGTATCGGTGACTTGGTGGATCTGTTCTAGTTCTTGCTCCAATGCTTTGGCCTCAGGCGAGTTACTCCAGACCTGAGCCCAATCTTGAAGAACGTTGGTTGCTGCGGTTCCTGCACCGACAACTTGAAGGATATATTCTGCGGGATTGGCTTCGGGTGCACATTTGGGGCCACCATTTGATTCAAAGTAGCTGATCATTGTACGGGCATCCTTGCCGATTTCACCATAGTAAGCAGTGCGGCCACCACGAACAAGTAGCAACAAATGGTCAAAATGCTCGAACAGGATTGCAGAAGGCTGATGGATCGTACATAAAACTGGCCAACCGGCGTCTGCGAGCTTGCGAAGGAATCGTACAATGTTGTAAGAGCTCTGTGCGTCCAAACCAGACGTGGGTTCGTCCAAGAAGAGCAACTTTGGCTTGCTGACCAGCTCCATACCGATTGTAAGGCGCTTGCGTTCCTCAACCGAAATACCAGAGCCTTCTTCGACAGTACCGATCTGTGCATCGCCAATATCTTCCATTTCAAGCAGTTGAATAATCTCTTCAACATATGCATCCTTGTCTTCCTTGGAAACACCAACGTCTTGACGCATATAAGCAGAGAATCGCATGGCTTCGCGGACAGTGGACATGGGCTGATGGACATCCATTTGCTCACAATAAGCAGTAATGCGCTCAAAATCATCCAAAAGTATTTCATTGTTGAGATAGATTCGTCCGTCAATAGTGCCAATAGTCTTCCGGCGGGCGAGGACATCGAGTAGCGTAGTTTTACCAGCACCACTTGAACCCATAAGTGCAGTGAGGTGACCAGGTTTGACAAGGCCGGAAACGTCATTGAGTAGCTGCAGTGGTCCTCCAGAACTGGGAACAGTGTAGTTAACGTGATGCCAGGAAAACGTCGCTCCAGTGGCGATGCTGTCCATTTTTTCTGTTGCTTGCTGTTGTCGCTTGAGCCGTTCCTCTTCTTCTTGTTCGGTGCGTGGCTTCGGTGCTTTTCCGGGAAGGTATAGCTTGGTGCTCGAGCCTCCAGCACCACTGTCACCGGCAGCGTTGGTAAACTCCATGGCAGCGGCAGTAAGGAATGTGAACAGCAAAAAGAATCCGACGATAGCAACAAAGTTGGGTGCCCATAGATGCGAAGGCTCATAGCTCAGAGCAGTGCGTAAAAAATCGTCACCACGTACAAAGTCTTCGCCTGGGCGACCGCCTTGCATGGTACACACTTTGTAGCTCCAATCATCGTATCCGGGACCATACGGGACAGAGTTGGCTTGGCCATCACAAGAATAGATTTGACCCTCCATTTCGTTAATCAATAGCGCCTTGTATCCATACGCAACGGGGTTGATCCAGTAAATCCTATTAAGCTGAGGGTTAGAGAGCCTAACCATAACAAAAGGTCTATTTTACAAAGACACTTACCAGAAAAACCATGGATGCATAGATTCATACGGGATCATATAACCAATGTACATGAACATCAACAGCAACAAGATACCAGCAAACTGGGATGCGAGGTAATACGTCGAGAAGAGTGTACCCAAAAATCGGAAGCACCCGTTCATTGTCATAGTGATAAAGAAGAGCACAAGCATGTGAGTGAAAAAGCGGCCGGCTGTGAGGTTGAGTCCACTCATAAAGTAGGAACAAATGGCGTACAGAACAACTAGCGATGCAAGTTAGCAAACTGGCGCACGTATAATCTGTTCATCAACAGTGAAACATACCTTGAGCAATAGCCAGAGGAATATCCAAAATGACTTGAGCAACATAGAAAGCAGATGGGCGATACATTGCAAAGTGCTTATGTTTATCCAAAATTGGTCGACCGGTGAAGAAGTTGATGAGTTCGGTTTCGCTGAGGAAAGCGTTGATGAGAGCAGTAAACATGAGACAACCGCTGCGGCCAAAAGCACCAGCACCATCCATCGGAAGCTTGAAGAAGCACGATGCAGTGATCAAGCCGAGAATGAGGACAGTGCTGTAGCGGGAGATAAGAGATTCGTGGTCCTTGAAAAGTAAAAGGTATTGGCGGATGGTAAGAGCCTTGACCTGTTGATAAAATGAGGCAGTATATGGCTGTTTGGTGGAAGCACGTTTTTGATGTTCTTCACTGACTGCATCCTTGAACTGTTGAGCTTGGTTGTCTCTGGTGATCTTTTCCTCGTATTGTTGGAGCTCGGCCATCATTCTCTTGTGAGTATTGGATTCCTTGTAACGACTTTCAAACTCGGACGCATGCTGTGGCACCTGCAACTCCATACCCTGCTTCACCTCACGTTCAATCGGGTTGCAGAGGCCTGTCAAAAAGTCTGGGGTAGACTTGCGTGGATTGCAGTAAAATCCCATATCTTCAAAGTAGGTTCTGGCTTCGGTGGTTGGTCCGAAGTAGATGCAGCGTCCACCGTCAAGCAGCAGCACCTTGTCAAAGGCGGAAAAAATGCTATCCGAGGCTTGATACAAACTGGCGATGGTGGTATTGTTGAGGACATTAGTCATAATACGTAGCGATTGGACATAGTCGTAAGCTGATGCGGCATCGAGACCACGGGTGGAACAGTCCCAGCAGTTAATGGTACTCTGAGTGGTCATCACCTCCGCAATTGAAAGTCGCTTGCGTTCGCCACCAGAAAGACCACGGATAAAGGCGTCGCCAACAATGGTGCTCATCTTTTTGGTCAAGCCAAGCATGTTGCCCAGGAGATAAATGATCTTGTTGACAAATTCTCGGCGTGTTTCTTCGGGTAATCGGTTGCCGGGTGTCTTGGTGCGCAACGCAAATTGAAGCGTTTGCTTGACAGTCAGGACTGGATAGTGCTGGTCCTCTTCTTGATTGTAGGCGACTTGTCCACGGTATTGTTTGGCAAAGGTCTTGTGGTCGATTCCACCGTAGCTAACTTGACCGTCAACCTTAGTGTAGGAGCCACGCATATTCCCAAGGACTTTGAGTAAGCTTGTGCAGCCAGCACCTGGACGACCGAGCACGAGAAGCATTTCGCCATCCTTGCAGAATCCCGTCAAGTTCTGTAAAATGGTCTTCCGACTCCCACCTCCTGTGAATCCAAAAAGTTTCCAAGGGGTTAGGATTTTTATGGCCGAGTTGAACAAGTCGGAAATAGTGTGTGCGTCGGCACCTAGACCCTGTAATATATGGGTAAGTACCAGCTAATAACCAGTTGCTATTCCTCCAATAAGTTACCTCGACGTTCAAGTTCTTCCAGATAACACCGAGATTCTTTGGCGTATGACCTGCTTGTTCGCTTTGAGCACTCATGGTTCGCAAAAAGTCATCGAGGTTGAATTCTTCCTCGGCGATGGTGCCTTCCTCTAGCTTGCCATCTCGAACAGACTGCTGCCGGCTGATCTGTGAGAGTTCTCGCTTGACAACTTGGTATTTCTCGACGGCAGCTACACAGTTGGCAAAAGTCAGTACCCACGTGCTAGTGTATGCGGGAGAGGGACACGTTACCATCAACATCAATAAGGGATGATGCGTTTGACTTGCTTGGTTGTGTGTAGCTTTTTTCCGCGGTAACGGTATCTAGAGACGTGGTTGATCCAGAAGGATGTTTTGTCATGATAAGGATAATAGATGATACTGCCATGGCATGCCCAACGGGACGGCATATAAATACGTGATGGTCGGCGCTGCATGCCGGTCGAAAATTCAGTGATGCTGAGTTCTGTTTCGCATGTCCGAGCGATGGTTGGGCGGAAGTACCGGCGCAAAACACCGATGGATGGAACAAAAGTCTGCAACATACGCAGTATTGATGCAGATCTGTGTGTGACGATAACAGGTGTCGCAGCACTGACGCAGGTAGGGTGCCAGACTGTCGCTGGAAGCTGTTTCACGCATGAAAATCTAGCGGAGATCGGGTGCGGTCTGTGGCCCGAGAACACACACTTTTTACTTTTTTCTCTTCACGCGAACGGAACAATATGCAGCAGCGGTGTGGTATCATGATCGCGGCGCTCGTAATCATGGGCATCACGATCATGTCGAATTCCTGGACTCGGCACATAATCAGCGATCGGTCTGCTTCTCCAAGCTCTGAGCGTGGACCAGTTCCCATTGAGTTGTTTGTGATGAGCAAGTGTCCTGATAAAGTTGATTGCGAGCAGGTGTTTTCCAAAGTGTGTACGTGACCAAGCAGCTCTTGTGAAACTGGGATGAAACTAAACAGGGGGCTGTCGCTACAGTGGAGCAGGTGCAAGTGCCAGTGTCGGTTGATATCAATTACATTGCCCGAGCCAATGCTTCTGAGCCGCTTCAGTTTGAATGGTAACACGCAGCGTGTCTTACTAATCGGCGCCCCACTCACAGCACATGTATTAGTAAACATGGCCCAACTGAGTGTCTTGGCAACATCCAGGAGCTGTGCTTCAAAGAGACGTATCCCGACATCAGCGACTTTTACTCCTTCGACCTCTGTTTGAATGAGGAGTATGCCAGCATCGGCGAGGGCAACGGGCTGGCCAGAGAATGCGGTAGCGTAACAACCTGTGTTAGTGTGATCGTGACTAGCTCATTCCACTCGAACCAATAGCACATAGACTCGGTAAACACTACGAGCCAGTGAAAACATGCGCCTCCACGCCACACGGTATCGAGCTACTGGCCAGGTCCGTGGAACGCACTCAAAGCTTAGGCGTAGAGTAAGTTCACTATCCCATCCAATCAAAAAAGGAGCGGCTGCCACTGACAGATCTTGACCGCGTAGAAAAAGCTGCACAGTTTACATCAACAACAAACTGCGATGTATACACGATGAAACTTGGAAGGTTTGATCAGATTCCCTGTCCGTTTTGAACCCTATCCTAACATCCTCTCCGCCCAAAACAGCATTGCGACGGCGGGCACAAAGTAGCCGATTTTGTTCGCACCATTGAAGAGGCCTACAACACATAACGCTGTCACTGCGCACAGTCCAAAACACATAACGTAGTTAATAAAGTTTAATAGCCGGATATATACATGTCGAGTGGGTTCAGGGTGTGTGCGTTGGATTGGGTGTGGTTGTTGTGGCGGTTCAGAAGAGTATGTCGATCACCTGCAAGACGGCTGTGGCACGGTCGATGTTAGTCCTGTCGTTTTCAGACAACGCATCAAGAGCACATACCTCCTCCAAGGAGAGCAAACGCCAAGATTCCAAGCGCAAAGTAGGTGATAGGAATGCGGCTTCCCTTTTGTTCCTTCTGTTGTAAAGCAAGTGTCTAATTTAGCATACCATTCGTGATGGCTCGATGTGCTCGATCCATACCACAAGGGATTGTTTAACGTGGCCCCGCTTGTTGACGTTGCCCTGGTATACGGCGTTCTTCTTGCGGATAGTTGGTGCAGTTGCCTACGGAACTACAGTCAGCATTTCGACCATAAGATGGACTAGATCGCGTACCATGATGAAATGAGAATCGAGGGAAAAGAGAAAGTAAAATTCCAGATCCGGGTATGCGCGCCCTCCTTCAAGCTACGAAGCGATTGGTGATTGGTCTATTTCTTAATGCTGCCACGTTTTTGGGTGATTTAGCGGGCATGAATATGAGTCTACAAATGGGCGCTTGCTGTGATTTGCGCTCGGACTGAAATACTTGGAAACACTCTACTTTCGAATCAGCCTTTTTTCGGTCACGAATGTTACGTGTGTAAAGGACATGGATGGTAGCAAAATATACAGTAGCCGACTATGGATGTATTCGTTATGGCTGATTTAACTGGAACAATAACAAGGATGGTGGGTGAATGTGTGATGCTAATAATGTACATGATGTGTAATATAGTACAGCCGGGAGGTTACGTCCTTAGCTTCTTGTAGCAAACGTCAAACATCTCTGAAAGAAACGCATAGCCAGGCATTGGGTATGTTTCGTAGACCTCCAAGGGGCATGGCTCCATAAACCGGGTAATGAAGGCCTCCAGAAACGATACATTAGAAGGAACTTGATGATTACGTGGGACCAGACTGCTTAATTGTTCGAAGCAGTATCGCAATGTTTCTCGAGTATTCTCAGGAAGTCGCGCGTCTTTGCAATAGTTGACCACGTTGCACGCCGAATGGAATGTGACTATCATATAGGAGAAGGACACTGGAACGATCCACTCAGCAATCTAATATCAACCCACTCACAAAACATTACTTACAAGGTATTGCCTCTATATCAATCTCCAATGTCTTTTTCAAAACATGCACAAGCACTTGGGTTGACTGTAATGTGCGAGAAATCGCATTTTCCCGCAAGACGTGGATGATATTCGAATCGTCATTCGAACCAGAAGCGTATGGTATGTCTTCTGACGCAGACAAAATCCGTGGTTTGAGCATTGACGACTGCACTAGTGCCGTTAAAGCATGCAAAAAAGCAAATGGTATGATTTCAGTAGACGAGTGCGCTTCATCAACCGCTTGCTGTACTACGGGCGACCAAATAAACGGATCTTCGCATATCCGGGATTCCTTTGGAAGTTTGGACCACCAATCACGTACCACATCCTCATACTGTAATATCATGTCTAAGCTCAACTCGCAGCAATGACCATGCACAACACCACTGAGTTTTTGCTATTGCATCTCGATTAATCATTAGCATAAATATAAAATCGCCGCTTACCATAACTGCATTTATATACGGCGAGGCGACCAACTGTATTACGTTCCGCCACGAGGTAATATACTGTCGCATCATATCCGGCTCGTCATCAAGCATCACAGTTTCCTCGACTTCAGTCATCCGCAACGCACTGAAATCAAAAGTCCCATCCAAGATAAAGGTAAAATAACATTCGTAGGCCTGTAAAATGTGCCAGTGTCGGTTAAGCATCACCTTTTCCATCACGGAGAAGCGTTGGCGAGACTCTTTCAGATCATGGCATACTAGCAATGCGATTGTCACCAGACGCCTAGCTTCTGCATATTCAAGTAGCACATCAGGCAAGTACTGGGTTAGCAGAGTGGTAACAATGATCGCTTCGAGTCTGTGGTTCGGATCGTCGTACATATCCAGTAAGGCGTCCCTGCATTTCTGGTAGAAGAATTCGGCAACCTGGCGCATCTCGAGAGGTGACTCCAACTGAGGATAGAAGTATGAGATGGCGTCGATACAAACAGCAAGTGTGATAGGGCTGCTCAATGGATCCTCCAGATGTCGATAGTATTCGAGGAACGTTGGTCCATGGATTAACCCAACATAACAATTGTAGCGGTCCAAGTACAACGGCACGAGTCGATCAATTTGTGCTCGGTAATAGACATCATCGTACGTTGGATTATTGTATGTGATGCGCCGAATATGATTTGATTGCCGAGAATTCACAATATGACGAGCGACGATTCCCGTTGATGCCACCGCAATGCTTACTGACACACTTTCGAAGCGAAGCATATGTTCCCTTTTAAACAATCCATGTAGCGGTGAAAGGTATTGAATGGATGCTTGGTTGTACAACAGCAACTCCTCAATCGTTTCGATTCGGCTCTCAAGTTGAATTCGTCCGTTCTGCACACTAAGTTTCCATGACAATGGAACATGGTTGTCATTGTCGTGCTTGCTTAATTGTTGAGGCAAAACGTCTAGAACTTCTTCCAGTGTGTCCATGTCGGTTTCCATTCCTGTGATTTGATCCCGTAAGGATTGAAGCTGCTCATTGCCGTCCCGTACAGGTCGAATCGCTTCGTTCGGTCGACTGGGAACACAAGGGATCCCGATTTGTGCGCACATTTGACATGACGATTCGTATTCTTCGTAGATGCACTTTCGACGACGTTTTCTGCAGTCTAGAGAGCGGTATAAGAAAAATGCATTCGACTTGGCATCGTTGTACATTTCACACACGTTTACATGGGTTTTTGCAACGCATCAGTAAAAGTATGGAAATGAAGCAAAAGTGCGCAGCAGCTGACTCTGTAGTGATACCGCCAAATTGCCATATTGGTTTTGCTTTTTATCCATACTGCCTAAACCCATCTTTTATCTGCTTCTGCCGTCGAAAAACGTCAATAGTCATTTTATAGTTCCTTTAATGCTGGTGCCGTTTGCGGAAACCTCCAGAAGAATCATGCATTATGCAAAGCTTATTTATCATGTTTATTACGTAAAATTTACTGATAGCCTTTTAATCTTGAAAGCCGAGACTTGACGGTGTCTGAAAGTTGGGTATATTATGATTGGAATTCTACTAGGCAATGCTTTGCCGCTGAATATATTTGCTTGAAAGTAGGCGCGATAATCCGAGGTTTTAAACTGGCTTCCAAAGAACAAGCGTATTCTTTGGCAATAAAAGACCTGGGATGGTGATGATTCCAGGGTACTGGAACAAGCTAGAAGTACCGAAATTAGGAGGCGGTCTGTTTTAGGCGCATATTGTTAACTTGAATTAGATCATAAGGGGTGCTGCAGCTGTACTACTCAGTGGTTCTGGCTGAGATTTGATCTAATAGTTTATGCGCGGCCATAATACTCCTCTTCAACAACACTTGATCCGAATGAGGCATGTTTAAATTATCGCACTGCGCCTCAGGAGATAGTATTGCATGAAAAACAAACGCATGCTGTTTGGTAATATCGACATCACCGTAACAGTATTACATTCGAGCTTAGGATGAAGGGCAGAGTTGTCGGAGGCGACGCGGTAAGTGTTCTGGTATCGTACACAGTGGTCGCTTTATATAACGATACGATGGTGCAGCCCAAACTTTATCGTTATATCGAAATATCGTTATATAAAATGGGATTTGGCAGTGATTACCGTTTTGGTGCGTCGAGAATTGTATCGTTATATCGAATTATCGTTATACAAAGTATCGCTATATAAAGCGGCCACTGTAGAAGGTCCTTACCCGAGATCCATCATCTAGTATACGCAGCAAAATCCGCATTACGTACATAGAAGTCTTATGGTTTTTTAGGTTTATTCATGCCCAATCTGATATACAACTGATGCTTAATTTTGGAGCAAATGTCGATTCGAACCAAAAACAATAGAAAATATTGCATTGCATTGCAGGGAACGCCCGGAACGAAGAGAAATGTCTAGTAGCGCTCATTTATTGCAAAGGCTTGCAAAGACTTGCGATGCACCAATACTAACCTCCGAAAATGTCAAGGATTTCTAAAGTACACCAACACTGAACAACTGTAACCTGCATCGCTACAGAAACAGGGCAAACTACAAGAGCTTGGATCCAAAAGTGCGAAGCATCCACCCTGCATGATGGTCTCCTATAAATCCAATAATTTTCGATAAGTCTCAAAGCTAATCTTCTCGCTAGCACTGCATCCCACGCGTCCATACGCCACCTTAGAAACTTTCTTCCCCTTCCAGATCGTTCATTTGGTTCTCCTTTTCCTCAGTATATATATATATATATATATATATATAGTTCTACTGCTTTCCACACGTCAAGGGAACCTGTCTGTCACATATGTCGATCTCGGAATCCGGCAGCTCAAAGCGAGAATCCGTCGGATTGGCCGGCATCGTCAACAGTAATTTTCATATCCAGGGATACCATTTCAAAGCGGACATAAGCTCAAGCCTAACGCACGGTGAAAATGTCGATATCATCCATGGCTATCGGTTCGTTCAATGATCTACGACAAAGGGTAAATGGAAAGCTGAACCGACAATTACATTACATAGCATTAAAAGCAAAAGCGCTGTCGTTGCGCGGATTTCCACGAGCTCGTTGCGGCTGGAACGTGAATTTTACGTGATGAAAAAGCTGTATCAGTATAAAGGAGGAGAAGCACTCATTGGTGAGCCACAAAGAAACACTTTGTTACACCATGCACGCTAAAATTGGACGTAGTACGGCCGCTCGAGCTGGTACGGCTGTCAAGTGGGTTGACTGTAGCAATATATGCCAGTGAGGGTCAGCAACAGCAGCTGGAAAACTTTTCGTGCCACTCTGAGCCGTCCAGTGCCAATGGATCGGCTGCACCAACACTCGGCAGCGACGACAGTATGGAAGAGGCCTTTGGCTGGACCAACAGTAAATGCAGTCAGAGCCCCAGCCCGATGGATCAAACCGCTAGCCTCGCAGCATACGACCTGAGCACATTTTTACGCTTTGCTATCAAATGCGTGGACTGCATCGATTTTCTTCATAGACACAACCTTGTGCATGGGGAACTGCGTCTGTCAAGTTTCGAGTGGGACGGCACGGATGAGGGCAATGTGAAGCTGTGTAACTTTGGCTCGGGTACCAAGTCATTCGAGTCATATCTTACCAGCGAAGGATGGCGCAAAACTGCCAACAACAAAGAACTGATGCGGCTTTTGCGAGGGCTTTTGGTGTATATGAGTCCGGGTATGCTTGGCATGACATGTGCCTAATAATGTGACCTAATAATCATTGATTACAGAGCAAACGGGTCGTACCACGTATTCACCAGATCATCGATCAGACATCTACTCGCTGGGCATTGTTTTTTTCATCATTCTTACCGGCCAGGATCCTTTTGAAGGAAGCCCCTTGGAAATCCTGAATGGCATCCTGAGTCGCAAGGTTCCACCTGTGCATAAGCTGCAGTTTAGTGTACCAGAGGTCATCTCCCAAATCATTGAAAAAATGACGAATAAGGTTAGCATATATGCATAACTGAATGCAGAGGCTTCTTTCTTCTCCCAACACCGCAGATCACCGATAGGCACCGGACGATCGATACACAAGCACCCGTGGTGTCCGATCCGATTTAAAGGAGTGCCTTGATCGCTTGGATGCAACGAAAGGGTTCCCCACTCAAGTAAGGTTCATCGATCGCAATAGTACTGCTTCAAAAATTTTGATACTTGGAAATATAGTTCATCGAGCCGTTCCCCTTGGCCCAAAACGATATCGCCTCGGTCTTTACGGTGCCAAAGAGTATATATGGTCGCCAAGGAATAATATCCGAGATTACATCTATTATCAGTCGATGTGCGTCGTTGCACGGTGCAATCCGCGCACAGACCAGCGTTGAGTCAGGTAGTGCGCTCCAAACACTATTGGAAATTTCTTCCGAGACGGATAGCAGTAGTACGACAGATTCAGGGCTTGTAGTTGGAGCTTTACCGAGCGCAAATATGGACGGAGAAAGCGATACATCAAGCTTCAGTAATCGCATGTTTAAGTATAGCAGCAAGTCAGGGACCATTATAGTGGGCTTGTATGGTCCAGCTGGTATAGGTATGTCCATAGTGCTCAAAGCGAAAAAAAAAAAGACAAAAGCGGACTAACTTTTATCACGCGCACAGGCAAATCCACGATATACTCGGCTGTGCAGCCAGTGGCCCGACAAAATGGGTACGGAACGCTGGTACAATTAGTAGACAACACCTAACATTCACTTAGATACGTTGCAGCGGCAAAGTTTGATTCGCGAAATAAGGTCCCGTACGGAACCGTGTTCAAATCACTATCACAAGCTTTGCAACAAGTATTATCTGAAAGTGAAGAAGAAATACATGCGTTTTACAAGCATTTAAAAGCATCTCTCGGCGCACATTTCTGCAGCATAGCCTCGATCCATTTGATTGCAGGATTTGTACCTGAATTAAAGCCGCTCTTACAAGATTTTGATACGGAAGAAATCCAGTTGGAATCTTCAGAGTCAATTCCAATGGACAATATCGAAGCACAAGCACGGTTTCGAAAGGTTTTTGTTGAAGTATTCAGAGCAATCACAGGGTGGCGTATGACAACTTTGGTAATCAAGCAACGATGTAGCAATGAATTCTGCTAATTTTTATTGTATTTAGTTTCTGGACGACTTACATCAAGCAGGTATGAAGTTGCTAGTTGATATAATTTCATTATGCATACAAAGCTTACATAAATCGAAACGCCAGATGAACCATCGCTCCAGCTAATCGAGGCACTCATAATGGCACGAATCAAAATTCTGATATTCATATCATATCGGGAGCAGGAAGTTACTGCCAAGTTATCAGAGCTACTGAAAAGCAAGCTAGCAGACGTACGTCTAATTAAAGTGGAAGCGCTCGACAAAAAATCCATCATCGATTTTATCTGTGACGCTCTTCACCGATCACGACAAGTCGATAGAGAGGACACTATTCCGCTTGCCAATGCTATCGCTCGGAGAACTCAATGCAACGCATTCTACACAATCCAGCTCCTACGTACACTCGAACGAAAGCGACTGATATTTTTTAACTGGGAGATCGGCAAATGGGACTACGACCTTAAAGAAATTGAAGAGGTCATAGTGTTCGGCGATGATACTACCGACGTACAACATAGCGTATCATTTATGGTGGAGCGTCTGCGAGAGCTACCGCAATCTGGACAAGCATTGTTAAAATGGGCCTCTTTTGTTGGAGGTAACCTTTACTTCCTTTACTTTCAAAAAGTACTTTTTTAAAGCTAATTTATTAGCTAAGATACTTTTTCATGGGAAACTGTCAAGAGTCTGATGCTCCGGGCCAGAGAAATTACCGACAACCATAGCGAAAATTTGTTCATGCCATATGAATGGAATCAGAATTCTACAGCCGAAAGTACCAGGTAAATAAGCAGTTTCTGTTAAGCATATATATTTCTAGAAAGGTAACCATGATGTTAAATAATTCTATAGCGCTACAACAAAAGATGACGATACATCGTCCTTGACGACTGACAGTAGTTCCAATAGCAACGATAGCATTGCTATCCTGCTTAGTAAGCGCCGCAAGATCCAGCACAAATACAACAGCATGTCTTCACGTTCTCGTAGTCCAAACCATTCATCAGTAGAATCCGACTATGACCCTATTTCGGGCTTGCAGGCAGTACTTCAAGAAGGATACATTACTCCAATTAGTGCCAACGAATTCAAGTGGAGTCACGACAGGATTTCCCAGGCAGCAGCTGAATTAGCCGCACCAGACACCTTGGACAAAATGCATCTCATGGTTGCACAACACCTAATGAAAGGTATGTAAAAGAGAAAGCATATGCTATGCCTGTGCTGAAATTATTGATTGGCATATTAGAAGATTCTTGTGACCCGTTCCTCGTCGCGGATCACTTGCTAAAATGCGATCACTTACTACAGTTCGAGGAAGGCAAGCAACCATATCGTCAGGTGATGATTGAAGCTGGCAACAAAGGACAATCTGCGGGCGCACATGGGATGGCATTCGCATACTACATGTCCGCAATACGACTGGGAAATGCGGATGACGAATGGGATGACACCAATTATAACTCGACACTTCATCTGTATTCAAATGCTGTTGCATTAAGCTGGGTCATCGGTGAATACTCAAAAACAGAGCAGCTATTGCAAGACATTTTCGCAAATTCTCGCACACCAGTCGACCGTGTACCAGCATATCGTGTTAAAGCCAAATACTACTATAGCTGCCAGAAGCATCAACAAGGTCAAGACACTCTTTTGCGATGTCTCGATGAACTCGGGGATGAAAAAACACGGTTGGACACAAGTACATATGGCTTACAACGCGAATATGAGCAAGCGGAGCGGTTAATACGTACCCACGGAACGGATGGGGTTCTCGCGCTGGGTCCTTGCGATGATACGACATTAAAAGCTACTATGGGTGTAATAGAGGAGCTGTAAGATATGCCCAGGGCTCCCAATATTCCGAAATTAATATTCTTGAAATAATAGGCTTATTTACCTCTACTTTGCTGGACAAATGCGAGAACTCTTCTATTGGGCATGTCGTGTTGTGAACTTGTCTGTTCGCCATGGACACGCAAGTGTCACCGGTACCGCTTGCATGATTACCGGTTTAGGATATGCGAATCTTTTTAAGAAGTACATTTTCGCAGAGGTAATAGTGCACGGAGTTTATGAAAAACGATCAAAACTGACTCATTTGAAAACATTAGGAAGTTGGGAAAATGGGCATATGCTTAGCCGATAAGCATGGTGGTAGTCAAGAAAAGGGACGGGCGTACCACATATATGCCGCATTCTTGCTTCTCTGGAAACATCATCTAAAGGAAGCGTACGCATACTATCGTTCAGCGGTAGAATTCTGTCTGTCAGGTGGCGACAATATATACATGGTGTTCAATCGCATGCACATATGCATTCTTATGTTTGCCCAGGGTCAAAATATGGCGGAGACGGCAAAAGAAGCTGAAGCAACATATGATGAAATCGAGCTGTGGTCGCCAACTGTCCTAAACAAATGCTTTGCAATGTGCATTATACGCGCAACAAAAGCGCTCCAAGGGCATACTTATATCGATACTCCGGAAGTATTCGATGGCGACGACGGATTTAACGATTCACATTTTATCTCCGAATCATGCAAGCATATCGTGAATCCTGGTCTGATGCTCAATTGGTACGAAGCCTACAAGATTGTCCCGTTAGCATTGTATGGGCACCTTGATGCAGCAATTACAGTTGGATTTCGGTCACTGGAAACAATATACGGCCATCCGTCATACAGGCATACGCGAATGATGCTCAATTATTTTTCGTTGGCGCTTATCGAGAAGATTCGTGAAGACCCCACATTGTACAGGAAGTATACTGAGCAAGTCAAAGTTAATCAAGAGCTAGTATACGAATGGGCTGTCCATAGTCGAGTCAATTACGCCATGTACTGGACATTTATAGAGGCTGAACTCGCAGGAGTATCCAAGACCCCTGATATTCTGAAAGCAGGTCGTCTATATGAAGAAGCTATTGACTTATCAAGGGAAGGATCATGGTATTTTGATCTTTGCGTCATCCATGAGTACGCTGGAGCATTTTATTATCGCATTGGTCTCAAAAATACGGCATACGGATATATAAGAAAGGTACTACGTGGCTTTTATCTTACTTTAGAAGTGCTAATCCTACTAGGCTATTAATCTCTATATAAAACATGGAGCATACGGGAAGGCGCGACACCTTACCAATAAGTTTGTAGAACTCCTACGCGATTACCATGACGGAATATCCGTAACTTGCGAGAAAGGTGTACAGACGGATCCTCTACCGTATCAAGAATCGTCAGCTTGGAGCTCAGATCCTTCTGCCTGTGAAAATCGACCGATGACTTATGAGCTTTTGGGATCCGAATCGGTACCGCCGGCTACCACTGAGCAGACGCTCATGTCACTGGATATCGTTTGTATTGTACTATGTCCCCTATTTGTGACTATATGCTGAGTATTTGCTTTGTGAACGAACGTAGGTTGATTTAGCCTCGATTTTGAAAAGTTCTCAAGTCATGTCGTCTGAAGTTCAATTCAATGCGCTGCTCACCGCAATGATGAACATTATTCTCGAAAATTCAGGTGCAGACTGTGGTGCTATCATTATTCGCGACGATAAGTACGGTATATGTGCCTATGGGAGCCAGCAAGAAAGTGCAACGACATATGATCCCCCGAAAGCGCTGTCCGAGGATGACGATTTGATATCGAGCCGAATCGTCAATCATACTATCCATACCGGCGAAAGTATTTTTGTTGAGAACGTTGAAAAGGATACCCGTTTTGCTGTCGGTCCATGGTTTGACTGTACCAAGAGAAAGTCAGTAATCTGTATGCCTATCATTCACAAAGTCTCCACGGTGGGATGCCTGTTTATCGAAGGCGCTGTAGGAATTTTTACTCGTAGGCATATTACGGTATTAAGCCTTTTATGCCAGCAAATGGGTATCTCCATCAGCAATGCTTTTTTATTCAAATCCGTGCAGAGGGTTACTATGGCGAATATGAAGTATGTGTTCCAAGTTGCCAAAGTTATACATTCTCATCACCATTATGTTAGAATGATTGAAATGCAAAAGCACGCATTGGAGGAATCTCGGAAGAGCAAAGAGGCTGCTGACCGTGCAACAAGATTACGAGAAATATTTCTCGCGAACATGAGCCACGAAATTCGTACCCCATTCTCTGGCTTTTACGGAATGATATCTCTACTTTCAGAAACGAAGTAGGTTGATACGATATGTTTTCGTAATGTATACGTCCGCCGAATTAATTGACCCGCTGTCATAGACTAGACGCTGAGCAACGAGATCTTGTACAGACGGCGAAAGAGTCTTGTGAAATGCTTTTACAGCTTATCGATGATCTCTTGAATTTCTCAAAGTTGCAGGCCGGAAAAGTGGCATTAGATCTATCTCCTGTTATTGTGGAAGATGTCATTGCGGATGTAATCGAAATGCTCATTGCTTTGGCGCTGAAAAAAGATATCAACATCATATACAGTGTCGCGCCTGACGTACCAGGAGTTATAATGGCGGATGGAAATCGTTTGAGACAGTAAGTTTCGAGTAGTATGTAAGTATTCTCGTTCGCAGAAAATTAAAAAGCACTTCTTATACAGAGTGATTATCAATCTTCTCGGTAATGCGCTAAAATTTACGCATAACGGCGAAATCAAAATTCAGTGTTCATTGGACAAGCATGTTCTTCCTTCTGGTGGGAAGATATCACTGTTGTTCGAAGTCATTGACTCTGGTATTGGGATTACTGAAGAGCAACGAAAGGTATTATTCGCTCCATTCTCACAAGTGGATGGGAGTACGACGTAAGTTTAATATTTTTGAAGTTATGAAATAATGGGACTCAGGCAACGTAAATACTTAGTAGAAAATATGGTGGTACCGGCCTTGGCTTATCAATATGCCTTCAGCTTGTGCAGCTGATGTCTGGAAAAATTAATGTCCACAGTGTCCCAGATCAAGGCTCAAATTTCCATTTTACAATATCTACGTCGCGTGTACATGCCCAGGCTAATAGGCGGGAGCATATTATAACGGGCCTATTAAAAGATTTGGAAGACATCCGGATCCTAGTCGTCTGCAAACATAGAAGTACTGTCGCAATGGTTCAGCAACTATTGCCGGGAATCATGGTGGATTCCGCGCATACTCAAGACGATTTTCTCGGCCTCCAGTCAACTAATTATCACGCTGTCATTGTTGGGCTATTCTTGATGAACGATCCTGATTTTACGACATGGGCGGACTTCCTTGATCGATTCTTGAAATGTTCCAGATGCGTTGTAGTTATGCATTACCCTACCGGATCTATGAATAATGTTGGAAAAAGCCAACTAACACTCGATTCCGGGTGCAACAATGACAGTTATATTATTCACAAGGATCGCATACCACCTAACAACATAAAATCGAGTGTATCCGGCGCCAATAGACAACTGTCAAGTCTACGAACAATTTCCCGTGTATCAGTTCCTCTCCGCCGCATGAATTTGTTGCAGACACTTGTTGAATCACTACGGAAGCTGGCGGAGACAACAAATCCTATATCGAGACCTCTCAATACACCGCGATCTGACCTACCAGCTCGAATTTCGAACTCTGAAGGCAGCAAGAAACCATTGGATGATCTTGTGACTTCGGAGGAATATGCTGTCTACAGTACCCAGTATATACTTGCTGCAGAAGGTATTGATTGTCCCCACACTGTTGGAGAATTTTCACTAATTATCACCTCGAATATTTCGTGTATAATCTATAGATAATCCTGTTGCGCAAAAAGTGCTTTACAAGCAGCTGACAAGGTTAGGGTTTACCGTTATATGTGCGAACAATGGGCTGGAAGCCGTCGAAGCTTGGTCAACACATCCACCAAGCCATTTTAAAATGGCTTTCTTTGATAATCATATGCCGAAGGTAGAACGAAAATAGAGTTTTGTCTTCGGAAATAGAATAGAAAACTAAATCACTTATGATAGTGCGACGGTGTTGAAGCTGCAACACGAATAAGGAAGATAGAAACGACCAAAGGAGGAGCTATTCGTCTCCCTATTGTTGCACTTACCGCAGATATCCAAGAAAGCACTCGGCAAACATGTATGAATGCTGGAATGGACGAGTAAGTGCTTTAATTTTACATAGCTTCAGTGAAATTATTCTAACAGATTTCATTTGTATATAGCTTTCTGACGAAACCTGTGAGCAAAAAGTTGCTAGTGGAAACACTACGTCGTTTTTGCTATACCAAATGAATCTAGTTCCCATCAATTGCTGATACGGATTTGCAATTACTTTATACCATTACTTATGCTCGTGTATTTTTGAACTGTTCAATAGTATATCCTAATTAATTATTTTGCGACTTTTCGCCTACGTACTTACATAGTTGGCAGTTATAAGTTCTACTTAGTAATACGTAATGTATGATGGTCGCCATTGTGTATTAATAAGCGTCTTGAAAGTGAAATGAGAGGATAAAAGTTGACACTGTACTGTGGCGTAACTTTATCGATGATCTCCCTGAGCTCTTTTGCATTCGTCAAAAAGATGTTAAAGACCGCCCATGCATTGGACTCCTCGATTTTCTCACGACACCCCGTAAATGTCTTGGAACACATTCTTTGAATGGAACAAATTATCATCAATAAAATAGGAGTTTAACTTTTATGATATGTACTTCCTCCGTTCTGGATAAGCAAAAGAAAGCATAAATACTGTTCTATCATCAAAACACACAGTACATACCAGTGGACTTTGATGATATAGTTCAAAAGCTATTATTTATATCCAGGAGTTATTAGACCTACCCCTATAGATAATAGGCCTCTGGCTTGCGGAATTACGCGCCATTTAAGTATTACAAAAAGTTTGGAGGGGCTATGCTTGAAAAAAAAAAGCAGGTCTGTGTGATAAGGAATAGTAGACACCGGAAATGAATCTGTCATACCAACTAAAAACCCTGCATGGCCAGACATGTCATGTGTGAGTCACTCTACGGGAATCGGATAGGCTTTGATTGCCTTCGTAGTTCGGATATGTTTTCTGTAGGTTACTGCACCAGCGACATCGTATGATGTGTTTTATGTTGTACTTTTGCTTGTCACCGATTACTGAACTTACATACTATCTGTGAGTGGGTCACTCATTTAAACCACCTTACTGAGAATGCGGCATTTATATAAATCTTTTCTATCCGTGATAATCTCAACAGCCACAACACCACCCCTCCTCAACGATAGACAATAGAGCTCTTCCCTGATTCATACATTCCTACCTTGTTATCTTTACTATCTGTGCTTTATATTCGTCTGCTATTAAGAGAAGGAGAGATTTATGAGATATAAGTATAGTATGGTTTCGGGTAAGGTAGGTATAGGTTGTATACGTTGGTTTGGTGTAGAGTTTAGGGTTTATACTTTCGCCATTCATACCTACTATGATTTGGTGGCAAAGCTACGTGAGTCAATCCTGTTGGAAAACGTTGATTAAGACTTGTGTGGATGGTAAGAGGGGACTTTAAGGCTAGCCCAACAATGTGGGGGTGCGAGATTCAGCAATTATAGAGACAGGTAAGTGACGAGTCTCAAGTAATTGCTGATTATTATGTGGAATCATCACTTTAGATCATAAATGCTTATTCTCGAGGGATTGGATCATTGGCATAGTTGTAAGGCACATTAACCACTGTGACAATTAGGGTTATGTGGGTTTTACAAGTATACGCACGGTTATTATGATAAACGCATGTCAAGAACAGGAATGTGACTGTAGATCGAAAAATGCATCTACCTGGGTATGTACTTCAAGACGGCGGTTTTTGGTCAGCATATACCAAAGGTATACCTCAATTGTGATTTTCTTCTTCTGAAATTATCAAACAATATCCTGAAAATATGATGGCGTTGAGGCTACCAAGAACATTAGACAAATCGAATCTGAGAATCGTCAAAAGTATGACAGGCTTACAATAGTTACTCGCATCGCTGATAACAAGCCAGCGCTCGCGAGATTTATATGAATGCAGGGATGAGTAAGTAATAAACACAATGTTGTAAGCTCTTGCGCGCGTATATATTCACTATATTTTATAGAGTTACCTTACTAAACCCATGAACCATAAAATACTTGCTGAGACATTAAGGCAATATTGCTTTGATCCATCTGTACAATGATCTGCTACCAGTTTGTTATTCTTCACTTATCGTTTATACGAATTGCTCTCGAAAGAAGCTTAGTTGCTTAGCTTTTTATTTCTGCCTGTGGTATTGCGATAAATACGGCGATATGATCCTGCTCACATCTGAGCAGGAGCACCCTTTAAATTAAGACTATAAAATATGATGTAGTTTGCATCGCACAAAATTTTATATTCTATGTCAATGCGCTTCCTTACAACAGTATCGCCTTAATATTTCGGCAAGTAGCTGGTGGTTCATCGGTTTAGTGAGGTAGCTGTAAAGAGTGTGGCATTTAGAAATAAGTACGCGAATGATAATCAAAGACCTTGCGCTGTTACTTACTCATCCATTCCAGCATTCATACATACTTTCCGGGCGCTATCTTGAATATCAGCAGTGAGTGTTACAATTGGGAGCCGTTTGTGCTGATTGTCTCCCTCAGATTCTATCTTCCTGATTGTCTTAGCAGCTTCAACACCGTCGCACTATTATCTCCCTTTTTTAGTAACTACAGTATACGGTAGAGATATATATTACCTTCGGCATATGATGATCAAAAAATGCCATTGCAAAATAGCCAGGAGGATGACGCTTCCAAGCTTCAACAGCTTCCAGACCGTTATTGGCACAGACAACTTTGAAGCCCAAACGAGTCAATTGCTTATACAGCAGTTTTTGAGCCACTGGATTATCTGTTAAATATAGTTAATATATGATGAGGATTTGAAAATAACCTTACCTTCTGCAGCAAGTAAGTTCAATGTTTTGTATCTAGCACGTTCATCTGACGTTACATATTCTTGTGAAAATTTTCGTCCTTCTGCACTAGCTTGTGCTGCTAGAGCAGGCCGTGGGGTGTGTGGTGGAGCGGTGGTTTGGTGAAGCATATCAACTAGTACTTTTAATAACGTGATACGCCGTAGTGGAATAGCTATACGGACAATTGCTCGCTGTTGGGTGGAATGAAAAATGCCTGTAGTTGTTTTTATCGTCACTGGAGAGGTCGTTGACTGAGCGGAAGGTGTTCGTTTCCCATTATGATCGGCAGTACTATTCTTAGGTTCAATAATCAGTTGGTTTTCTCGGATTGTGCTTCCAATAGCCCCAATCGGGTAGTGCATTATGACAACACATCGAGTCTTCGCTAAAATCTGATGGATATGGGCTGCCCATGAACTGAAATTGGGGTCGTGCGCCAGGAGGAAACCAATGATAACAAAGCTGTAGTTGTCTGCTTTCCGAGAAGCAACTTCGTCGATGGAGCACGCGCCGTCCACTGGAATTCCTGGTAGCAACGCTTGTATCATATTTACTGTTGAGGCATGATTATCAATGACGATTACGTTGGAGTTCCCAAGTTCGCGTAAAAGCCCGGTTGCCAATGTATCGCGCTTTTGTTTCTGGTTTCGAGCTTGTGACACGCAGATAGAGAAGTGAAAGTTTGAGCCTTGCGATGGCACACTGGTGACATTGATTGTACCACACATTAGCTTGACTAGTTGCATGCAAATGGATAGGCCCAACCCGGTTCCGCCATATTTGCGTCTGTTATGTCGTTAGCTTAGGTGACCAAATTCCTCCTATGACTATACTCACGTAGTACTACCATCAACTTGGGAAAATGGTAGAAACAATACCTTGCGCTGCTCATCAGATATCCCAATACCGGAATCAATTACCTCAAACAACAGTGGTATTTTGTCACCGTTGGATCCGGTATCACCATAATTTTCTTTAACGAAGCACCGCAACTTGATTTCGCCTTGGTGTGTGAATTTAATCGCATTCCCCAGAAGGTTGATAATAACTCTAAAGAGTTCAGATTCAGCGACGTTTAATTATCAGAGCGAGTTGGCACTTACTGTCTCAAGCGGTTTCCATCAGCCATTACTACAGATGGAACCTCCGGAGCAACGGTATAGGTAATATTGATGCGTTTTTTAATTGCCATCGCTATCAGCATCTCCACCACATCCGCAATGACATTTTCCACTATAACAGGGGAAACATCGAGTGACACTTTGCCAGCTTGTAGCTTGGAAAAGTTTAACAGATCGTCAATAAGACGTAATAACATTTCACAGGATTCTTTGGCTGTATGAACAAGATCTCGCTGTTCAGAATCTAGTCTAGATAAAAATCATCATGATTAATCATGCCTCAGCCATCACTGACAAGGATAGTCAACACTTACTTAGTTTCTGCAAGCAAGGATATCATTCCATAAAACCCTGAAAATGGTGTACGAATTTCATGACTCATGTTGGCCAAGAATATTTCACGCAATCGTGTTGCTCGATCTGCTGCTTCTTTGCTCTTTCGCGCATCCTCAAGTGCTTGCTTTTGCATTTCAATCATTCTATCATAGGCATGTGAGTATCATGTTCTATGTTTAGTATTATCAAATAATACCTCATGTTCGCCATAGTGACGCGTTGCACAGATTTGAATAAGAAGGCGTTGGTGATGGAAATCCCCATCTGTTGACATAAAAGTCCCAGGACAGTGACATGTCGCTGTGTAAACACGCCCACAGTGCCTTCGATCAACAAGCACCCGACGATATTACATTTATGGCTGATTGGCATGCATATGACTGACTTTCCCCCCGTACGTTCAAACCAGGGACCTACAGCAAATCGAGGATCGTGTTCAATGTTGTGGATAAAGATGCTTTCACCGGTATGAATGGTGTGGTTCACGACGCGACTTGGAACTAGTTTGTCATCATCTGACAGTCGCTTTGGTGGATCAAACGTGGTTGTACTCGCCTGTTGACTCCCATACGCGCATATACCATATTTATCATCTTTGATAATTACTGCTCCACAATCGGCCCCAGAGTTTTCAAGGACAATGTTCATCATGGAAGTCAAGAGACTATCGAATTTAACTTCGGATGACATGACCTGAGAGCTCTTTAATATGGATGCCATGTCAAGCTAACATGTCGTATAAATTAAAGTGAATAAAACTATTCTTTCTTTCGCACTTACGATATCCAATGTCATCAATGTTTGTTCTGTACTAACTGGCGGTATAGATTCCCCAGTATACGTTTCGCTGGAAAGGATGTTGCTGTTAGGGCGGCTCTCATCTTGCTGGGATGACGATTCGATACTCCATAGAGATTCCTGGTGAAATGGCATCGGGTCTGTTTGAATACCAGTTTCAACTGTGTCTCGTCTTGTATCGTCAAAGTCGCATAGCAAGCTACTGAATTTTGTGCTCACATGTTGTGCTTTTCCGTAAGAGCCGTGGCATGTATATAGCTCGATTGACTATCGCAAAGTGTTAACTCTTGTCTAAGGCTGACAGTCAAACGATACTTACCTTTTTTATGAAACCATAAGCGAAATTGCGTAAGCCGACACGCTCATAAAAAGCACCTGCGTACTCATGAATAACGCACAGCTCCAGGTACCACGACCCTGCGCGTGCTTGATCAATTGCATTATCATATAGGCGGCTGACTGTGGATATATCGAAAGGTTTTTCTAGACCGACAAGTTCTGCTTCAACGAGAGTCCAGTACATTAAATAATTTATAGGGGTATGGACAGCCCACTCGTATATCAATTTCTGGTTGATCTTGACTTGATTGAGATACTTCTGGCAGTTTTCTTTGTCCCCGTGACGTATCTTTTCAACTAGGGCCAACGAAAAATAAAAGAGCATCATGCGACCATGCCTATGGCAAGGATGACCATCGATCGTTTCGAAACACCTGTAACCGGTTTGGATTGCGGTGTCGACATGACCGTAAAGCGTCAATGGTATCATTTTGAACGACTCGTACCAGTTCAAGGGCAGCTCTGGGTTTGGGGTATGCTTGCAGCTCTCGGAAAGAAAATGGGTATCGTTAAATCCGTCATCGCCGTCAAAAACATTCGGTGTGTCGATGTATGTTTGTCCTTGGAGAGCTTTTATGGAACGAATAATGCACATGATTAAGCTGTTGTGATCGACAGTTGGCGACCAAGAATGTATATCTTCAAAGGATGCCTCCGCCTCGCGAAGCGTATCGTTTAGGTTGTATCCAGTAAAAAACATTGCCAATGGGGTCCACACCAAACAGAATGCTCCGTAGATCCGATCACCAGCCGAAGTAGACAAGTCCATCGCGGTATTAATATAGTAGAACGACTCTTTCTGGTGGTACTTCCAGTGAAGCGCAAATGCAGGGTAAAGACAGTATGCTCGTCCTTTGTCTATAGCATTTGCGTATTTATCGGCTAGAGCCAATCCAGCGCGAGCAAGTCTCTGTTGCATACGTAGAAATGCTAAGTACGTACACTATGATGAACGTGAATTTTTCAATAGTCTTACCTCTGCAAATGCATACTTTTTGAAAAGATGAGCGTATCCAAGGCCACATGTCATGCAAGCGCTCCCCACAGAGCTTGTTGGCCCTTTCTCTAACGATATGTTGATTACTCGACACGCCCAGTAGAATAGCTCCCGCTTTCTATTACTCCAATAGGATGCGGCAACCCTGTAACGATATCACTTATTTTCATTTCATACAAAAAAGCAGATCACAACCAAGACTTACATTTCGTCCATGACTCCGAGAGATGCCTTCAAAACGTCATCATCACATACTTTAAGATTTAAAACACCTTCTTCTCCCAGTTGCTCAAAAGTCTTTTCAGCTTGGTCGAATTCACGGGCTAGCGCTTCATCGCTGATATCCATTCTGGCCCTCTCATCTCCTAGTTCATCGAGGCATCGTAAAAGTGTATCACATCCCTCCTCGTGCATTTGGCATGCAAAGTAAAAAGAAGCTTGTATACGGTAAGCTGGTACTCGATCCAAGGGCTTCCGAGCGTTCTGGAGAACAGTTTCCAACAGGCCCTCTGTTTTTTCATGTTCGCCTGCTACCCAACTAAGGGCTGCAGCATTCGTATATAGTCTCAGAGTAGCATCGAAGTGTCCATCATCCCACTCATCCTGAGGATCCCCAAGCGTGATAGCACACATGTAGTATGCGAATGCCATGCTATGAGCACCCGCTGATTGACCTTTTGACCCTGCTTCGATCATGACTTCTCTGTATATATGCTTGTCTTCCATAGAAAATAGAATATCTTGGCATTTCAGCAAGTGGTCGGCGATCAGAAATGAATCGATGACTTCCTCTATAGAAGCATGATTAGTAATTCTCTAGTGCGTATTAACCATAAGCAATATACCGTTCATTAAGTGTTGAGCGATAGTCAAATGCATGTGTTTGCGCATTCCCGGGTCCGCAAGCTCTCCAGCTGCCTGTGATATTCTATCGTGGCACCATTTAAATTCGTCACCGCCAAGGGGCATGATATATCCCTCATGTAGAACTGCCTGTAATCCGCTTATCGGATCACAGGTAGAATCGCCAGAATGAGAAGTCGTCGGTGAAGAGGAGCTTGTATCCATCTGGTAAGAACTTGAACGTATTACGGATGGATCCATGATATTCTTCACGCTGTCACTGTCGTGGCTACTGCTAGTGCTAGTGCTGTCATCTGCTGTTGCTGGATGACTAAATGTTATGCCTGGTTGAAACGATGCCTCGAATGCAGCCGCGTCGCTGGTGATGCTGCTCTCGTCGTCATCCGAGACCCTTTGTTTGGCAGTGCACTTGGTGTTCTTCGGGATCCCTTCTGATATCATCAAACTTTTTACAGTTTCCCACGTAAAGGTGTCACCAACATACGATGCCCACTTGAGGAATGATTGTCCTGCCGGTGAAAGTTCGCGTAATCGAGCAATCATAAACGATACATCCAATTGTGAGTCCATATTCGCATGATCGAATATGGATGCCTCTTCAATCTCCCTAAGACCATAATCCCATGCATTCTTCTCCCAGTTGAAATAGATCAGCTTCTTACGCTCGAGCGTCTGCATTAGCTGTGTGGTATAAAATGCGTTTCCTTGTGTTTTTCGGAAAATGATGTTGGCGAGTGGAATGATCGATTCCCTGTCCGAATCGCGAGGTCTGTGGAGAGTGTCGCATATAAAGTCGATAAGCGGATCCATGCTAAGTGCATCGATTTTGATCAAGTGCATATCGGCGATCTTGTTTTGCAACAATTGAGATAACTTTGCGGTAATCTCCTGATCACGGTAAGATATAAAGACCAGAATGTTTACGCGTGCCATGATCAAAGATTCCATCAATTCCAAGGATGGGTCATCTGCAGAATTAAATATACGTGTAAATAACATTACCACTGATTATCGCGCGACAGTTTCTATACCTGCTTGATGTAGATCGTCCAAAAACTATATGCAAAGATACAGTCAATTTGTAATCTACAATAAGTCTATAGGTGCTGTGCAATTACCAAGGTTATCATGCGCCAATGTGTAATCGCCCGGATCACTTCTACGAATACTTTGTGGAATCTAGTACGTAGCTCAATATTGTCCATCTGGACCTTGGAGAACTCTGCTGTATTTTCCTTGGCTCGCAACAATGGCTTAAGCTCCGGGATAAAGTCGATGAGAAGACTTATATTCTGAAAATGTGTGCCCAAAAACTGCCTTAGATGTTGGTAGAACATCTTGATCTCTTCCTCGGATTCGGCCAGAATCTGTTGTAGAATTTGTGATAAGGACTTTAGGATGGTGATGTATGGCACTTTGTTTCTCGAATCGAATTTCCCTACGGCAATGTAACTAGTCAAGTGCTTTAGACCACCTCATCGACTGAAATAAACAAAAATCTACCCATTACGCCGCGCCATCTGCTGTACTGTACTAAGCAAAGTCGACTTTCCTAAATCAACGTTATTATTGATGGCAACAGACATTGAGTCAACGAGTTACCTATACCACCAGGCCCATATAAACCAACAACCGTTGCAATTGCTTTCCCGTTTTTTGAAGCCTTGAGACTGGTTGCACTTGAAACATCACTTCCGTCAAAGCCTCCACTGTTGCAATACCTTGTGGAGCTTGAATTACTGTCGCCATTACTCTCATGTTCGCAAGCATCGTTCATTTCTTCGGCACAATGCTCCGTTGCTTGATTTCCAGATATAGGAGTACCAGTAGGGGTAGCCTTCGACTGAGTGCGTCGTACAGAAACTTTATACAAGCTAGCACAGCGTTCGATAAGGAACTGCATATGTGAAATTGTGTCTTGTCGACCATATATGTGCTTAGGTAATGTAAATACGGAAGCAATATCATTTTGAGCAAGTGGAAAAGATGGTATCAACTAAAGAGAGAGCCTTAATAAACAAATAATCAGGGTGGCGCACACTGTGTACGCACCTCTGCGGATGGCTCGTCTCCGGCCATATTTAGTCGTTTGAGACATTCTTTTAAATCGTGGCGGACACCGCGCGCACTGCTGTATCGATCATCAGGTGCCTAGAGTTGGGCAGTATGAGATAAGAGTACCCGTTGCGTGTTTACGCGGGGATTATACCTTGCTTGTCATTTTTTCGATGATCCGTGACAGAATCTCGGGCACATCGAGCTGCAATTCATGCACCAACGCGATTTTGCGACTCAAAATGCCGTTGATGATGTCCAAAGGGCCACCATCGTACGGGTTACGTCCAGTGAGTAGAATAAAGAACACGATGCCGAGCGAGTAGATATCGGACCGATGATCAGGGATGTAGGTTGTGCGTCCCGTTTGTTCTACACATTGGACGGTGAGCAACTAGAACTTTCATGGTGCTTCATCCTACTTGCATACCAGGGCTCATGTACACCAAAAGGCTCTGTAATATTCCCACCAGCTCTTTGTTCTTGGCCGTTCGTCGCCACCCTTCACTAGTCAAGTACGTTTCGAAGGATTTTGGGCCTGACCCGAAGTTCCACAGCTTGACTGGGCTTCCGTCGGTCCCATCCCACTGGAAACTCGATAGCCGGATCTCATTGTGAACGACGCCGAATTTATGAATGTAATCTAGGCAGTTAGTGCATTTGATCGCAAATCGTAAGAAAGTGTACAAGTCGTAGGTGGGAGCCGCAGTTGTCTGGTCTAGGAGGCCATAACCACTGCGCTTTTTGCCTTTACTGTTCACTTGGCGTATCCAGGAACGGTAACCTTCAGTTGAAAATCCATTGTTTGAAAATTTGGGTGAAAAGTAGTCGTCGGGATGGTACTGCTGGCTGTGGCCCTCGTCAGCGTAAATGGCAACAGATAAGCCAGTGGGTAAAACATGCAATTCCAATGGCCGGACTGGATATACTTGGTAAGCATGATCCATACTGTTTCATCATGCCTGTGACACCAACTTACCAACGAAGGTTTTGCCATCTCTGTAATGATAGAGCTTCTTCATGACATAATACTCGCGCTCAAATCGCTGCGAGCTGGTGGATACTTTGGCCACAACAGCGCTCTTGCTGCTGATCCTGAAGCACAATATTACCAAAGAACTACCTTTAGGTACAATCAGGCAATCTGTTTGTATAGCAACTACCTATATCCGTAAATAATGTCGGTATTTTCACCGTGTGCCAGACTTCGAATTGACCCGGCTTTAAAATGATACCCAGGGATATGAAGAGTGCTGGTAAGCATGCTAGCTATTCCCATCGAGCCAGTAGTTAACGAGCTGCCTGACTCCGAGTTGGACATTGTGCGGATACTGCTAGCGTCACAGAAATATTTTTCAGATTTAAAACAGTTAAAAAAGTATGTCTGATCGCGGGAAGAGCAGGGTACGTTTTGTTAAGGATGCGTAAAAAGGAGTCGCGCGCGGAAGAGGTAGTACTAGTGTAATTAGATGAATAGGTGATGGCTCGGTAGCATAAGGAGGGCTGCAGGAGCAATTTTGGGTGTGTGTGGCTGTATCAAAGCTCAAATCTGGATCGAGGCTATGATATAATACTATCATGATACCCAGATGAGCCCCGCATTTTGCAGCTGTACCATTATCAATGGTGGCTGTGAGGAGCCATCACGGTGTCTTCGAGTCTCTATCAGCAGCAGCAAGAATAGTATTATGCTCCCCGTAGCTTAAATATTACACTTCTCGCAAAAGGAAGAGCTTGATGATTGAAGGCTTTACTGAATAAAAGATTCACTGCAACATGGAGAACCTGAATAGAATGTATTTTATATAGATTTAATTGCGCATGCTGCATTGTACAGATCCAAAACAGGGCAAAGATCACCAGAATTTCTACTAAAAGAAAGTACCCAGTGTTGTTCGATCGAACTTGTTCTTTGCATCGAACTTTTTGATTTAAATTAATTGTAATATTTAGAACTGCCTTCATTTATTCCCGGGATATGTATACAGATTCAGCAGGGATAGTGCTGTAGGATCCCAAGGCTCCGTATGGTCCTGATAGTATACGATTATTGCACGAGAACAACGATCACCCTGACACATTTTCCCATGCATGGACACCTTAACTTTTCATTCTACAATGACTATAATAATGGTAATATGCACTATGTTTTAGAGCAGATGCTGTGGAATAAGCGCGATGTCGAATATACACAAGATCTTATTACTGCGACTCCTCTTCTCATCAGTAAAGTTCATTGAATCGCACCCTGTCGGGATAGGCACGCCGCAGCCCGAACAGGAAAAACACAACCTTAATTGTTCCCTGTATTCAAAATCAAAGAATCCCCCTATGCATTTTCCTAGAACCCTACTTCTGTGAATACATTGGAACCCTTTTCATCCACTTGGATCGAGTCAAAACCCCCTCTTCAACACTTGTGCTATTAGCTGGACAACTCTTTTTTATTTCTTCTTCGGACTTGGAAGAGAGATAGAGCGAAGTTCCTGGCCCTGCTTGTACAGTTCACGCCACGCAAGTATATATCTTGTACATAAGTTAGACTCTTTCGCTCATTATTGCATTTCATGCATATATCAACATACTTTCTCTGCTTTGTTGGAATGCCGAAATCATTTCTCAGGGTGCGGCTGTTAGTTGTGAAGAGGCTCTCCCAGGTCTACGGGGCGCGGTTAAGTATAGTTCACCACCTAGGTAGCTTTCAAGTCTCTACCTCAAATTTGCCAGCAAACTCATCGCAACCACGGCCAATCTTGGTCAAGAAGTCATTCACGTCTTTAACATTACCTAGGCGCCATTTTATCGCGTAAGTGTAACAGCCGTTAATGTAATGTAAATGAAGTTACCTCTTGGTTGGGGAACAGCCGCTGCAGCAGTGTGTGAGAATCGCACACCTCGGATCGCAAATGATCTTGCTGCTCCAAACATAACGGAAAGAATAATCGAGCAAAATTGACAGCCAGGCTACAAAACAACATATGTGTATTGAACTCCGCTTCCTCAGTGAACAACTGTGTCCTATACTAGGTTTTGTATCAGCGAACGGTATACTCGGAAAACCTAGTTACATGTTTTAGGTTGACGCATCCAACCTACCTGAATTATAACAGAGAGTGATGGTACAACGCTAGGACGAAGAGAGCCGTTAATAATAATATACGTACATAGCATCACTGCAAAAAGTCTTTGGGTGAGGTGGTCAAACATAAGCTTTTTAACCACTTGTACTACCATTTTTAGTAACTCAAACGGTTAAAAAGTTTATGTTTAACCACTTCCACCAAAATTCACCCAAAATTATTTGCAGTGCGCACTAAGCGTTCATAAGTGGTACAGAGAGAAAATGGTGTGTAAATCCGATCATAGCGCGAATAACTTGTAAGACAGTAAAGGTTCATGATGCGTCCAACAGCATAGGAAGTTTAGTCAAGAGACGGTGGCCAAGTCCGAGTCGTTTTAATTTCGCAAGATCTATACAGATACTTGCATCGTCATCACTTCTCGACGGATTCATTACAGTGCACGTGTGGTATGCATGTGTGGCTATTATTAATGGACCGTAAACCCCTTATCCTTCTAATTGACTTTCGACAGAATGCTAATAAAGTGTATGGATGACAGCACGTAATGCCCTGATCCAGGTAAACGAGATATGAAAATAACCCTAGTATATATAAGCATTCTGTGTACTTATTTGATCTAATGTCCGGCCCTAGTGTAATCTATCTGTAGTCTGTGGAGTACAGACCTAGGATATTTGAGCAATTGGCGAAGGGAAAGAACAAACCAGGCCACTTTTCGCGATTGGCGTTGCTTTCCTTTCTTTCAAGCAAACAACTCGTTTCTTCTCAGTACATAAAAGTGAAAGCTATTTACTTTACGCGAGAGAATCCGCTGAATACATATGAGCTCACATTCACTATGTTTTACTGGGTAAACCAGGATTAACCTCCCCCATCACACCCCGCCGGTTCTTTTGCTGCTGTATACCAAACAGCATTGCATTCGCACTGGTTCCGGTAACGTCAAAGTCTATGGATGCCAGACCTGATTCTCATCATGCTATTTTGAAAGACTTTTGCAATCAGTCGATACTGGCAACGTAAGTCACAGAGACACATATATCAGATACTCCTTCGTGAACTGGGGCGGCTGCCAAAAAAAATCTCTCCGTGTGACCAGATCCCTGGATCTTCGTTTCATGTCTCCGGCCGAGACGGCTTCAGGACCTGCGCGCATACTCAGGATTTTGCTCGGCGCAGGTAAATCGAGAAGATTACACTGACTCCCATAAAAGGGCGGTTGTCAGCAATATGTCCTGCCATTGCTTCGTGAGGTGATAAGCTTGAACTTCTTCGTGCCGCTGTTGGTTAACTCAACTCAAGTTTCCGCAAGAGAGAACTCCTCGTGGGAAGACGTTACGTGACAAAACCGGTATGTCTATGCGTAATTCGAAGTAAAATATTTGTTTGTAGGTACAAGCATGAAAGTTGCCCAACTACATATGAGCTCGATATAGGCCTTCAGGCTTCAACCTTGACACAATATTAAAACTCAATTGCCTGTTTCAGTTTCCCTTTCCTGTACGTACCACTCTTTCACAGGCGCTACCATTTTGCAATTCCACATCATATTCTCTTTGCTGTTTGCTTGATCATTAAAGACGTATTACTGCCAAAACTATGCCGGACCCAACAGAAGTAACTTTTTTTTTCGTGTCAAACGCAACATCAACTCACAGGTGCCTGTAGGTCGCAGTCGCGTTTCGTGCCATCGCGCACAATGTTGAACGTATGGCACAAAGCATGAAAAACGTCGCATTGTTGCTTGGTAATGATGATAACAAGAAGAGAAAGCGTGAGGTGAAGCTGTCCGATCCGCTGAAGCCAGAAAGACCCCAAAGCGCGTACAACCAGTTTGTCAAGGACAACTTTCGTCGGCAAAGTACAGAAGACAAGGGCACCAACCGCGAAACGCTGGCTGCCTTGGGCCAAAAATGGAAGCAGCTAGTTGACAACGATAAAACGGTATTTGTAGCATCACGAATCGCGTATGTCCTACTTACATGGCACTGTAATCTTGAAGCACTACCAGGAGTTAGCCGCACAGGACAAGCAAAGATACGAACGCGAAATGAAGGAGTTTTTAGTCTACCGCCAGCAGCACCCCTTCGACCCCGATACTGAAGGAATGTCGGCGTTGTCACGCAAAAAGCAGCGAAAGCTTGCATACGCATCGGACCCTAGTCCCAACGTTGAAGACATCAATGAACAGCCCGAAAGCGCTAATGAGGATCAAGTGCCGGTGCAGGAGCCACAGCAATCTCCGCCCAAGGTCTCAATGGTAAAAACAAAGCCAACAAAAAAGAAAAATAACAAGAAGACGAAAAACAAGAATAAGAACAAGCAGAAGAAGCTAAAGAAGGCATTGGCGGCACGCAAATAGTTATGCAGAATTGTACAGTAGTCATTGACGGCATTAATAAAACACAATGTTATTCTGGGTCGTGTATGATACCCTTTCCATACTGAATGGGCTTAACACGTATACAGTTTGCATGAGATCGCCCTTCTTGGGCTATGGCAGCGTTGCCGGGAAATTGATGGATTGAACAACGACAGTCAAGGTATAAGGGAGACAGAACAGCGTGAGTATCCATTGGACAAACCTTTCCCCCATCACTGCAGCAGGAACAGGCCATTCCTAAAACTAACATTATCGCTCCAAGCAAACAAATCAGCAAGATCAAGTTCATTATGTATCAGCGGCTCCCAGTAAAAAAATCCAGAAGATATTGCAGTAACGTATATGTTGAATCAATATTACGGTATGTTGCGGGACGATCGATTATAGCAATAGCAACCATCACCTCCCGAACATGACCTCGGGCTTTCATTCCCAATTTGCCGTTTTCACGTCCAAAGTCAACCATAACTTACACTATCCCATATTGTTCCTAGTCAGAACTGCACTACAAAAGACAGAACAGGCTCTCATCTAATTCAGTTTCATTGGTAGCATTACTGAATTTGTCTGCGAAATATGCTAATACATCATTGGAAGCCAACCGCTCCGTATCGCGCGCGTTCAGGTTTCGGAACATCTACTAGCACCTGATGAAGGAACATAGACAGATATAAGTTCTTTGGTTTCAAGAATGAATGCGTACAATTAGCGATAAGATCATCTGAATATTCATATATTTGACCAGACACATGGTATAGCGCCTAATTGTCCTGGCTCAAGCGCGCAATATAATCCTCCAGCAACTAAAGTGTCATGGAAATATCTGAATCGATACTTACCGCGCTAATGCACTTAATGTACTGGTCGTCTGTATCACTCGGTGATGAATGTGCTATATATAAAACACACGAATGTGTCCCGAAAGCAGCTGGCTATGATATTGCCGTTCTTTTTGTTAGACAGCAAGAGAATCTTATCCGCAATCTAGGGTGCCACCATATCCTTAATTTACCTTGGTCTATATATGCACTAAATAAATCAACAATTTAATGAAGAGTCCCAATCTACTGCCCGAAGATGCTTCCAACGTATACGCGGCTCATCCAGTGAAAGCCTTCCATATATAGGAAAGTACGAGTTGCCAGTTTTGAAGCCACACTTTTGTGCATGCCAAGAATTCGAATACACCTGGCGAAATTCTCCCATGCAGGAAACCGCTTCAACAAAAGCTGTGAGTTCGGACCGAGATACACGCACCGTGTAACAACAGTAAAAAAATTGACGCGAGCAGCATAATTTTTTATAGCAGCCCACGTTTTGTTTGTAAGCACAAGAAACCACCTTGGGATTTTGGTATTGGACTACTGTAAAAACAGAAATCAAGGGGTTGGTTGTGCATATCCGAGGGCAATGATCGCCTGAGTGCTGTGCTGTGCATTGACAGTACGACCAAGCCGGGGCATTCAGCACATACGTAGGATGAATGAATTACGATATCATGTCCTTAAAAAAAGCTCGCACTGAACATGCTTCAGATATCAGATCACTCGAGCCACTCGACCAGCTTCCTAAAATAAGCATCAACAAAGGAAGAAACGGCGATCAGCTGGTTCATCCTCAAAAAAGTCTAAACGAACCCCAAACAAGCCTTTCTTTTTCTCTTTCTTTCCGGTGTTTCACACACACATGGCGCAAGAAACTGTATTTCGGTGGCTGACTCCTTTAACATGGTTGCGAAAACTCCATGATATAAGCGCCAAACCTACGAATAGCGTTGCTCGTCTTTTAAGCAACAGCAGTAGCACCAGTGCAGATAGTTGCAAAAGTTGCATTCACGCATTACCCGCCCTTTCGACAGAGGTGGCGTTAGAAATATATGCGCACCTGGACGCAGTTACCCTTTACCAGCTGACGCTCGTCTCTCGTGAATATCGCCACACGCTAATCCAGCATGGTAGTATCTGGAACCCACTGGTTTTCGATCCACATATCCCGTTCGACGGAAAGCTGCTGGACAGCATTGTGTACTTCCTCGTCAGTTTCCAGCTGCACCTTCGGATCAGTTCCGCCCGATTCGACGGCACCGCTATCGAAGCCAGCGAATTAGAGATGGTGCTCCGCCGCCTGCCGTACGTTAGTGAGCTTTCCGTTGCTCAGTGTACACGAATCGACTGCTATCAAGTTTTGAACATGCTCAAGTCTGCACGCGCACGAACGGACAACGACTCGGTCATATCAGCTAGCAGCCAGACGGGTCAAGCCCCGTTTTTGCATCACCTCTCTATTGTGCATATGCGAGGTCTTTTCCCAAGCGAACGAGGTGTCAAATCTTATGCACAAGAGCTGTATGTTTACGGATCCATTAAAAAGCTGTTGCTACGCCAACGTCATAATGACTTGAGCGAGAGTCACTATGCCCTATACCAATTCTGGGTGATACTGCGCTCTCGGATGATGTTGATCGCTGGGGACAATGATTTCCGACCGCCCTGGCTACCCGACGAGCTCGTCCACTTTATCGAAACCACTGAACAGCAGGACGAATACCGGCCGATTGCGGACATCGAGCCTTGCCACCTTTGCCATAAAAACGTAACATCGATAGGATCTGCGGTGTGTAAAATTTGTGGCGTGTCGACTCCCAAATCATGTGCCCAATGTCAATGTCTCCAGTGCGCGAATATTCTTTGCCTGAAATGCTATCGTCAGTTTTGTGGCGGCAATACGAGTGTCAACCATGCTGGACAGGAAAACGAGCGGAATGCTGCGTTGCTGCCACTATCGGCAACGGCAGCGGCGGCGCTTGTGGCGATGGCTACAACGACAAGTGGACCGAGGCCTTACTGCGGTATGCCATGGCAAATGGTGCGCTGCCGGAGATGTCATATATCGCGACGTGTGTGTGGTTCGTCAGCATGCCAGAAACCATTCCTGACTTCCGAGAGAAGACTGTCTGAAAAATGGTATTGCAGCTCATGCAAGGAAAAACGAAGAAATGATCGCTGGAAGGCCAGGACACGGCTACTAAGACGAACGACTAGACCAAATGATGATTTTATCCAGTGGAACGACTAAGCAAATACTTTGAACATACCATTCCATACACTTAAGCTACAGAAATAAAATTTCATCGCGCACTGCGTCCCTCCAGCCACTCAGGCGATATTCTTAGTATGTAGTTTTGGCCAATAATGATAGCGCAAGAATGGAATTCTGACCAGTTGAAAGCTATAAACAAAGTACAAGAGAACATATTACTGAGTATTAGTTCAAAAGTTATAATTTATTTTTTTATGAGAGGTAATAGACCTCTTCCTAAAGGTATTAGTTCATTACCGGGTATTATACCCAATGACGTACTGTTTGTAGCTATCCCTTCACCACAGGTGGCTGAAGCTAAAAGCAAGATGTAGATAGGAATAAGAGCTCCAAAGTTAAAAAAGCGAAGCGACACACATCGGTATGGGATTACTACTGTCACTTGTTCCGAAAAATTGTCGATACAATGGACACTTTAAAAAGTATCATGTTTTACCACAATAATAATCCGATCTCTTCAAGTCAAATTCGTTGCGCGTCTACAACAATTACCAGTCTCCACCATGGCTCGGATGGTGGGACTCTCATTTCTGACGAACGGCAAGAAACCAAAGGATGATCATTGGAAAAGGTTGACATCCACCAACCCCTTGCACCGGGAGTATGGCAAAATGCGAAGAACAGCCGAACCACCTAAAAACCCAGTTGAGCAGGCAATCAGCAACAAACGAGATGAAGAATACGCATCACGGGCCAAATTATTCACGACGATACGTCGTTTCACTCTAATCGAATAGTCGACCCGATACTCTACCTAGCGGCATCAACTAACGATCTCCACCGACTGATAAATTGGCGTATGCACTGGTTACCTCCATCATATAACCCTCCGGATTGCCCCTGTGGAGTAGCTAAGCCAAAAAGAGATCACTACAACACATGCCCACTGTCGGAAACACACATGAACAAACTATTGACAGCATTTGGCAACATCCTCGAACTTTCTAAAGGAGTACACTCAATTGACCATATACCAAACTGCTTGCCGCGATCCAATACGGGCCTAAACAAAGGCAAGTGGAAGGAAACTTGGCCTGCACTACTGGGGATGTTCGAAAAGATTGACTGCCTCATCCACCCAAACGATACCGACGGTTCAACAACCTAGTCACCATCTCCAGCGCCGATAACCCCAAATCAAGAAACCATCATGCAATCGAGTCCTGTATGGAGCGCAGGGTTTCTTCGTATTCGTCATATCAACGTAGTGGCTATACCGTTCCCCCACACCAGCCGGCCTTTTTCATCCGAAGCCGGTTTTTTTTCATGCATGGCGACTATACTTTTATATATACTGTTCTTTTTGCACCGCAAGGAAGTGATCATATGCCTAAAGGCGCAGATCAGTGACCTTATCAATAGAAATAATAACTTTTGTGCTACCACCATAATAGTTCAAAGCTATTATTTAATCTTACGGGAGGTAATAGACCTGCTCCTGAAGGTATTTTACCACAATAATAAGTACGAAGTATGGGCACACTAAAATACAGCAGAGAAATTACGATTTGTGTTAGCATTTGTAGTATAGCAATTATCCGACGGGGCTCGAACATCCTAGCCACACATATGGTCACGAGCCACTGAAAGCTCAATTCGTATCCCTACTGCGAGGACGGTTCTTGGGATCTTTGAGGCATGTTAATCGAGGATTTTGAAAGCTGAGCGAACAAGCATTGACTGCTAAATAACGAATTGAATCTGACAAATAAGTTTGTAACTATGTAGCTATATCGCAGAGTATGACATATCATAAAGCAAACATAGTTTGCTTTATATATGAAGAAATGCTTCGGCATATAATTCAAGTAAAGAAGCTTGCTTCAAACATAATTGCCAGTGATATAGTACCAGTATACACGAAGATTTTGCTTTAATGATTCGAAGGAACAACTTTTTCTCAGCGTTTCCTGAGATCGATAGCTTGAACCGTGAAGGAGCAGCTGTGTTTGGAGCCCATCTCAATCAAATAATACTGGATACTCTCGTCGATTTGCTCTTCGGTGTCTCACTTCTATCAGACAACAGATGGAGTTGTCTCTATATCAGTTTTGTCCTGCGCCTATGCTGCTCCCAGAGGAGAAGACTGGCCCTGAGCCGTTGGAGCTCGAATTCCATGAACGGAGCCTTCAGTATACACAGTAGTTCTTTCTATCGCCATACGATATTGTTCAACATTATACACAGCTACTTCAAGGCTCCCGTTACACATTGGTACTCAACATGCACCTTGTCACGCTAAAAAGAATTCGCGACGATCTTCCCAGGCTTCCGACCAAGGCAAAACCAGAACCTAAGAGCAAAGTCTGCAAAAATGGCAAGACTCGGAAGATCGATAAAGATAAGGAAAAGAGTAGTGAGGGTTACCAGTTCAGCCAAGTCAGATTGAGGAACGATGGCGCTGGTGAAGAACGCTGATACTCACGCATGTGACTGAAATCCGTGCCAACGACTCGTAGTCTTATCTTTTCGACCTGGCCCGCAAAGCTGTGAAGTAGCCAAATGAGACGTTCGCATTCAAGATTCGCGGGTACAACACACTGATACACAGTATGCTGCAGGGAGCGGCAGAGCCAAATACTCTTCGCTATACTTTGCGAATGATCATAACGGACGGGGCGCAGCTTTTCGTGAAGATGACGGATTGACATAAACCCACACCAAGATCAAGAGCCGATCCGTTCCGGTTTCTGTCTAAAATACAAAAGTTCAGGGCAAGAGCAACTGCAAACAGTAAGTAATCTTGGGGCTAGAGTGACAGAAGCTTGTATTAATTCTCATATTGTGCAACCGCTGTAGTTGAAAACATCATTGGAGCTTACGACGGGACTATCAGAATCGACCTGGGGAGAAATCATCGCAGTAGGGGCGCTCCTTGTGCCAACCCACTACAACACAGACGTCAATGTGGACGAATGTGCCCAGTGCACTGTGGAAAAGGATGAGTTATATGGGCGACAGACACTGAATGGAAGGTGGCTTGAAGACAGAAAGCTTCAGTGAAGGGATCGATGCCCTCGAACAAACATTAGCAGCTGGCAGCAAAAAGCCGAATCTAGACAAGTTCATGGTTTATGTTCGTGCTTGGCAGGCCCAACGACCTATGGAACTTCTGCTCCAAGCAGAGCTTCCTTCACAAGAGCTGGGATATCGATGCAATCCACACTAGATGGAGTGGCTGACCTGATTATTAACATGATCCGAGGGCGAATACGCGTTAGGCGACAAGCCTCCGCTCCACCAGATAACGCCTGCGCAAAGGCCAGAAAAAAGGCGACACCTGGAAGAACGAAAAAGAGACTTGAACAGGCAGCACTGGCCGTCAGACAGGCCACTCTTGTTGAGATTCGAGATGGATACACTCACGTCCGGCAGTGACCACCGAAAAAGGGTAAAGGCATGCTATGGATGGTAAGTTGGTTCGAAAGGTCGTACTTCGATCGAAGGGAGGATGCTTGTTCCGGTTGATATAGACGAACATGGATCGTCAAAGTTCAGCCCGCGGTGTGCTATCAACGGTGTAGTGAGCGAGCTTGGGTATCTGCATCGACATCCACCACTTCATCGCAACCTGGACCAAAACAGGCTCAACAAGCTTGACTAGGAGGAAGTCATCCGGATCCGCGTATGCCCTGCCGGACACAGCTTCGCAACCATTTCTTTACCGATGCTCGACCTTGGTCAAAGTCCAGCTCAATTTAACGGCCCTTCATGCTGCTTACAACAAAATTACGCCATCAAATCAAGATGGTGGGGGTTAACACACGAGGAGTAAGCGAAAAAGTCGATATTCTGCCTTGATACTAAATTTGGTATATCACTACAGACACCGTCACATTGCCGGGAACGTGGGTGACGTGGTATTCAAACAGTTGTTACTGGGGCGAAGAGAAGAACATACACACTTCCACGCGACGACGACGACGACGACAATGCCAGGAAAGTTCCACACTGAATTGCAGCAACGTGTGCCTGTCTATCACGATCCCTGGGCCCGACGTGAAGCATGGCGCAAGCACCCTATCTTCTCCAAGAGCGCCAACTTCAGAACCATGTTCCCCGGCTTAGGCATTGCCACTGTCGCCTTCATTGCGTACTGTGGCGTTGAAGAGTTTTTCCTCAAGGACAAGAAGCACCACTAAAGGCCACGATCCACCATACAGCGTAAACCCATAATAGAGCAGCACACCCGTACCAATCCATTTCCACAATAAAAAAAACGCTCATGAGCGCACTGAGTGTCGTCGCACAAAGGCAATGAATACTGGGATTGGAGTTGTTGTCGACATGAGTGATATGGTTTTCTTTATCGTTTATCATTTACAAAGAGTGGAGTCAACACGGAGAGGGGTTGGTATGGATATTAACAAGAGCGTCTATTTTAAATAAATCTACATGCTTTTTTTTGGAGGGATGATGGAAGAGAAGTTGCGCGTAATGTGTTCATGTGTGCCTTAGATTTACTGCTGCTGCTGGCCAGATGACTCGTTGGAGGCGCCGCCATCGTTCTGGGCAGCACGGTTCTTGTACACCATCTCGAACAGCTTCAAGCTGCTGGACTGGAGATCGTCGATCTTGGCCTTGAGCTCCTCGGGAGCAACAGCCACATCGCCAGACTGGGCCTTCATGGCCTCACCACGCAAATCAGCGATCTTGGCCTTGAGCTTCTCGGCCTCGGCCTTGTCAAGCTGCTCCTTGAAGTCATCCATGGCCTTCTCGGTCTCGCTCATCACCGAATCGGCGCGGTTGGCCATCTCGATGGTCTCACGACGAGCACGGTCAGCTTCGGCGTTGGCCTCGGCCTGGTGGATCATGTTCTCGATTTCGTCGTTGCTCAAGCCAGACGAGGCGGCAATGGTCATGCTCTGGTCACGGTTGGTGGCCTTGTCCTTGGCGCTGACGTTGACGATACCATCGGCGTCAATGTCGAACTCGACCTGGATCTGGGGAACACCCTTAGGGGCAGGAGGAATGCCAGTCAAGTTGAAGTCGCCCAACAGCTTGTTGTCGCGGCACAACTCACGCTCGCCCTGGAAGACACGGACGTTGACCTGGGTCTGGCCGTCGGCGGCAGTGGAGAAGACCTGGGCCTTCTTGGTGGGAATGGTGGTGTTGCGGTTGATCAAGCGGGTGAAGACACCGCCGAGAGTCTCGATACCCAGCGAAAGCGGGGTGACGTCCAAAAGCAGAATGTCGGTGACGGAACCGGCCAACACACCACCCTGGATGGCTGCACCAATAGCAACGGCCTCATCGGGGTTGACGGATTTGCTGGGTTCGCGGCCAAACACGCTCTTGACGGTATCAATGACCTTGGGCATACGCGACATACCACCGACCAAGATGACATCGTTGACCTCCTTGCTGGCAATACCAGCATCCTTCAAGGCCTTCTCGCAAGGGGGGATGGTGCGCTGGACCAGCTCGCCAACAATGCTCTCGAACTTGGAGCGAGTAAGCTTGCTGTTGATGTGCTTGGGACCGGAGGCATCGGCAGTGATGTAGGGAAGGTTGATGTCGGTTTGGACAGTCGAGGACAATTCGATCTTGGCCTTCTCGCAGGCTTCACGGATACGCTGGATCGCCATGCGGTCGTTGGAAAGGTCCAAGCCAGACTCCTTCTTGAAGTCTTCCAAGACGTAGCGGACCAAGTGCGAGTCGAAATCCTCGCCACCAAGAGCAGTGTCACCGTTGGTCGACTTGACTTCGAACACACCGCTCTGGATCTCCAAAATCGAAATATCAAAAGTACCACCACCCAAATCGTAAACGGCAATGGTCTTGTCACCGGACTTATCCAAGCCATAGGCAAGGGCAGCGGCAGTAGGCTCGTTGATCACACGGTGAACTTCCAAACCGGCAATCTTACCAGCGTCCTTGGTAGCCTGACGCTGAGCATCGTTGAAGTAGGCTGGAACGGTAACGACGGCGTTCTTGACCTTCTTGCCCAAGAAACCTTCAGCGGTCTCCTTCATCTTTCCCAAGACGAAGGCACCAATCTGCGAAGGAGAGTACTTCTTGTCGTTGGCCTCAACCCATGCATCGCCGTTGTTGTGGGCAACGATCTTGTAAGAAACGGCTTGAGCATCGGCCTGGACCGCAGGGTCCTTGAACTGACGACCGATCAAACGCTTGGTAGCATAGACGGTGTTCTGGGGATTGACAACGGCCTGTACACACACACATGCGCACATGGTTAGTACATCTTATCCCATGTTTCCCATCTTCAATACATTACCTGACGCTTAGCGGCCTGACCGACCAACAACTCACCATCCTTGGCAAAGGCAACAACCGATGGGGTAGTGCGAGCACCTTCGGCATTCTCAATAACACGGGGGTTCTTGCCTTCCATGACGGAAACGCAAGAGTTGGTAGTACCCAAATCAATACCAATGACAGGGCCACTGATGCCACCCGAGCTGTAGGAGCGAGCAACGGTGGAGATGACACCAGCCTAAAACAATGGATACAGGTTGGCGAAAAGGGTCTACGATATTCGAGTGTTGCACTTACGTTGCGGCGAGCGAGCGATGGGACAATGTGCGAACGGGAGGCTTTGGCCAAGTGGTACATTGTGTGTATGGAGAGAAAAGAGAAGGAAGAAGGTACAAAAACCGAAGCCGGGGAAGGTGGAGTATGAATGAAATGCCGGGTGGCTGGGCGGAACGTAGGAGAAGGCAGCAGAAGGAGAGGAGATCGAAAACGGCTTTTTTTTGACTCAGCGGAACATAGCTGTCAACAGAGGCAACCCGATATGAGCCGTAATGGATGAAACCAAATGTCCCACGCTTCAACGAATGTCGTCAGCGCTGCACAGACGCTTTTTCCAATTCCCCTGAAAATCTTAAAAACTGTGTGTTTACCCGGAAAAAAAATTAGGCGATGTGCCCTCATTCAGGCACGGAGTTGGAGATTTCATCTTACTTTTTGTTTTTCTGAGATGATACCGACGCCACCTTTTTCTGTTGCCATGTGTACACTTTTATTTAGCCTGTCGTCATGCGCTGAACAGCACTCGGGTCGTTATGTACGCTTATTCATCGTTTCGATATGATGTTTCTGAAGCAGTTGCGGACAAACACATCTGCAGAATGACAATACGCCACTAGCATGAACTAGTGTCTAGCGTAAACTGTGTTTAGAATAGGCCGATTACATGAACCTGGCACCAAACTGCAATATATCACTGTGGATCTGCAACCTCGCCCATCAAAGTAAAATGCAGGAACAAACGCATGCTATGGTATAACGTTGGCGAATTCCAGGATCAAGATTTGCCTTTCTTAGAATCGTCCCAAAAGTCAGCGAGACCCTCTGTTTCATATTCGCTTAAATTATAACCCGATCGCTACATTTGCTGTTTACATACCAAAAGCTCAACAGCACATTACTTTAAGCACTGCCTGATCTAAGAATGGGACTTTACCGATCGCATTATAGTTTACGTTAACAGACTCTCCTGGAAAGTCCAATAATGGTATTCACTTATTGTATTACACTCATTGGAAGAGATTATTTATCTACGTATCGGACACTGCAAATAATTTCGATGGTTAAAAGTGGTTACAGTGGTTAAACATAAGCTTTTTAACCACTTGTACTACCATTTTTAGTAACTCAAGTGGTTAAAAAGCTTATGATTAACCACTTCGAAAAATTATTCACCAGAATTCACCAAAAATTATTTGCAGTGTATGGAAAATGCACGGCTATGGCTGCTTTCTCTAAAGAGGTATATCAGCTATGCATGTCTTCTCTCTTTCTGTTTCGTAGTTGCATCCAATGACCAGAGGTCCTCGGGGTTTTTGGCCTTCAAAGATTATTAAAGCGTGAGCTGCTGTTGTTAATACGTGGTATATCGACGCTGCGGTTGCTTGCACTTTCGGCGATCGATCGATTTCTATGGTGATCCGTAAAGCTTAGATGGAAAGGTGATGAAAGAACAAAGGGCACCGTGCTTAGCTACTGTTACTACACGATGAACCACCTCCTCCTGCTGGTCAGAAAGATGTTACCAGCATGAACTACTCGTACCCAGAGAATTATGTCTTGGATACAGGCTCTCCTGCGAAGTCGTCAGCAGACCTTCCTAAATAAATTTGACAGACCCGTGAGTGTTTCAAGTGAAATAAAATCCAACGCGCGCGCGACTATTTCCTTTCTCTCACAACTGCTGCTCATCGACCTACGTGCCGTTTTCTACATCGCTATTGTTTCATTACTTGTCATTGCTTTCGTTGATCATTTTTAACTAATTGCTATGGTAACAAGGTTGTACATTTTAGTTTGAGCTGTTTTCTGACTGGCGGGTGATAGTGAGCTATACCACTACGAACTGGGTACTACAAGCGGACGTGCAGTGGATATAATCATGAAAAGTGCTGGGAGAGGTAGATATATATGGGAACTGTAGAGTATCTATCTCTCTAGTCAACACGTCTTCCCTAGTCCGGCAAACTCCAAACAGAATATCGATGACCATGGTGCTTTGTGTAAGTGAGACTCAATAGCCAAAGCATTTTTTCCCTCTTCTCGATAAGCCTGACTCGGCTTTTTCAATAGTCTGTGATAGAGCTCTAACAAACTTATTGTATATTCAGAAACACGTGGTACCATCACTCAAGGTGCTTCCACCAATATCACTCATGGCTCTAGAGTTTTTAGTACTACTTGCATTGTTTCTTCACTTGTCACCGAGTGAAATTGTGCCTAACTGGCCGTCATCATGGTACGTCAGGATCTTCTTTTGAGGCGCTCATTCTCTGACTTACAGCGATAATAGAGATTGAGCCATCAGCTTAATATTTATGGAATTTGACATGGCGGTAAGTATAACAGCATAAAGCACTTTAAGGAGGTAAATATACCATAAAATAAATGTATCAGTTTCTTGAGCCAACGGCGCTTTTTTATAGCCCAAGCAATTCCGGCTATATCTATTACCCGTGACCGTCTGATAGATGGAGGTCAAGGTTCAGGTAAGAAACAGCGTTTGGATGGATCGGTTGTGCTCATTATAGCGCCAAATTCCCTTACTCTCACGTTTTCTTGTTCCACTTCCAGATTTAACCAGTTCTTGAGCACTTATATTGTCTGAGAAGACCAAAACATCCATTTCACGATGGGACCGCACAGGTAAAATTTGATATCTTGCCGTTCAGCATAGTAAATATAACTCCAGCCTGAAATATAGATGAAAAAAGTACAAGTATTCGCCTTGCAAATATAATCAATCGATGGAAGCAGCTTCCATTGTCAAGACCTCCAAGAGCCCACCCGCTTTGTATAAAATACGTTACATTTACATACAACATCGGATACGACGGCATAGCAAAGTCGCGCGCAGGTAGTATTTTTATGGCGACCAACAGGCGCTGGTTGGCATGATTTTTAATGTTTACAAATAGGTTAACCCCACCAACAGAATAATTTTTCTTGCTTCTTTACGGTATAAGTCTGCTGTGCATGTTCAAACTAAATTCTTTTTCTCGACAGCAGAATGCAGCCTATAGGCTGACACGAGGAATTGCAACTGGTTCATAAATGCTACTATGGGAAGTACTCAGAAGGGGTACGTGTATCGTGAGTAAGAGCCGGAATTTTCTCCTAACCAGCTTTAGCCTTAGTAGCTGAGATACCATGCGGATGTATGGGGTCGCAGGTCTAATAGCGGGTGAACCCAAGGTTCTGGTATGAAGTAACTTTTTGATGGTACCGACATGCTTTTTATCTTTATATACATTCCTGGGGCATAGCGCGCGATCAAACATAAATACGATGAAGGAACCAACGAAAGATGTAGCATCAATTGAATGTTTTCTCTGGCATTCATTCTTCGACCGTACTTCCCAGGTAAGATTCCGTGTTTTTTCATCAGGCATAGTAGCATATCTCAAGCTTTTACTATCTTTGCAAAGGAACCACTCCGTTTCACGACAAGTCAAGTTGCTACTGCTACACACTTGTTGTTATAATATTCTCAACCTGCTTTATATATGCACGGCGGCTAATCGTAAGTTTTCTTTCTTCACAGCTTCCAGCGCCAACTATAAGCATCACTCATCATTTTTAACTTTTTCTCTGGATATAGCATTGTCTTAACTACAAAGGAGCGTCAAAGGAGTTGAAACCCGCAGTGATGTGCGTATGGTATGGGGGAAGCGATGCTGTCTTTGTGGTATGAACCTTTACGGCACTTCGATATGCAAACGGGCTGTATGTACAGAGCTGTCATGAGATTGTTACGCAGTAACTGTGCCAAAGATGAGCGCATAGGAAAACGTAAGGTAGCTCTTCAGGGCGGTGATACGAGCATAAATCTAGCGCTTAAGGCAGGATAGACTTGCAAAAGAAAAAGTTATGCCCACACTCCATTTCTGCCATTCGGGTAGCAATCGCTTCCGCCATTGCCACACTTCTGACGATTGAACTGGAATCTACGGCGAAGATATCGAAACGGATCGCTCTATTCACATGTGGTAACGTTACTGCTTCGGTGAGAACTTTCTGAAAGATGAGTTAAGTGCCACAATGCTCAATAAGAAAACTTATTCTTGCTTGATAGACTGTGGTAGCTGCATTTGTCTCGTAGTGCGCCAGAACAGTTTACGCATCCAAAACAGGTGCCTGAGCAACCCCGCTTCACAGATAAAGATGCCAACGGGCACGGATATCTTCAGTGGTCACGGCACTATGGGCAGGGTTTTAGACCATCGATATTTTCTACTGTATGCAGTCTACGATAGACAAGAAAGCATAGCTGATTCCAGCCAGCTGGATGTGCTACGGAATAGATATGTGGATGAAGGTAGCTTCTCGTGATGCTGAGCTTTTCTGTGTTCATTGAACGATGCCATTTACATCTACACCCAACCATAGCTTTTCTCCTATGTGCCATTCGTTATTATACTAGGAACTTGCGGTTGGATGGAGGTTCGTTGATAAAGGGCATGGATCACGGAAAGTTTGGTCATCAGCTAACGCCAGATTCACTTCTTAACCAGCAACTCCAAGCACTGCAGGTGAGTTTTCTTTTAGTGGCCTTCTTGACAATGTACTGTAAACCATCTAAACATAAAATATAGACGTAAATTATTATGGCAACAGCGCATGGAGAGCATGGATCCAGTTTGGCATACAGGAAGGGCATTCCTTTTCAAGCCTTCACAGTTGAAATGGGGCATGACTATTGCCTTATCTGATGGAGTAACGTAATGAGCACCGGTCGAATATGCATAGTATTGTACGTAAAACGTGAAAGGAGGTAATGTTATTCTGTCAGGGCTTACGGGATGATCCTAACCTGTGCTTGCTTTAGAGGAAAGAACCGACTTGCCAGCGATCTTTCAAAAAGCCCCGTTTGTAATATAATACACTGGTCCGGCACTGCTCCTGATGCTTG